>CM077502.1:7282716-7821268 GCA_039654745.1 Houttuynia cordata | reverse complement strand
AGTCCCCTTCCGGCGACTCCCAGACACTGTACAGTTAATATTATCTTCTGAAATTTTTACTGAGAGTACCCTTATGAGTCTAGTTTCTAACCCCACCGGTTTTATATTTTTCTGATATCATATGAATTAGTTATGAATTATTCACTGTCGACTGTCCGTGCAGAAACAGTTCTGGCCGAAAGTGAGAAACTTGATTAAACTTTAATTAACTTATACCGTACCACTTATAGATGATATTATACTCATGATAGATGATAGTACTCCCCTCCTAGATCAATTACAGATCCTGGAATTAACTAGAATTACAAAAAGATTCCCTTTTTATCATGTTTCTCCCCATACAACACAACCTTAGACCAAATATCTTTCAATTAAGTCGATTTAAGCAAATCGATCATTAAAGCATAAGACTCAATCATTAGACATCATAATCAGAACAATATCAGAACTTTTATCTTCTGTAATAATTAATAAAGCATCCATCTTTGATGTGATTTACCATCTAGACATGAAGCATGAAGGCATATATGCATGTATCGCAATACACATGGAAAGACAAGACATAAATCATTAATCCCGCAAGATTCAAAGCAATACTCCAAGAAAATCAGTAAGAACACTCATCATATAATGTGAGAAAGAATAAGAAGAGAGGGAAAAACCATCCTACTCTTTATCACCCCAAGACGTCGCCTTTCTACGCGATGTTCGTCTCCTCCGCTTCCTTCAAAGCTTCCCGATCCAAGCTCTTGAGCAATTCCCACAAGAAGAGGTCTTCTAAGAGAGGGGATGAACGTGGGGAAGGAGAGGGGAAAGCCTCTGGACGTTCTAGGGTTTAGTTTTCAAAAGCACAAGCCTAGACTCTATGGGTTTTATATAGAGTTTTTTAGAAGATCTTTGCCCAATCAATTCTACCATATCTTGGGCACTTTCCACCAATGGGAGAGTCCCTAAATCACCCTAGGAACGTGCAATATAAGTTTAGTTAGGATATGACATCTTTCCCAAACAAATCCGCCTCAAAATTAGGTTAGGATTCGCCAAACCGCAACTGGCGATCGATCGGGCAATACGGCGATCGATCGTCCTGCCCTGATTACCAATCGCGCGATGGCGCCGATCGTATCCGATCGAAGCCGATCGATCGTGTTCCGTAAAACCGATCGATCGTTTTCAGCGCGATCGATCGTGTTTTATTCAATTTCCCATATCTTTTTACTCCGAACTCCAAATCACACAAAATTGGTGTAGTTGGAAAGCTCTTCTCACCAGCTTTAATTTAAACAAAGCATCGCACGGTCAAATCAATCATTAAGAGGGTCAAATTTCAGTTTTAAGATACTTACTAATTTTTTCGGATGTTACACTCATCAACCTCCATTGCAGAAAAGAAACCATCTTTAACAGCATGTTTACGTTGGAAATATTCCACTACCCTCATACATTGTTGGCCAACATTATTCTTGGGTGCTTTCCCTAAATGGCTACTACAATCTTGAGAGGAGATGCACATGTTATCCACACTACCTGTAATATTCAATACCGTTGCAATTCTTGAAGGGCCAATACCGCATTCATGAAATGCACTAATCAACTCTTTTGAAGTTGACATAAATTTCTTCTGCGATTGGATCATTCCTACTTTGGATGGAGTTGTAAGTTCATGTGAATGTATGTCATGAAAATGCACCACTACCCATTTTCCCTTTCCATTTGTTTTAATAACCATACGAGCCCTTACATTGCTCTCGACTATCAGCACAGCGTTTAACCTCTTTTCCTGCTTGCCGACTATTATTTGTTCTCTTAGATCCTTCTTTTTCACACACAAATATCTTTTTGAAAATTACTCCAATCTTTTGAGATTTAACTGAAGTGTTTTTTCTAATACCAAAACATCTTACTTTTGCATATGCATTATCAAATCTATATGCATCCTCCATAGAAGAAAACTCCATCCCCTCACATGTTACCACCTCATATAAGTGTGGTCCTCACCCATACTAATTTCATTACTCTCATGAAATGCATTTTTTTTCATTGCCATCTAAACCCATTATAGATTCTTCACATCTATTTGCAGCTTCCATTTAACACCCGAGCAATCAAACCTTCACTATAAGGACAAATTTTAATGAGCATAATTGGCATCATTAACCACAGTCATGAAAGATACATTACACTAAATCAGACTGTTAATGTGGGACAGAATCAAACACTAAGGGGCCATTTGGGGTGTGATTAAAAGCAAATTAAACATCGATGTTTTGCTACACTGTAGCATTTCATGTTTTTCCATATCTAGCTGAAATACTTCAGGTCGTGTTTCACGCTGGATATGGAAAAAACATGAATACTACAGTGAAGATCCAAAATCCACTCTGGATATTTTGCTTATAATCACGCCCCAAACAGCCCCTAAATCACAATCACATCCAGCATAGCATTTGATACTCCTTTGTCCTACTTTAGTGGTGGTTCGATTTGGTTTATCAAAATTAAAGTAATTCAAAGGAGAGAGTTGCCTTGGTCCAAGGGGGTTAACCATCTCTTATCTCAAAACCTTCTCTTCCCTTTTTTCTCCTGGCTTTCTTCTCCTCCTCCTCCACCATCCCCTCTTCTTCATCTTCTTCTTCTTCTTCGCCTCCTCCTCCGTCCCAGACACTCACTAACCTCCATTCTCGCCTTGCCACCGAGTCTCCCTCCCTCGCCGACTTCGGCTGCCTTCACGATGTTGCAAGTGTCTATTTCTTGAATGGCAGTAGAAGTTGGCCATGATTAGTTGTTGTCCTTCAATTTCCTTTTATTTATTGTCCTGAATTATGTTTTACAAATTATTAATAATATATCGTTGACAATTGGGTAGAGCCTTTAATATTGTACCAATCCAAGCTGAGAGCAGGCTATAGAAAGCATAGTAAAGAGGAGTGTTGAGAGGCCCCTACTGGTTAATGTTGGCACCTAACACTGAGCTGGAAAACAATTAAAGTGATTACTCCTTCCGTCCAAAAAAGAAATAAAAAAATCAGCCTTTGCTGGTTAATGTTGGCACCTTAAACTGAACTGGAATACAAAAACCTCTTCATGCAAAGTGCTACATTCAAGCTTCAAGATTTTCCATCTGTCATCATATTCAAATAGAGTAATACAGTGACTGGTTCCACACTTCATAAGAAAAAAAATGAATACTTTCCTGCCTAATGACTTCAACTTTGTCCGTCCCCACCTTGAATTGAAATTTGTGGATTAAATTATGCAAACGAGAAGCTTCATTGCACTAATTGAGGATGCCGGGTGGTAACCTTCAACAAGTTACTTCCTCCATTCCATTTTTAATAGTCCTATTTGGTATTTAAAAATGAAAAGTCAACTAGGACAATTAATATGGAATGGTTGGAGTATATGTTAGAATATGCAATAAATGAATAAAGAATTCTATTTCCCAACAACTCTAGCTTTTGTGAAACGTGGTTATTTAAATTTATACCTTAATTATGTTCCACATGCCACTCTTGGTGGACCTTCGTACGTGAGAGGGGATGTTAGCGAGCTTTTGTGAAACTTGGTTATCTTACATGATATCGGAGCCTAGGTCTTAATTTCAAGTCCGGCAGGGAGCAGTTTTTCCCATTCATATTTCAGACATATTTTCCCCAAGGTCCTCTGGTTTATCCTCCTCCTCCCTCTCTCCTCTTATTATATCCACATGCTAAGCTTTAATGATATGCTTAACGTGTGGGGGAGTGTCAAATTGAATTAAATATTAGAAAATAACCCTTTCCTACAAGCTTGAGCTTTTAGGAAACTTGGTTATATTAACAGTATAAGGTAAGCTTGGCTTATCGTTTATATTTTTCATGGTACAGTTTATAGTTAGCAACACATCGCTTCCTTTGACTCAATCTGCTTAAGAGCACGAGGCAATATAATTATCAATCATGTATCCTTTAATTTTAATTATTCAAACCAGTAATCTACTGTCAGTGTCCATCAATACTTAAGTCTCCTTAGATGAATGAACACTAAATGCTGCCTTCTTTCCAAAGTTTGAAGAATGTCTGAGCCTGCAAAGTTTGGATAGAGAATTGGGTCCTCATTCTCTGTCAATTCATGGCTTGATCTTGATAATTAGGTTTGGATGAAGAAAATGAGAATAATGAAAACTTGTCAAGAAGTTGCAATTCTTCTCCAAGTTCTCATTCTTCCATTCCATATCTGATTACTTATTTTGGGAGCCACACCCTTCTTGCTTAAAGCAAAAGCAAGGAATGTCAAGTTCATCTGGCCTTTTGTATTTCTCAGAGGAAACGATGGGGATGGAGATGGGGAAAGAGCATCTAGTATGTTTTTTTTTCTGGTAAAATAACCTCCGGAGGGAGTATTTTTTTCCATGCAAATTAGACGTTGATACGTTTATTTGGCACTGATTAGAAGTTAGAACCTCTATTTGCCTAGATGAACCAGTTTCTTCTTCTTTACTATTAAGATTGGTTAGTGTAATAAAATAATGAGATTTCCTAAAAGTTAGAGCTGTTAGTGTAAGATAACCTATTTTTGCTTAGATCTGCACTTGCAGGTACGGGGGCTAGAATGGAAGTTACCTCCCCTTCGTTTTCGTAGCCTTACGCATCGTCATGGATCATCCCCTATGCAGCTATGAATGACCTCCTAGAGGTTCGTCACTAACATTAGGAGATTCTGATGAATTCTAATACGCACCCGCACTATTCTATCATTCTCAAATCAAACTCCTAAGTTTCTTGAAGATCTAATGACTATTGCTGTTTAACACACAAAAAATCTTGACACTACACTTTTCGTGGAACCAAGAAACTCAATGTGGCCAGCGTTTTCCATGCCCTCATGGGTGACGCTGGAGGTCAAGATTCGGATCTAATTCTCAAGGAGTTACTGTTGTCGACCGGCTTCTTGTTATTTCATATAAACACCTTAACGGTCCAGTGGGTGAGGTCAGTCGGCTTCTCGATGTCGAACACTTGTGCCACACGCGACGTTGGCCAGAGTAGCTCGGTTTCGCTGTGGACCTCGACAAAGGGGCTGAAGGAGTCGTATCACCGGCCTTCACCAAGAGGTTGTGCACACCTCCAACCCTCCACCACCTTTACAATGAGCTTCTGTTGGTCCATTTTTTTTCTATGTGCAGTAGGAGAAACATGTTTGGCATGTTACACATTAAGGGGAGGGGATCTTCGGTGACAAAGAGGATTATTAGTACATTGTAAGTACATCTAGTGAAAATGCAATTAAAAACACATTGAGTCTAGTCTCTAACTATACGGAGTAGGTCCTATCCACCTTAGAATGAACCTCATCCTCGAGATCTGCCACTGATAGTAGGCGATTCCTCCACTACGCTCTCATTGCACTGTTCTATGATTCTCAAATCAAAGCTTTATACTATTCTAATGTGTGCTAGCGTGTGCGCCATTGATTGTAATGATCGACGGCTCCTTTTGGTGGAGGATACCCGGTGGAAACAGGATGGGAGGACAGAAATTTCCTAGTATAATGAGGTTAAGTTTCATACTAATGTTAGCAAATAAGGTACCTTTTTCAGCTTGCGTTTGCCAACTGAAATTTTTTTAAGTGTAGATGCAACACATGTGAGAATAGGTCCAAATTTGATGGTCCATTATGTTAGACATTCCACTTCAGATCCCCTTCAACCCACCCCATATAAGCTCATATATTCAAGTTCTTCAGTATTTATCTTTTGATAGTGGTATTCAACTTCTTCAGTGTTTTATCTTTTTTTATTGTGTTATGATATAGGGAGAGTCTAAAAATCTCAATTGAGTATATTGAAGATGATACCAAGGACATTGCAACTCAAAGTCATTATGGAAGGCATAAATGTAGTTGTAATCACTTTCAAGGAATACTTTGCTGGCCACATGTATCATGAACAAAATCGAGCTGCTTTTTTTTTTTTACTAATTATTGAGCTTTAGACCAATGCTCAGTTCATTGATTTGTTAAGGGGAATTTTATATAATAAAATCATAAAAAAAAATTATGAAAATGATGCACTATAGCAAATATTTGCAAAATAGGGTATCTGACAAGCCACGCAGGCACTCGCGTGGTATGGGCACCTGCATGGTTTTTTTTTTTAAAACTAACCTAAAAGGCATTGGTTTTCAACCGATGCCCTCGGTTAAAAGAGAAATGTGTGGGGGCATCGGTTTTTTTTACTACCTTCATTATTTTTTGTCCTCATTTTAAAATGACAATCACTTCAACGATGCATATCTCTCTCATTTTTTATCCGTTTTTTGTTTTTTTTTTTTTCATTCTTCTTTATTTTTAATGCTCTTTCTAGTCATTATGATATCACAAAGATGTTGAGCCATCGCATGCTATTTATCATAGTTTTTTGTGGTATTTTTTTTGATAAATAGCATGCAATGGCTCAACATCTTTTTTCATATCATAATGACTAGAAAGAGCACTAAAAATAATGAAGAATAAATTTTTTTTGGTAAAAACGGATCAGAAATAAGAGAGATATACATCGTTGAAGTTATTGCCCCTTTAAAATGAGATAAATTTATTTTGAGCTATTCTATTAGGACAAACTTCAACGATACATATCTTTATCATTTTTTATCCATTTTTGTCTATTTTTTTTATTCTTCCTTATTTTTAGTGCTCTTTTTAGTCATTATAATATCACAAAGATGTTGAGCCATTGAATGCTATTTATCGTAGTTTTTTATGGTATTTTTTTTCTATAAAATAGCATGCGTTAGCTCAACATCTTTGTAATATCATAATGACCAGAAAGAGCACTGAAAATAAGGAAGAATGAAAAATTGAATGGGAGAACTAAATATAGATCAGAAGATATTCTCTACTTTTACAAGTAAATACACTTCCATGTTCGGGTAGAATAAGGTTGTTCAAAAATTCAAGAGGTGTGCCTCTTCTTTGTCATTTATCTTACTATTTCAATTGTTCGATTACCATGCAATATATTTAGATGTGCTATATATTGTTGTTAATGTTGTTTTTTGTTAGTGTTACATTACGCACTTGACTATCTTCGTCTGTGTTCAATGAGAATGTTATGTTTGGTTTGGCTTCTCACAGACTTCTTTGTCATTGCGGGCGCCTTGTAGGCTCCCCTTTCGATTAATCTCCTCCTTGCATCCGTTGGGGAGCATTCTTTTAGCAGGGAAGGAAGTACTAGCATGACTGCAACTTTGTGAACTTCCCTTCAAAATGTTGCTATGAAAATTATGTGGAGATACATATTTTCTTTTTGGTACAATAGATGAAGGAAACGGAAATAAAATAGAACAAAACCTAGAGAAAAATCCTCCTGACGTTTCTTTCTTCTGTACGTGTTGAAGGCATTAGGAGGATTAACAAATGGGGATTTATGTAATAAATTATATAAAAAATTATAACAATAACGCACCGTAGCAAATATTTGTAAAATAGGGGTATCTGACAAGCCACGCACCTGCATGGCTTTTTTTTTAAAACTAAACCGAAAGTTAAAAGAGAAAGGTGTTGAACTTCATCATTTTTGTCCCATTTTAAAGGGGCAATTATTTCAACGATGTATATCTCTCTCATTTATGATCCGTTCTAAATACCGTTGATTTTCCAATGAATTAAAAATTAGCTCATTTCAAAATCAACGATATCTATTAAAAGTGACCAGAGGGATTACAAACTTCCATTTTTTTTTGGTGCATTTCTAACTTCTAATTGAAGAAGGGGGATCTGATGTAGTCGATTTGAAAAACAGAAATGGCGACTCTCGTACGATGTAATGTTATAAAGAACAAGAGCATGGATCTTGGCCAATATATAATATGAATAACAGCTTAGCCTTGCCCAATTAACATGACAATGAACCTGTATGTTCGCAACTGGTGATTAGATTGTTGTGTTTTTTAAGAAGTGATGACTTAGATACTCCCACCGGTCACTTTTAATTGAGATAATTAGCAGAACAATGTGCCAAAATTAAATCACACAATTCGCTAATTATTCTCTAGACAAGGTTTTAAAAACCGGACCGGTCATCGACCCAAAATTCTTGCGGAGTAGGTTCAACCCGGGTTGATCCGGTTGTTGATGTCATCAATATAAAAAAATAGAAAAACCCTCATTCTCAAAACTTTATATGATATAACAACTTTGCATAGTCTAATGCTCTATGTATAGCAATTTAATGAACAAAATAACTACATTACAAAAAGTAAAAGGAGAAAGGTAGCCTCAGAGCGCCCGAAGAGAAGCTCCCTCCGGGCACTCTGATTTGCAACCGTCGGATGAGGTCGGATCTCATTCGACGGTTGCGAGGTCGTTTTAAAAAAAAAAACTACTTTTTTCCATATACCCCAGAGCGCCACCCCCGTCCTCCCCTCCGCACCCCCCTCTCCCGTTGCCCCTCCTCCGCCCTCATCCCCCCTCCGCACCCTCCTCCCCCGTCGCCCCTCCTCTGCCCTCATCGCCACCCTCGTCGCCGCCACAGAGCTGGTTAGTAGAAAGCACAGGTTAGTAAAAAGCTACCTTTTTCCTTTTGGTTTAGTGTCAAAAGCTTTAATTTTGCATCAACATCTATTGATTGTGGACACAAATCTGATCTCTTATTTTTCTTCTCAAATTCGAGGCATCAGGATTAACCTTTTCTTTATAATTTTGCAGTCTCAGCTGTTGAACAACTTCAAGTTATAGCTTCCAAAGGCCAATACAGTTGGAGATACCTTTAATTTTCTCCTTGGAAATTGCAATGTAAGGATAAAATTGTAATGCACAATTGCAGCACTGTCAGTCTTCTACATTAATGCGGTACAACTATGGATGGTTGTATTCTGCTTTCGATCATTGAGTTCCATGCGGTTGTAACAATTCATCTAATTCCTTTGCTATTGGTAAAGATTAATAATAAAATTGTGATAGAAAATATAAATAGACTACATGTACTGCTTTTGTTAGTTATCCTTTTGACCAAGGGTGAGTTAATCTACCATTGTCAATGACAATATATTTTTTCTCAGAACAACTGTTGATGTTAGTGCTAAAATTGTGAGCATAAATTCATCCCTGATCTATGGTCTTGCTTAGGAGGATATATGATATCAAAGGTGTTTTTGCTTTTGACTGCACTAGTACCAATTATATCCTTTATGTGACAAGTATATAAATATATATATATATATATATATATATATATATATATATATATATATATATTGTGGTTACTGCCATAGTTTATACTTTCTATCAGGCAGTGAACCAACTATGTGGTCACTTTGAAGCATATAGGGACGTGCCAAAAATCTCAGAACTGAGAGAGAAGTTTAAGAATATCAAGCAAGTTCTCAAGTCTCACGTATTTTCTGACTTCTCAAGGTAATGCTTGTAGAAGTAACAGAATTTTACATTGACTTTTTTTCTTTCTTTTGTTTTTCTTATCTTTTATTGTTTGCTAATATAAATGTTTGTTAGGCTTATTTTGTTTTTTTAAATTACATCACACATTCGATATACACGTGTTTGAGAGTAATATAAATAATTGTAATGGGATGGAGTGTAAGGAAGACCTCATTGTGCATTTGACAATTTTTATTTTTTTTGGAAATGATAATCAACTCCTAACTCATACGCAACAGTGTTGCTTATACTTTGGGACAGTCATCAAGTATTGTTAATTCTGCCGAAGTATTTTCTTATTGTTTTACTATATTGCAGCTTAGGGACAGGGAAAGAGACTGAAGAAACTAATTTGTTGCAACAGTTATCTGATGCTTGCTTGGTTGTCGAAGAAAACTTTTGCAGCAAAGAACTTCATACAGGCAAATATTTGAAGGAGCAGGTTAGTCTGGGTACTATATCTCAGTGAAGTTTGCGCTTAGTGAAGATACACTCGGCTCTATGGAATGTGATTTTCTTTTCCTTTACTGCAATCTCTTACCAGAGCTTGCAAAATTGGATAAAACTGATAGAAGATATGCTTGGATAAAGTGTCGATTGCGGACAAATGAAGAAATCTGGAAGATCTTTCCTCCATCATGGCACGTGGCCTATTTGCTGTATATCCAATTTTGCAAGTTGCAATAAACATATTGTCCAGATGATCATGTAATGTTCTTGAAATTGTGAAGCAGAGCAGCTATGTACAATCAATTAGCCAATTACCAAATATTGTCCAGATGATCATGTAATGTTCTTGAAATTGTGAAGCAGAACAGCTATGTATAATCAATTAGCCAATTACCAAATATTGTCCAGATGATCATGTAATGTTGCTTGACCTTATAAATTGCAAATTGCAAATTGCAAATTGCAAAGGGGGTTCTTGTACCCAGGTCCGCACTTGAGGGAGACAGCTTAATGAAATGCAATCTACCATTAGACATCTTTCAATACACAAAGACAATTTTCAAAAGTTTTGTGATGAGTCCATTCATTTTTAGTTCCTGTCCCTGGTTCACTGCAAGGAAAGTACCAAGCTAGGAAGCACCGATACGGATACGGCGATACGATACGATACGATACGGGTACGGCGATACGGCAATTTTCAAAAAGTCCCGATACGATACGTCGGGGATACGTTTGTTAAAAAATATTTTATATATTTTTAAAACACATTTAAGATTGGTTCTAATGTCAAAACAAATAATAAGCATAATAAAAAAAATTCTAACAAACACATGTAGCAATCCTAATATCCACAACTAACAAGCATCGATCCTAGATAGCAACAACTAACAAACATCGATCCTAATAGCAACAACTAACAAACATCAATCCTAGATAGCAACAACTAACCAGCATCGATCCTAGATAGCATAATAAAGAAAATTCTAACAAATACCTGTAGCAATCCTAATATCAACAACTAACAAGCATCGATCCTAAATAGCAACAACTAACAAGCATCGATCCTAGATAGCAACAACTAACAAGCATCGATCCTAGATAGCAATAACTAACAAGCATCGATCCTAGATAGCAACAACTAGCACCCTAATAGCTACCTAGCACAATCATGCAATCACATAAAATCAAATGAAGGGTGTCAAGTAGCTCAAGATTAAATTATAAAATCACTACAAACACATTAATACCAAGTTTTAGAGTATAAAATTCTTCAACAAAAAGAAAGAAGCACATAAATAACATCATCAAAGAACATCAACATTAGCTTCCATATCAATGTCTTCATCCTCAAATGTAACCGCCTCTAAGACCGGCTCATCTAGTGAAAGATTTGCTATCTCAAGCACCCCGGCACCTCCAAATGGCTCATCCCAAGTATCTCCGGCAATATCCCACATCATGGTTGCTCCCTTCTTGTACTCATCATTCTTTCTTGATAAGAGTCGAAGATTAGTATGTATAAATACTAAATCTTCCGCACGTGTTGGAGTTATTTTGTTCCTCTTTAAAGAATGAATAAAGGAGTATGTACTCCAATTCCTCTCACAACATGATGACGAGCAAGGTTGTCCAAGAAGTTTGAAGGCAAGACTTTGGAGCAATGGCAAAGAAGATCCATATGTATACCACCAAACTTTTGGCTCTAATCTCCATCTATCTTCTAGGCAATCATATTCTCCAAATATATCCATGCACCCGGAAAATCTAGCATACTCCACATTCACCTTTGTTCTTTCTCCAACGTCATTAAAATATTTTTTCAAGCATTTGTTCCTTTCCACACAAATTTCATCATCTTTATGTGGAGCTAACCGATTTGGAACCGCATTGATCCATTGCTCACTATAAAACCTATATATGAACCAAAATGTTAATGTAAAAATAAAAAAAATGAGATCAAATAATAATACTTTAAATTGATATGTCAAACTTACCTAGGATTCAATGCATGAGCCATGCAATGGAGTGGTGTAGAACTTTTGGTCCACCTATCGATTAGAATATCATGTATCACATTGTAAAAAGTCGATGTTTCATTCTCCCCTTTGCCCTCGCGCATAAATATTGCTCTCTTCACATTCTCAATCATGGTATCCCACATCTCATAGACTAAGTGAAGCATAGGCTTATCCGTATCCATTTGCCTAAGCATTTCATAAATAGGCCCCGTGAAGGAGAGAATGTAATCCACTTTATCCCACCAAAGATCATTCAAAAGGATATCTTTAACCACTTGAGCTCTCCCAACATCATCCTCCCTATATGAAGCCCATTCATCACTTATCACCATGGCTTGAAGACCCCTCTTCACAAGCTTCAACCTTTTGAGCATAACCACACTCGAAGCAAATCGAGTCTCGGCTACCGCAAGTAATTTCAAAGGGCTAAATAGGTTAAACATGGCTAGCCTCATTGAGTGATTAACAATGAAAATGCGAATAAAAGAGGCATCCTCCACAACATGCATAATCCAATTACATTCTTCATATGCAAGCTCATTCGCCACACTTGGTGCACAAATATTCTTCAAAGCTAGATTCAAAGTATGCACAACACATGGAGTCCAAAATATTTGAGGGTATTCATTCTCAATAATTTTCCCTGCTGCTTTCATAACGGCCGCATTATCCGTTATTACTTGGACAACATTAAGAGGTCCAACCTCCTTAATGACATCCCTAAGTAGACCTGCAATGTAATCTCTATTTTTGAACTCTCCTGTGCCATCAATTGCCTTTAAGAAAATTGGTCCAGACTCTGATGCAGCCATAAAATTGATGAGTGGTCTTTTTTGTGGATCACTCCACCCATCAGATACTATGCTCACACCTTTTTCATTCCAAGTTCCTTTGATTGGTTTCAACATTCTTTCAATGTTGGCCTTTTCTTTTTGCAGCAAACTAGTCCTTAAGGAATTATAACCTGGAGGGGCATAACCAGCAAGATTATTGTCTGCTGCAAACTTGAAAGCTTGAACATAATGTGGGTTTCTAGCAAAATGAAATGGTAAACCCCCGGAGTAAAACATCCTGGCAATTGCTGCAGTCAATTGCTCACGCTGCTCATTCTTCCAAGCCTTCTCTAAAGGAGAACCCCCAACCATTCTCCTTTTTCCAAGAACCCCCATACTTGAACTCTCACTTGTAGCCGAACTACCTTGGCTACTTGCCATAGGTATTTGCTTAGGATGCTTCCTTTTGTCAGCCTCTTCTTCCAATTTTTGCATCTCATTTAGATACTCTGAGGTAACCTTAAAGCAAACTCTAATTCCAGTATTCTTAATCTTGAGTAAATGAGCCTTAACTCTAGAATAAGATCCATTAAAAGTCTGAAGACAATAATTGCAAGTAAATTTTGTGTTGCCACCTGCTTCACCCGATCTTTCTATTTTCTCCACATATCTCCATAAAGGAAAATTGTCATCACATTCATTCCTAGCAAATTGACTAGTAACTTCCATAATTGTGATGGAATTACACTGTAATGACAACACAAACAATAAGAAGATGGCAACATTATAAACACAAATACATAACAGTTCATGAGTAATTCACCCAGAAGCAATCAAATCCATAAACATAGCATAACAATCTCATAAGTTAAAATTTCCAATGCTCAATTTCACTCTCAGTGGTACTGAGAAGAATACAAAGTTTGAAAAAATTAAAAAGGAAAGAAATTACCTGAGGAAGAGATCTGGCGGCGGCGAGCTCGGGCCTCGGAGTCGCACTGGAGGGTGAGGGCGTTAGCGACGCGCTGGCCGGGGTGGAGTGAGAGGGCGGCGCCGGAGATTTGGCGGGGAGCTGGCCGGTGAGCTCGAAAGCGATCTGGCGGCGGCAATGAGAAATACAGCAGTCAGTAGGGGGAGGTGGAGGAGGCCGGGGAAGAGGAGAGGAGAACGACATTACCTTGAGCACGGCGGTGTGGCCAATATGCAGAAACGGAAGGGGTGAGGGCGGCGGCGATCGGCGAGCTCGGCGGGGAGGAATCGACGGAAGGGAGAGGAGGAGGAATCGACGGCAAGGGTGAGGGCGGCGGCGTCGGCGAGCTCGGCGGGGAGCTCGGAAGCGAGCTGGCGGCGAGCTCAGTCACGCTGGAGGGCGGCGACGATCTCGGCGGGGAGCTCAGTCACGATGGAGGGTGAAGGCGGCGGCGACGCGTTGGCCGGGTGAGGGCGCCGGCGATTTGGAGGTGTGGCCAGGGTGGGGGTCTGCTCAACGGCAAGGGTGAGGGCGGCGGCGTCGGCGAGCTCGGCGGGGAGCTCGGAAGCGAGCTGGCGGCGAGCTCAGTCACGCTGGAGGGCGGCGACGATCTCGGCGGGGAGCTCAGTCACGATGGAGGGTGAAGGCGGCGGCGACGCGTTGGCCGGGTGAGGGCGCCGGCGATTTGGAGGTGTGGCCGGGGTGGGGGTCTGCTCAAAGCCCTCAAACTGTCGGCCTCCTCAAAGGCCCGTTAGGGTTTTTTTACCCAAATCCGTATCGGAAAAGTATCCGATACGTATCGGGTTTTTTAAAAAAAAATAAAAAATTTGATACGCCATCGATACGCAGGCAGCCGTATCGATGGCGTATCCGTATCCGATACGTATCGGATACGGATACGGCGGCAAAAATGCCGTATCGGTGCTTCCTAGGTACCAAGAGACATGCTATGAACTGAAAATAATTGCCATTCCTGCGCCCCCATACCAAATGCGCAAACTGAGGGGCCGTTTGGGGCGTGATTATTGCAAAACATCCAGACTGAATTCTGGATAAAAACTGTAGCATCCAGGTGGATTTTTATATCCAGCTGAAACACCTCCTGAGGTGTTTCAGCTGGATATATAAAATATCCAGATGCTACAGTGTAGCAAAACATCCCATCTGGATGTTTTGCTTTTAATCACGCCCCAAACGGCCCTGAATTAGAACATCAAGCCAATCAATTTATGCTCCATGTGCATCTATCTAATTTTGCTGATCATACATAAATGTGAAATGAAACAATAATACATATGCCACCCAATTTCAGGCAAATTATATTGCAAATATACAGACCGGCAGCCCCATAAACAACACATGCACGATTTTATAGAAGCTTTCTTCACATCCTTGAATAACCTCTATGGTCTTCGTATTGCTCCATGAACTCATCGTTGAACTTCTTAAAACTGGCCATGATTGCAGGCATGTCTTCTTCAGCTGGTAAGATGGTGGTTCTCAGGTGGAAAACTGGCGATGAACATGAATTTCTTAAAGTTAGCACTCCCTTTAAGCATTGAACAATTTCTTGGCAGCTTCAATTGCTTTTGGTGGTAAACATATTTGAGGGAACGAATACATGGCCCCAGAAACTCACATAAATGATACTACATTCGTGCCTTCCGTAAATTGCAAACTACATTTCTGCAGCTATTGAATCCATTAGTCATTTCTGCAGCTCAATGAAAATGCTTGATAATTCAGTTCTTTCTTGTCACCACCAGAAAAAAAAAAGAAACTTTACCTTTCGTGCGGGCGAGGGAGGACGGGGGTTAGGCCTTTTGGTGGGGAAGACGGGGGTGGTGCTGAGCGGCGAAGGAGGGAGGGATGGAGGTACGGGGGCGGCGCCGAGCGGCGAGGGAGGGAGGATGGGGGCGGCGCCAAGCTGCGAGGGAGTGAGGGAGGGAGGTACGAGGTCGGCGCCGAGCGGCGATGGAAGGAGGGAGGGAGGATGGGGCGGCTCCGATCGGCGATGGAGAGAGGGAGGCATCGGGAGGAGAGGGAGAAGTTTTTTATAGTAGCTCCCTCAACAGTTGGATGAGATCCAACGGTTGAAAATCCGGGCGACCGGAGAGAGCTTCTCTCCGGGCCCCGGAGGTTACCGGGCCTCAAAGTAAAACTCTTAAATAAAAAAATAAATATTTTTTTGAGACATATGAAGAAAAAAATATGCGGTATGAGATTCTACTAAGATCGATGTCAAAAGAAAATGAGAGGATGTTGCAAAGAAAAAAAAATTGTATTAAAAAGAGCTTAAACCCAATCGAAACCTATGGGTCATAGTTTTAAAACCTAGACCGGCCCGACTGGTTCGATCTGGTTCAACTGGGCAAGTTAAACCGAGTCAACTAGGTCAATCGACCCGGCCGACCCAGCTCGAAAAACTAACTAGCTCCAGTCGAACCGGCCAGGCCGGTCCAATTTTTAAAACACTATCTCCAGCCGGGCAGCTGGAGATGGCGACAACGACCGCCCAGACTGTGGCAGCAGCCCTAGGTCAAGGTCAAGCGGCCTCCGCGATGAAAGGTGAACTCACTCTTCCAAAAAGCCTAGGCTTTTAGTATGGACCCCACATCTCAATAAAATTAACCAATTCTGTGACCATCCCAATTAAAAGTGACTAGAGGGAATACTAAAATACGAATCTCTACCGTTCACTTGCTAGCATTTTGGGGAATTTTTCTTAAGAAAGTGATAATTATTATGTAATAAATAGTGAAACTTATTCCCACATTGAAGAAAGAGATTAGGTCATGAATTACTGTAAATTAAAGGAACACAAAATAGATGGATTCTTTATCTTGAAATTAAGGGCATGTTTGGTAGCAGCTTTCTGGAGTGAGAAAACCAGATTTTAGGGAAGAAGCAGAGTGTTTGGTTGGGAAGAATCAGCTTTTAAAGAATAATTTAAGGCCCGATGGGCATGAAAGGCAGGGGCACATAATAGGAGAAAACGCGTTTTCATGATTAAAAATGCATTTTCTCCTATTATGTGCCACTATCTTATTTACAAAATTATAAAATATACCACTGAAAAAAGTCAAAGAAGTGAATAATCACTTCTTTTGAAAAATCTCATTTGGAGGAAATTTTCCTAGAGAAGTTAGATTCTCCTAAAAGTTGGGTATGTAGTTGCTATCTGATTGATTGTATTTTTAACTATTTTTACTCGCAATCGCACGAGACTACGTATAGACTAGTGGAAACGAGGTCGAACCCAAAGGATTTGGAAGATTAATCTAATTCTAATGAAAAAATTGAATTTTTATAATTTAATTAATTAAAAAATAAACTTTAATAAAAAAATCAGAGTAATGAGAATATCAAAGCATCGAATCCACCACTAAACATGCAATTACTACTCTCAATTATTATTTCCATAAATTGATATGATACAGTAATTTATGTTCTTGGCCGGACATACAAATTACCAATGAATGCACTACACGTTCTTGGCCAAACACGAAAAGTTCATCCACTATAAATTAATGCAATTAACTCTATCCTTGGCCGGGCATAGAATCAATCATAATCCTGTTATTATCTAGATCAAATTCCATTAATCATTCATTAAGTCTCGGTCAAAGCACTTAAGAGGAGTAACAATAAAATTGCATTAAGCATAGAGAATCATTATCAACTTTCACTAAATTAAACAATCAAAAGTAGCAAATACAAATCTAGGGCTTCATCTAGCCTTGACAAGGAATTTAATTACACATAGGAAGAGAGAAAAGAAAAGCCTGTTTAGGTAGATCCATTGGCATGAATCCTTCTTCTTCTTTAGCTCCAAATGACTCCTTCTTTGCTCTTCTCTAGCCTCCATTTCTTCTCTCTAGATCCTCCAAAATGTTCTCCCTTAAGGCCTATTTATATGTTTGAAGAGAAACCCCGAAGTCCCCTTCTAAATCTGAGTCGAAATAGGCTTAATTTAAGTTTTGCCGCATAAACTGATCGATCACTTGCCGATCAATCATTTTATTCCCGATCGATCATGTTTACTGTATAACACAAAATTAAAAACTCCAGTAGATACGATCGATCGTTTTGAGTGCCGATCGATCGTTTCCTTTAGTAACACTATTTTTTGGTTCTGGCGATCGATCGTGTATGAAATGCCGATCGATCGTAAGTACTGTTCATAATTTTTAACTGGTTATAACTTTTTGCTCCGAACTCCGAATTGCATACGGTCAGTGGCGTTGGAAAGCTGATTTCTTGAAATTTAACATGAAGCTTAAATTAGTCCAATCAGATATATTCATATGAAGTTATAAAGATTTAACCATTGAAGTTACTTTTCACCTCATTTCTGTATCTTACTCTTATTTCCTACAAAAACCAAAAACTATATTAAAGTATCACTAAATCTAATCAAAATACTAACATAAATACAAGTTTAGGAGATAATAAAATGAATATTTCAAGTGTATATCACTACCAAACAGGCCCTAAGTTATTGTAACACCTGAAAATTTTGTAAGTTTACCAAAACTGTTATTTTAGGAAACTATTCTAAAATAGGAAAGTTTTGCTGCCTGTTTTAAAATCTTTTAATATGATGTGTCGAATTGGTTTTGTGATGCTTATAGAAGAGTGGAATTGATAAACCTGATTAGGCAGTACACCACGGCGCGAGGACTAGCCCTGGCGCTGGGCTCAACCTGGCACTGAGGCTGGCCAGGCGCCAGGGGCTGAGTGCACCTGACGCCAGGAGTGGGGCCAGGCGCCAGGGTATGAGTCCAATGTGTAGAGACTCATTTGAGTATTTTGAGTTATTAAATTGAATTAATGATGTGGTACAAGAGTTGTGCAGTATTTTTTAGCACACTTCATTCGCAGGACATCAAAGCCATCCATCTGTGTGCCACGCACCAGACGCAGGAGCATCTGAGGGCCAGAGCCACGTGGGCACAGCGCCATGGGCATTGTGCATGAGATGGCATGTTAAGATTTGGTTAGGAGAGAGAGAATCAAGGAGAAGAGGGAATTTTAAATTCTTTCCAAATCCGGTTTTAATTGAAATAACTTCCTAGTTTAAAATCCGGTTTGAATTTAAATAGATTTGATATCCTTTTTAATTGGAAATTAAGAAATCTAAAAAGAGGAAGTTATGGACGTGATTAGTGGCCAGTGGGTTAAGGATTTGCCATGTGGCCTTGAGAGAGATCGTGCTTGGAGTGGAATTAGGGAGGTTACACTCTTAGTTTGGTAATCGATCCCATTAATCAAATTCCCTACCAACTAAGGAGTTGTAACTGACCTAAAATCAAGGAAACTGATTTGGAGTGAAGAGGGCAAGCACGTTGGAGTAAAAATCATGCATTTTGGAGGGATGAAACTCAGCCATTAGATGAGATTCGATCCATGGTGAAGGATTGGCTTAAATGAGGAAGTTGCCCTAAGTGGAGAATTAAGGTTTTGAATCACCCTAATTAGGGGGAAACCCTAACTAATGGCGAGAAAATTAAGGGAGCACATCCTTGTGGTGGATTATGGGCTAGTGTGGTTGGATCGTGGCCCGTGGATGGTGTGTGAATCAACGGTGGAGATTAATCAAGGTAATTAAGGTTTGTGCTATTTAAGCACACCATTAGAGTGACCAGCCACTCTTTTTCTTTTTGGTCGTCTTGGGAAGAGTGCAACCAGCAGAGGTCTCATCCTCACTTCTCCTCCTTCGACCAGCAACTTCTTCCTTTCCACAAGGGATCGTGGTGGTGGTGGTTCGATGAGAACGAGGCTAGTGCAATCGGTGATCGAAACTCTCGTAGAAGTTTCAAATCGTCAAAGAGGTAGGATGCACTATTTTTACCACAACTTGATTCTCTGAATTTTATGAGTATGATTCTTTTTACATGCTAAAATAATGTTATGATGTCGATGATTGGATATTAATATGGTTTCACGCAAAGTATTGTTTTGAATATACATGTATGCTTAATGCATGATCAAAAAGGTTTCTTTTGTGTATCACGTGGTTGCTCTTCACGTACAAGCCCTAGAATGCATTCCCATGAGGCTATACTATTCAATCTTTGTCATAACTTGCTGTTGTGTGTCATATCTTGTTCGGTCCAGTGAAAGATGGCAGCTTTATTGATTGATTGAGTCGTCTCATACTATACTAGTACTCTCTATCCAATTTTGATAATCGATTGAGATTCCTATACAATTCTTGATCTAGTTCTTATGAAATTGAATACTATTGCCTCTGATGTTTTCAGTTTACCTTTTGGAATTCATGTCAGCATGTATTGGTGTCAACCAATGTCTGTGATTAATTGTCTTACTTGAATTCTTTTGGGTTTTGGTGAAGAGATGGTTATATACTCTAATAATCTTACAAGATATGTACAAAGGGTAAGAAAATTATGTGAAATCAGAGTTGAAGAGGTTCTGTAAAATACTTAGAGAGTGGATTCTTTATGTCAGTAAGTAGTATTAAGTAATTAATTACGAGTTAATCAGTAGATAATTAAAGTGGATTAAGATAACTGTTCTCGGCCCGGACTATTCCTACACCAACCAGCAGTGATAAAAAATTCATAAGTAAATCTATACAACTCAGAAAATTATAAAATTATATGGGTTAGAAACTAGAAAGATAAGTCTAACTGAGATAAAAATTTCAGAATTTAATACTTACTGGATAAGCAGTGGTAGTGGTTAGAATTCAGCTATTGTGCATGGGGTAGAACACTGTGTGCATGTTAAAACACTATAAGTATACATATACGTAGTAATATGACCTAATTATTATATAGTAAGACTCTGAGGGTACAGGGTACTGTAATATCAGATTATATGTGTATGAACAGTGAGTCATAGGTTATGTCCAAAATTAATTGTCTTATTGAGTCTAAATCCTTGAGCGATCTATCGTTTCAGGAATTCTCTCGTACAAATCCAAAGACCTTGTGCACTACATTTGACCTATTCTTGATAGTGGTGACCTCGTATTCTGGTTCATGGGAATTGTCATATCTAGAGGCTAAGTACGTGAGGTGATTCAGTATCTCGATTTTTGATGAGTCATGATTGTAGTCATCTGATATTGATCATTCTAAGAGTTTTGAGTACTCCGATGTGAGTCCATTCTGATGACCTTGACAAAGTTATTGTCTTACTCCTCTGAGAGTCTATTTCTTGATGATTATGGTTTGGGTCTCTGTTTGAGAGAATCCTTGTTAATTCTAGATAAATTCAGTTCTATGTAAACTAGTTCTTCACTAAGAGTTTGATGAATGCTCTTAGATTGGAATCATAGTATGCTCATGAGCCATTGCTAGATCCTTTATGATCTCAGATTATTTATGAACCTCTGTAGTTTAGCCGATGACGGCAACGCGTGCGCTTTATACTGTATGATATTACGGAAGGCCTGAGACTGATGGGGCCAGCATCCCTAGACGCATGGCCGGGTTCCTCTGTAGAACCTCTAGGATGATCTGGTATTGATGTCCATAGGGGAAGTGGACTGAACAGAGAGAAGAAATTGTTGTCTCCGATACTCTGTATGTTTGGAGTCAGTATTCTTATTGATCTTCCTGACGTTCTGTACGTTTGGGATCTGAGTTATGTTTATTCATTCTTGACCGTTGATGGTCTTTGATAATGATTATTGTGCAGGTAAGTGAACTCTGTATTTACTCAACCTGATCTTCTTAATTGTGTCTTTAATTCTCATTTTGACAGTATTCCTATTATTATTACATGTTGTAGGTTTTCTTGGCTCCTACTGGGTATTTCTTTCGAAATACTCATGCATCTCTCGATGCAGGAATCAAAGTGGAAAGGAACTAGCAAGGTACGTACGTGCTATGGAGCCCGATGGTGGAAAGTTGATAGAAGTGAATCTAATTATTGTTTTTAATTTTCCGTTCGTGGAGAACTGATCAGCCTGTGTGCTGCATTTTTAAAGTGGATGTTTGATGTTTTGTGATAATCGTGTTATTGTAATAGAGTAGTTAAACTTGAAGTTTGTTATTATTTAAGATTTTTGTAAAATAAAAATTGGTTAAGCATTCTGGAATGAGAACGTTATGTGACCGAGTATTCGGTCGCGTCCCGGGCTTCAGCCTCATAACCTTAAATGAGTTAGTGCTTCCGCGCATTATTCGAGGTTTTGAAATTTGGGGCGTGATAATTATAGCTTGCAGTGCCCCAATCCATGGCGACAAACATATTAACTTTTTCCGAATTAATATTCAGTAAAAGTTATACTCCCTCTATCCTGTTTTAGATTCTCCGTATGGAAACAATGGTAGTCTTTTTTTAGATGCTCCATATGGTCAACTTAAGTGGATTTTGAACCTCTTTTTTCTCCGCCTTCGTTGGGTTTTCACCATCCAACAAAATTCAACATTTTTTCAGATGGAGCATCTAAAGCAGAACGGAGGAAATATTAAGTAAATCTTAAGGCACAAAAGACTCCTGTGTATAGGAAATTGTAAAAGTAGGTCTAGGCCAAGCAAAACCAAGACTCCTTTATACATGTTTAGCGGTACACATAGAATTCCATCTATTCCAACATAAGATGCTAAATGCATTAGTTAAAAATCCTAGATGGGCAACAATGTTTAATTACTCCCTCCATCTGGAATTATTATCACCAAAAGGGTTTTCACTGTTAATAATAATTCTGTAGGGAGTGAGTAAATCGGTAAGAACGGGTGGGCATGAACAAAGCAAAACCAGGCTATCACTATTTGATGGCATAAGCAGAGAACTTTAGCTCCAACAGACCATCACCTATTCTGGAATCAAATAAAAAACTCTATCACCTATTCCAATTACTCCCTCCGGTCACTTTTAATAGATATATATTTTTTTCAAATAAACTAAAAACTTAGTTCATTAGAAAAAAAAATTGTATCTATTAAAAATGACGGGAGGGAATAACTAATGGGAAAAGTTTAAATGAGATCGATCTCATATAGCTTATATGAGGCCAATTCATGTTGTAGCCATTGGATCTTGATCTGACGGCTACAAAAAACTCACATACTCACTTATTTGACACACTCACTTACCTACTGATTTGATATCCACCCTCGGATTAGAATCCAAAGGCCCAAAAAGATTGGCCTCATGCTTATTAAATGAGAACGATCTCATGTAAACCGTCCTCATAACTAATTGGGCACTTCTCAACTCATTCACTTGTTTTTGCTAGCTTTACTTCCTTTATAACCTTAGCAACCAAATTTAATTCGTTGCATGTATCATATTGTCACATGTTATATTCGTACATTTACTGATGAATTCTCAATGTTTGGGCTGGGCCTGTATGGCTGGTGCTCCATATAGGGTGAGCTTATCATCACTTATTTTGGCTGGCCAAACTTGAGCAGACCATAATCTTGACATTGGTGTGTATGTGTATTTCCAGCCCAACTGACTTTCTTTCACTAAAACAAACAGTTGGTTATGGAATTTGAGAGAGAGAGAGAGAGAGAGAGGTTGTTTATGGAATTTATGCTGCAACATACTCCATTGTGACCCGCTTAGTAGTGTCTATGATAGTTTGATATATATATATATATATATATATATATATATATATATATATAGAGAGAGAGAGAGAGAGAGAGAGAACGGTTTACATGAGATCGTTCTCATGTAAGGAGAATGAGGTCAGTCTTGTGGGTCATTGGATTCCAATCTGAGGGTAGGTATCAAATCAGTGGGTAGGTGAGTGTGTCAAATCAGTGGGTTAGTGAGTTCTTTGTAGTCGTTTATAACTATTAGATCAAGATCCATCGACTACGAATTGAATTGGCCTCATATAAGCTATATGAGAGCGATCTCATTTAAACTTTTTCTATATATATATATATACATTACTTTTGATTTTACATCAGAACTATCTAGAAACTTTTGTTAGATATTAATTTAATCCTCATTTTATATATGAATATGACATGTGGTGTAATTTGACACTTTAAACTAGATGTTCCTACCAAAGATCGCTTAAATGAATGTGGTCGTAGCGCCTTCGAAAAGTTTGATTGTTTTAGTTGCCTAAAAATTTGAATTTTGCACCAACTTCCTTCCATACAATGCACACCATTTCGTGAAATTTGTGTATATTACGGAACAATTTTTCCTCTTTTATAGAAAAAAAAGTTGAGCAGGGGGTGAAGAAGCCTGGCCCGCCTAAATAGAAGGGGTAATGCGTATCAACCTCTTAGAGCGTTGTATCTCTCCGCTAATCCCAGTGTATTAAAAGGTTTGTAATATGATACACCTTTAAAAATTCGAATTTTTGTAGGTTTATTAAAAGGTGTCTCATCACAGGCCCATCCTGAAGTGAACATTAGATGCTTAAGAGGATGGCCATCAATTATTAATCACAAATTTTGCTTGAATTTCAAGCACACGCATTTACCTTGACAATTATTAATCATAATTTGCAATAATTGGGGATACCAAAGAAGTAAATGGCTAACCAAAATGCATGTGAAAAGTCATTGGAAAATTGAGATTTTTGCTAAGCTGATGCATTCACAAGTTACATCAGCCAAGTAATTATAACAAGTATGCAACATAATGATAGCATGTCTGCTTAATAAGACAGTAATTATTACACTAACAATAAAATTGATACTCCGTCCTGTCACTTTTAATTGAGACCGACACATAATTTGTCAATTTTATTGAGATGTGGAGTCCAAAGTAAAAATGTAGGCTTTTCGAGCTGAGAAGACATGGATATGGGTGAGGGAGAGGTAGGGCTATGGGTGCGACCCTCCGAGCCCGAGTGGAGAAGGCATCTATGGAGCATAGAATAATTAGGGAACAATATTATCTAATTTTAGTATGCATATTTTGCTAATTATCTCAATTAAAAATGATAGGAGGGAGTAATAGTCAACCAGAATAACAATAATCTACTTAGCCAGAATGCATCTTTGGAGCAGAGAATAATGAGGGAACAATATTATCTAATTTTAGTATGCATATTTTGCTAATTATCTTAATTAAAAATGATAGGAGGGAGTAATGATCAACCAGAATAACAATAATCTACTTTGCCATGTAGTTTTGGCGTTTAACATTGGGGTGGAGTCTCCCTGATCTGGATGACTTACTTTTCGACTCTATTTTTTGCCACTATTGCTGGCCATCGTCTAAGGGCTGGGGGCTCAGTGCACTAGCTTGCGTGCATATAACTCTAGGCCAAGATAGTTTCTACCATAATAAAAACAACAATAATAACAATGCTTATAATATTTTGTATGCTACTTACATATAAAGAGCTGCCTTTCTTAACAACCATCCAATTAGCAGGGGTCCCCAAGCTGTATGAGGCCTCCATTTGGGGTTTAGAAAACTTGACCCGACCCGTATATCCAATCCTAACCTGACCATACACAGATTAAAAACAAGATTAGGGTGCGGGTCTTAACATTTTACCTATTTTAAAAAAGGCTCTTTTTTTCCCTAATGAGGGGTGTCCAAGCCATCCATAGGACCCGACCAGAGGGGACAGGGCAACCGACCTCTAAGAGCGTTGTATCCCACCACTAATTCCCTCAGGTGCATACAAGCCAACCCATCATATGCACCGGGTAAATCGGGATATAATCTCGGATGAGTGGCCATTAAAAAGGCTCTTGTTCGCACTCAACTTTAATTAATCATAGATTACATGTTTTTACCGTTTTTTCATTCTATCGATCTATATAGTATTGTGCAGTTGTGGGTTGGGCGATTGATTTTGTTCTCTCTATTTGGGCCATAAGGGAAGGACGCCAAATCACATAGAGGAAGATAAAAATTTTCTACCAATGAGTTCCTTCAAGAAGACAAACCGGATTTCTATGGAGGATGGAAGTTATTCCATATTACCTGGCCAATGAGCCCAGATTGCCATATTACCTATTTTTTTGGGCTCATCCCATATAACCTGATTTCGGCAACTGATATTCCTATTTTGCCCTCCCCAACCCTAACCCTAAATATTTCAATAACGTTTCTATATTACCTACTATTAAGTTTTACACTTCAACGAATTATATCTTCTTTATTTTTAGTTCATTTTTGCCCATTTTTTTGTTTTTTCTTATTTTTAATGCTCTTTCTGATCATTATGATATCCTAATGATCTTGATATAATATAAAAAAAAAGACAGCAAAATCCATGATAAATAGCATGCGATGTCTCAACATCTTTATGATATTATCATTATAAGAAAGACATGAAAAAGAAGGAATTTTGAAAAAAAAAGGGCCAAAATAGATAAGAAATGAGAGAGATATACATTGTTGAAGTTCGTCCCCACTAAAATAGCTATCGTGTGCTCAATTACGCTAAATCTATTTTTGTCTATTTTTTTGTTCTTCCTTATTTTTAATGTTCTTTCTGATCATCATGATATCTTAATGATTTTGATATAATATCGAAAAAATACAGTAAAATCCACGATAAATAGCATGCGGTGTCTCAACATCTTTATGATATCATCATCATAAGAAATGACACTAAAAATAAGAAAAAATGAAAAAATGGGCTTAACTGGATAAGAAATGAGAAAAAATATGCATCGTTAAAGTTTTACCCACTAAAATAGCTTTTGTGTATTCGATTACAGGGCTATCGTGTATCCTACTATCATGTATTATTTTAGTGGGACAAATAGAGATATGCATCGTTGAAGTTTGTCCCATTAAAATAGCTATCGTGTATTAGATTACACGATAGCCCTGACTTATTGTGTAATCGAATACACGATAGTCCTGTCTATCGTGATAGCCCTGCTATCGTATAATCGCCTATTTTAGTGCGACAAACTTTAACGATTCATATCTCCTTCATTTCTGATCCGTTTTTGCCCATTTTTTCTTCTTTATTTTTACTACTTTTCTTATAATGATGACTGTTTTTTTTATCATGATGATATCATAAGGATGTTGAGACAATATAAAAAAAATAGAGTAAAAATCACAATAAATAGTATGCGATGTTCCAACATAATTAGGTTATCATCGTGATAAGAAATTGTACAAAAAATAAGGAAGAACAAAAAAATGGGCAAAAAAGGATCAGAATGAGAGAGATACGAATGTTGAAGTTTGTCCCAATAAAATGGGCAATTACACGATAGCAGTAATCATGCTATTGTATAATCGTGAGTTTTAGTGGGATAAACTTCAACGATGCATATCTCTCTCATTTTTTATCTATTTTTGTCTTTTTTTTTTCATTCTTCTTTATTTTTAGTGCACTTTCTTATAATAATAATATCATAAAGATGTTGAGACACATCATGCCATTTATCATGGATTTTACTATATTTTTTTATATTATATCAAGATCATTAAGATATCATGATGATGAGAAAGAGCATAAAAATAAGAAAGAAAGAAAAAAGGGTAAAAATGGATCAGAAATAAAGGAGATATGAATCATTAATGTTTGCCACTGCTCGTGTATTCGATTACAAGATAGGTCAGGGCTATTGTGTATCGTGTAATCAAATACACAATAACTATTTTAGTGAGGCAAACTTCAACGATGCATATTTCTCTTATTTCTTATCCGTTTTCGTCCTTTTTTTTCATTCTTCCTTATTATTAGTGTTCTTTCTTATAATGGTGATATCATAAAGATGTTGAGACACCGCATGTTATTTATTATAAATTTTACTATATTTTTTTGATATTATATCAAGAGCATTAAGATATCACGATGATCAGAAAGAGCATTAAGATATCACGATGATCAGAAAGAGTAAAACGGACTAAAAATAAGGAAGAACAAAAAAAATGAGCTAAAATGGACTAGAAATGAAGGAGATTGGTTCGTTGAAGTATAAAACTTAAAACCATAGAAGGGCAAAATGGGAAGTTCAGAGGGGATGAATTCGGAAAAACCAGGTAATATGGTAATCCGGGCTCATTGACCAAGTAATATGAAAAATCCCATGGAGGATATGATCAATTGAGGTAAAAAAGAACTTAATTGAGGTTACCGTTACCCACATACCCGACCCAGCTCAACCTAAGTAGAATTAGGGTTTGCATGCTCAACCCGTTTTAATTATAAAAAAAAAGCTCAAACCGTTTGATTAAATAGGGTCGGGTCGATTAAGTTAGAGTACAGGCCGACCCCGTTCTAACTAATTCCGGACAGAGGAGTAAGCAGTACATTAACAGACTACAATACCCCCTGTTAAGAAGATCTTGGTTGCAGATCAAGGTTAGATTCATGGGTGAAGTCATATGATGAAGACGAGCAATTCATTCAGGAAAATCGAATGTTACTATTACTTCCGGACGGATGGAATAAGATGTGCATTACCACAATACCTTTGTTCAGCAACGATCTTGGTTACAGAGCAAGCTTGTTAAATTCTTGGGTAAAGCAGTAAAATTGAGAAACGGAGTAACGCTTTTAACAGATCATAATATCTGGACCGATCTCATAAATGCAAGGCTGGTGAACTTTGTGAAGGGGGAGGTCTAGGTTTGATATTTCGGGCAAGTTGAAAGCTATTTTTGGGTTGATATTTTGAAGATCATTAAAGTTTTCTTCTTTTTTTTCAATTTTTCTAGTATATCAAAGTTTTTCATCTTATGTTTTTTTTTTCCTTATGACAAAGAGCATTATCTCAAACCTACTAATTTCTGCAATATTCTCACGCCAAAAATTCTCACATATGTGAAAGTATAAAAAAAGGCATCCAATAGCAGAGATGAAAACCAAAAAACACTCTGACGCCAAAAAAAAACCCCACTTAATGATTTGGAGGCCTCACACTGCCACAAACAACCCAACATAATTTCATCACTTTTTTCTTGCTCAAACCACACCAATTCATCACTCGATAAGAAGGAGGCTGAGGGTCCATTTGATTGGTTTGAATCTGAATATGAAAAGTCAACTGAGAATTCTGAAAAGTCATATATCTGAAATTTTCCAAATTGAATATGAAAAGTCAGATTCAGATGAAATATAATGGAACTACAAGTTCAGTAAAAACAATATGGTAATACAATGTCAAGTAATGAATTGAGTTGAGAGAGCACATTTTAGAAGGAATTGGCGACAAGAATGGCTTGCCTATAGCGAGCTCTGGCCGTCTCCAGCCGCTCGCTGAGTGTCTCCTCCTTGACCGCGGCCTTGACCATCTCCAAGTCCATCTCCATCAGCTTGAACACCCTGAACAGCTCCGTGATGAGCCTCTCCTCCACCTCCCCCTCTTCCCTCAGCACCTCCCCCTCTCATCGCCACAATCTCCCCCGCCTTGGCCAACAGCTCTGTAGACCCAAATTCCCGCCCCATCAGCCCCTCCAGCTTCTCCAAAAAATCCTCGATCACGAACCCCTTTGGTTTCGTCAGCGAGATCTCCTTGGTCTGCTTCCACCTCATCTCAAAGTTGGACGGCTCTGGCTTCTCCAGGCTTGTCGGGGACCTCCTCTCTCATAGTATTTCCGACTTGTGTCATTTCTCCACCTCGAAGCTCTCATCTTGTTCAGTGTTCGAACTCGCATTGTCGAAGTTGGTAGCACATTTGACAAAGGAAACTTTCCCGTGCGACGGAGGAATGGAGAGCAGAGTAAGAGGCTTAATTGGCCAGAAGAGGAACTACAATATGGAACTACAAGTTCTGAAAAGTCAGAATCAGAATAAAATAAGACCCATTTTGCCCTATGATTTTTTAGCCACATTTCATAAACCCCCTTAAATTAGCCACTTAATTAGTGCGTGAAACAAATGTGCTGATAAGCCATCTTATGGCGGGCTTATCAGCTACTTATTCATTTCAATACTTAATGAGACCAATCAAATGGACCCTTAATCTAAATATTGTATTTTCTCTATCAGCGAAAGCCACAACGAAATTTTCACTGGCAATTATTGGCGACCACTGGCCACAACATCCACTCCATCAGTTTTTTTCTATCTCTTTGGATAACCCTATCTCGCTAGTTCTCACCGGCAGCTAGGTATAGATCGGAGAGCAATGACAATCATGTAGAGTAAAGGGAGGTCGGGGAGAGAGATGGAGTGAATGGGCCATCGATGGTAAAGGGGTGCTAGTTCGAGAGTGGAGCAAATCACATGAGAATGGTGCTAGGGAAAGAGTGGGGCTTGGACAAAGAGAGAGTGAGTTTAATTTTTTTGGTAGGTAAATCTCTTGCACCATCACACATTAGGGACCGTTCGGGGCGTGAAAAAACTAAAACATCTACAGTGAAAAATCCAAAAATAATGTTCATTTTTGGATTTTTCACTAACCAGCTGAATCACACATCCACAGTGAAAAATCCGGAAATGAATAGTGAAAGTGGATTTTTCACTGTGGATGTTTTGGTTTTTTCATGGCCCAAACGGCCCTTAAACGGGATCCAATCTTTGGCCCTCTACAACAATTAGTAGAAACCCAAGTAGGGCGACTAAGGGGCCGTTTGGGGAGTGAAAAATCAGTTTCATCTACTCCCAAAAATCCACCTAGTTGGTGGATTATTCCAAAAAAATCCTAACCATTTCAGCTGGATGGTGCTGATTTTTTGCGCCCCAAATGGCGGTGAGTCTGAAACTTGGATTGGCAGTGAGTCTGAATTTAGCTCCTCATTTAGAAAACTGCATTGTACAGATGGGTTGGGGAGATTTAACTTTCTCTCTCTCTCTCTTGGCTACAACTGCCCCAGGCAATGCACAACACACGCTACACTTGGTGTTCCCCTTGGGCCTGGGTTGAGACTCGAACCCAGGTTTTCTACCCTACACGATTGAGTGAAGACCAACATGCCAATATGTTTAGGGGTAAGCTTTCTCTCCTAGGGTTGGGGAGATAAGCAGGGGCGAACGCAGGAATTTTTGTCAATGGGGTCATAAGCTAAAGGAATTCTAAAGCATTATTCTCTATAACAAAATAATTAGGCTAACAATAAAGGTGCATTAAAGTGAAGAACGCAGAAAAACTAGACAAATATAAGTAATTGAAATAAATTACTAAAGTGAAGATTACCTGCATTAAATACAATACCATTTTGTATCTTATTGACTTCACCTACAAAAATTTTCACAAAAGATGTTCTTCAACGCCAAAATATCAATTGTCTCCTGTTCAAAAAAAAAATTATTAGGAGAAGAGAAAAAAAAGATAATGATTCATCAACATATTGAGTAAATTTGCCTTAACAAATAAAAAAACTACATTAATGCAACGCAAAATTAGAAAATTGATTCATACAACTGAGAATAACAACTAACAATATAAGGAGAATAAGAAGAAGATAATTATATACCAATTAGATGGCAATTGTCCTCGACGAGATTTCATATTTTGGAAGCGTTCAATGATCTTCTCATTGCCAATCTCTTTGAAAATGTCATTTTCAATGTATGTGATTAGAGAATCACTCATCAAGTCATCTCCCATTCGATTCCGTAGCTTGTTCTTCACAATATTCATTGCAGAAAATGCTCTCTCAACTGTTGCAGTTGCAACTGGAAGTGTTAATGCCAACTTTAGAAGCAAATAAACCAATGGAAATTGTAAGTTCTTTTTCTTCTCCACCATTTTTTTTTGCAAGATTAGAAATCCCAATCAAGTTGGAGAATTCACTATCTAACCGCATGTCCACAATATAAACATCTAGCTGATCGTGAAGTCTTGAGATATCCATTGTAGAAAACTCACGTGGATAACTTTGAGCAAAGCTTAGTAATCTTTGTTTGTCATAGGCTGAGAAAGAATCCTTTGGATCAAGACATGCTATACATAGAAGCAATTCTGTACTCTCTTCCGTGAAACGACTGTTTAGCTCTTGGAGTTGCATATCAATAGCAGTGAAAAACAAGTCAACACGATAATAATGGAGGTTCGTAATTTGTTCTCCACGTCGTGGCCTTCCTAGCCCTATATACTTGTCATCCATAGAAGGAACATCTATATCATGCTCGTTACAAAATATAGAAATTTCTATCATTATAGAGTCCCATCCATTATTTCTTAGTTCTTGCAATGTTTCCCTAGATGATTTAACCAAAGCCATTGCATTCACAATATCTTGATCCTTTCGTTGCAATGCTTTTGATAAATCATTGGTAACCCCCAAAATCTTCTTCATAATGTGCAAAGTGACAACAAATTCAAAAGACTGCATAAGATATATTAAAGAATTTGCTTTGGCTTTCAATTGAGGCTCTCTAGCATCCTCATCAATAATCTGAAGTACTTGAATCACAGCAGAAAACATGGTTAGAAAACTTTGCAATGTACCATAATGCGAGCCCCAACGAGTGTCACATGGCCTCCTCAAGCTAGTTTCTTGATTAAGTCCTTTTCCAGTTGCTAAGTCACCACTCTCAACTGCTTTGGTAATAATACTAAGTTGTTGCTCTCTAAGATTATCTCTACGCTTACATGATGCTCCAACGACATTCATTATAGTGGAGAGCAAGTCAAAAAAATTACTTATTTGCTTGTGATTTTGTGATATGGCAACAAGCGTCAATTGGAGACGATGCGCAAAACAATGAGTGTAATGTGCATATTCATTCTCATTCAAAATAAATGTTTTTAATCCATTAAACTCACCTTGCATATTACTTGCCCCATCGTAGCCTTGTCCACGCAATCTTTGTAAACTTAATCCATGCTTGGAAAATAGCTCTTCAATGGCCTTTTTAAGTGCTATAGCTGTTGTTTCTTTAACATGTATAAAACCAATAATTCGCTCCATCACACAACCTCGTTTATCCACATAACGTATAGCAACAACCAGTTGTTCCTTTATGGATATATCACGAGACTCATCAACTAAAATAGAGAAGAAACCATCCTCAAGGTCATTGATGATGCTTGCTACAATCTCCAGTGCAAATGAATTTATAATATCCCTTTGAATACTTGGTGCTATCACTATGTTATTCTGAGGAGCATTTTTTAGCACAACCTGCCTCACATCTGCATTTTTATGTGCAAGCCATTGTAGAAGTTCGAGAAAATTCCTTTGATTATTTGAACCTTCTGATTCATCCCGACCACGAAAAGGTAAGCCTTGATTTAGAAGATACCAAATACATTCAATTGATGCCTCCAACCTAGTATGATATTCAAGCTTCTCTTGCTCTTCTTGCTTCTTTATAAATGTCCTAATGTGTTGTTGTTGATTTAATAAGTCTTGACCCATTTGGTAAGCCTTATTGTGAGAGCTATCCACTCCTCCAACATGAACATCAAATCTTTCATACTTCTTCCAATTTCTAAATCCTTTGGCTACAAAAGCATCCTGACCTCTTGATTCTCCAAAAAGGTAACAGTACAAACAAAATGCCGCATCTTTATCTATGCTATATTCTAGCCAAGCAGGATATTTATCAAACCAATTAGGATTAAATCGTCGTGGCTAGCTCAAAGCTCACATTTTTTTCATGCTAAAATGACCACACTTTGCCAATCTATTCGTACCTCTGCCTGCAGCTACAGTGACAACTGACAACATGCGGTGTGAAAGTTCCACCAGCAAAGCTTGCAACCCACTCGCCTTCAGAGAGCCAATCACCAACAAAAGTCAGATAAACTAAGAAGACTTATTAGATCAAGAGTATAAATCAGACATGCTGTCAAAGAAGAAAAGAAGCATAAATCATACACAGCTCCACTTATGATCTTATTGATCATGATGCCAAAAAAAAACTTATTGATCACAAAAAATATAGAGCAACAGGCTAACAGCTTCAGTTTAATTTCCAATTATTTTGACTACCATGAAAGTGACCTAATATAAATAAGTCTAAATACAAAATCTTTTGAATTTCCTTCTTATTCATATACTAATCAAAGAATGTATCTTTTGAATTTCCTTCTTATTCATGTACTAATCAAAGAATGTTGTACCATGTTTGAGATGTATTCTTGAAAAGCAGCACGAAATAGCAACAAAAAACCTTCTTTCAGACAGAAAAAAACCATCAAAATACACGAAATCAACTTCTATATGCATTCCAAAATTTCAATACTCTTTGAAAAGGTTAGGGAATCCCATTTTTCTAGCAGAAAGAGGTTTAGAACCCAATGATGATTAGAGGGGAAAAAAGACATCTTTTTTCTTGTTTTGAAGCACTCATGACTCTCTTATATACTAATCTTGTAGTTAAGACAGGAAACTAACCGAGAGCAGCGAGTATTTGCCGTTTCCCGGAACCCGGAGGTCGGCCTCTCCATTTAGCCGAGAACTCAGTAGGAGAAGGAAGGTGTGAGCGCCAGATTGGGGTCAGAACATGAGGGGAGGGTTTTGGGTTTTCAGATGGGTCAGAGACTCAGAGACCGGGGTCAGCCAATTTTTCCACTGGGGTCAGCCCATTGTAGCCCAAAATTCACTAGCCAACCCAATGGCCATTTTCCATTGGGGTGATGGAAAAACCCAAAACCCTCCGGGGTCATCTGACCCCGGAGCCTTGAACGTGGGTCCGTCCCTGGAGATAAGTGGGGTAGGTTTATAACTAAACGGTCTTTAAAAATATGTACTTATAACTACTTTTTATGGAGTAAACAAAATAACTAAAAAATTTATATAAAAAATAGCTAAAAACAAAGAAAATAATGAAGAGGTACAAACTCTTTGGATGGAAAAAATACTTCATCACGAATGAAGAGGTACAAACTCACTAAATTGTTCATAGAAAGGAAAAAGTTAACATGCTCTACGGTTCAAACTCATTGGCGTGTGCCAAGGATCACGGCACAATCGCATTGGCGCATGCCAAGGAGCTGAGGGATCCAAATCTGACACTGCAGATTGTATTAATGCACGCCATCCGACCAAAATCCACCGCCCCACAGCGGCCAACACTCAGATCCGGGACATGGAAAATCGTCTCGCCGATATCGGACACAAACCGATACACCGAAATCACTTCATCTCGTTTTTTCGAAATTTTTCAAATATTGGCAATATATCGGTTTCGGACCGATATATCGGTATTTTTTGAATTAAAAAAATAATTTTTTTTTAAAAAAAAATTTTCAAATTTTTTTTTTTTGAAAAAAAAAACTTTCATGTTTGTTTTCTATCCTAATATGCATTTTTATGCATATTTTGAAATGTATTCTTTGTTTAAATTAGTATAACTCATTCTAGGAGTTAGATTGTGAAAATATATGATAAAAACTAGTTTTTAACGACCGATATTTTTGTACACAATATCTTCGATATATCTCCGATATTTCGTCTCTTTGGCCGACCGATATTTTACCGATATCCGATACAACATTCCATGATCCGGATGCATATTCATACCAATAGTCTTCTCACCTCTGATTGTCATTTTATCAACCATAAGCCTATTGTCATTCTATCAAGTATATCAACCCTAGCCAAAGCTTAAAAAACCCATACTTGGTCATGACCTCAGCAAAAAAGGAAGGTGTTTAGGGATTTTTTGGCACCAAAGGGGAGATAACAAACTGGAAAAGAACATCCCCATCTCTCCCTATCCCTTCCCCAGTTCCCTCTCCTCTTTTAATATTAAAAAAACACAGGATTCCAGAGTATATTTATATATCTGTGTTCCAGATAAAAAACCTTTCTTTTTTCCTTTGTTCCAGAAACAGTGAAGAGACCCTTGGCTTCCCGCAAAGAGTTCCTTTTCTGTTGCCAAATCCTGCAAAAAGTTTCGATTTTGATGCGGTTCTGGTCCTCGTCTTGGAACAGGAAGGGATCTAAGCTGGTTTTTTGCTGGAATCTAATGCCTGGGAGGAGCTCCTGATATTGTCTTCTGAGGGGTTTGTGAGGCTGTGGATTGGGAACCATGTCTCAGACCAACTGGGAGGCCGATAAAATGTGAGTCTTTTGTGGTTTTCAGTACTGGGTGTTTGTTCTTTTGCTCTGCTTTTGGGTTATCAGTTGGTTTTTGCCCCTTTTGCCCTGTTGCTAGATGGGGATTTGCCTGTACAAGCCTTTTGATTTTCTTCTGCTGGGTTTTCTATGTTTTTTGGATGTTTTCTAAGTTGGGTTTTGGAGTTCTGGACTGTATTACTACATAGGTAACTGTTGTTTTGGTCTTCTGTAGTGGTTTGTGAGCTCCCTTTTGGTAAATTTCTGGTTGGGGTGGTGTGTGGGAGAGGAGAAGGGTGTTCATTTGGGGTTTTCTATTTGTGGATTTTGTATGGAGGTTCTTTTCCTTATCTGGTGCAACCTTGTAAATTCGATTTCTGTTTCTTGTCTATTTGGCTTTCAATTGTCAATCTAGGTTTTCAGCATTTGTAGTTTAGCTATATTGAATGACTGGTTCGTCATTAATTAATCTTATGGATTTAGCAATTCTATAGGTTGTTGAGTTGAGTACAATTAATTTCCAAGTCTGGATTTTTATTCGAATCACTAGTATAATTCATTCCTTGTTATTCATGTTTGGCATGTGTTTTTTTGGCGAATGATTTGCTGTTCGAATTGTTGTTGGGCAGGTTGGATGTGTATATTTACGATTACTTGGTGAAGAGGAATTTGCAAGCATCGGCCAAGGCATTTCAAGCTGAGGGGAAAGTATCGTCTGATCCTGTCGGTAAGATTTTAAAAAGAATTCAGTGTTCTATCTATATATCAATTATCTATCTTTCCATTGATTTTTCACATTGGCTTGGTATTCAGCTATTGATGCTCCTGGAGGTTTTCTGTTCGAGTGGTGGTCTGTGTTCTGGGATATCTTTATTGCCAGGACTAACGAGAAGCACTCTGATGTGGCTGTTTCTTACTTAGAGGTGGACCTCACTTTCTACTTAGTATATCCTATCTTTCATTGTTCTAAAATCCATGTTCTTGTTTAGTATTTTTTAAGTATTCTCTACTTTCGGTAGACGTGTAAATGTGGTTTTACCAAATATTACATGGATTCAGAGAAAAAAAAACACTAACACTACATGGGTCATAGCATAATTCTTTTATTTAGTAGAAATACGTGACTTTCATTAATTATAGTTTGTTTTATTGTGTACTCAATGGTCTGCAAAAATACGAGGGGTAGTTTGTGTAGTGATTGATACTTGCAAAATTGCAAGCTTGCTGTGTTGTTCTTTTTTGGGGTCCCATGATAAGTTTTATAGAGCAGGTGATGCATATTAAGTTACTTTTTTTGTGTAAATTTTAATGTGCTTTGTGCTACTTTGATAGGCGATAATAGGTGTATGTTTTTTTTTATAGGTATAGATGTATGTATCTAAGTATACATGTTTAGTAGCTAATGTAGAACCTCATAAGTGCAGGCTCTTTCTCGTATGCTTCTTTGATGTTAAGTAGAAAAGGGAAATAGTAAGGGGCAATCTCGAATGGTCAGCAAGCTTATTGTTATTATTATTATAATTATTATATATATATATATACGCCATAAAAAGAAAAATCTTTGGTGCTTACCTTTCTTTTTTGGGCTGAAGTTCTGTTGTGACTGTTGCTTTACAATTCTGAGGCATGTTGATGAGCTATTTGTACCAAATTAGCTTTCCTTATGGCTATAACTTCGCAAAAATTGTTTTTGCTTTTGGAAAAAAGTGGATCGGAAGTCGGCAGTGTACATTATCTTTACCTCTTACAGTGTACATTATCTTTACCTCTTACTTTTTCCATATAATCATAATCATAATCATAATCATAATCATAATCATAATCAAGTAGGGCCTTTTCCCAACAATTTGGGGTTGGCGACATGGATCCTACGCCTCCATTCTAGCCTGTTTTATTTCATCTCTTTTGTAAGAGAAAGCAAAGACAACTTTTTGCCTATAATAACAATAAATTTGTTGAAGGTTACTACTGTCCCTGACCTAAAAAAGGGTAGTTAAGCTTATTTCTCAGCCACAGAGGCCTTTTCCCACTAAGGGGTTCACTGTAGCTTAGATATTCAATTCTCCACACTTTACCTATCTTTTTTGGATGGAGGGAGTTTGTGACATCCTGCAAGAGCATTCAATGGAAAATGGGTGTATTATCAATCTAGCTCAATGTATCCTTTTTGTATAGAATAATTTTCTGTTAGATTCTGCTGTTTCTTAACATGTGACTGTAAGTGGGATGGGAGATGGAAAGCACCTATTGCGGAAATCTTAGTCTAAGTTGTTGCCATTTTCGGCTGCCACATATGGACTGTCCAAGAAAGAAGATTGCTCTGTATCCATGAGAAATTTTGCACTATTCATTACTTATGAAATTTAAAACAGTTTTAAAGTTTACACCTTGCTATTGCTGTGTTCTTATGTTATTTTTCAATAAAGATAAAATTGGAATAGGTGCATGGTGACACATAATTTCTTACTGTTTTTTGTGTAATGGTAGACTCAACATATTAAAGCACGTGAGCAGCAACAGCAACAACCTCAACCATCACAGCATCCACAACATCAGCAGCAGCAACAACAACAACAGCAACAAATGCAAATGCAACATCTCTTGTTACAAAGGCAAGCTCAACAGCAGCAGCAGCAACAACAACAGCATCAGCAACATCAGCAGCAGCAACAACAACAACAACAGCAGCAGCAGCAGCAGCAACAACAACAACAGCAGCAGCAGCAGCAACAACAGCAGCAGCAGCAACAGCAAAGAAGAGATGGTACACACCTCTTAAATGGCACAGCTAATGGACTTGTTGGCAGTGATCCTATCCTGCGACAGACACCTGGTACTGCAAATGCCTTGGCCACGAAGATGTATGAGGAGAGGTTGAAGTTGCCGCTTCCACGAGATCCTATGGATGATGCATCAATGAAGGTATCCTTTTCCATATAGTTTGGACTTTGGAGGGATGATAAATTTCCTCTCAAAATAGTAAATCTTTTGAGCTACTATTCAATTTCAATTGCAGCAAAGATTTACTGATAACATGGGCCAGCTGTTGGATCCAAACCATGCTTCTATGCTGAAGGCAGTTGGAGCACCTGGTCAACCATCGGGGTAAATCACATCATTATGATCTACTATTCGTAGTTATAGTAATCATAATATACCGGGGCTTTGCAACTTTTCATTCTGTTTATTTCAGACAAGTGCTGCATGGGACTGCTGGTGGAATGTCTGGTGCACTTCATCAAGTTCAAACTCGCAACCAGCAACTTCCTGGTTCACAGGTATACATTCCAACAAAAGGCAATGATGGTTTCATATTGAGTTCAAGCTGTAAACTGATTTAGGTGGTCAACACAAAACAGGACATAAAGAGCGAGATAAATCCAGTTTTAAATGCAAGAGGCGCAGGTTCCGATGGACCATTAATTGGAGTTCCAGGTATTGTCATTGCCATATGATCTAGTTCATCCTCCAGTCCTTACTCCAATAGTCATCCCACCTTCCATGCTTGTCTTTTTTCGTTCTGGCACTTTCTTCTACTATATAAAACGACTTGGGATATCAAATGACATGTATTTAAAAACATGTGGCATATTTATTGAATTTTTTACGTTATTTTTCCTTTTATGCTAGGATCTAATCAAGGGGGCAACAATTTGACGTTAAAGGGATGGCCTCTTACAGTGAGTCTTTTGCAAAGAAATTGCTCTTTTGTTAAACGTTTTGATTAAGATTTTCTGGGATTTCTGGTGATAAAATTATGCCCTTGCTCTTTTCTGCAATGACAGCTAAAACTTCAACATGGTTATAGATTAAATATACTTCAATACGATGAACCACTGAATGCTTGCTAGCTTCTGATTCTTTTGATAATTGTTGATGATTTGTGTTGGTTTGAATGCATAGCAGTGTCTAGCTGTGAAGTGTTAAAAAGTTAATTGAATGGAGAAGAGAATAATGAGAAAAGATGGGAAATATATTATCTAACACTTATACATGCTGCATCTGCTGAACAAACGATATGAAAGAGGCAATGCCTCTGTATGATGACAACACTTTAGTGCAAACTCTAAACAGTTCTGTCTAGATTTTTTAACATGCCCGTCGTCTTCTTTTGCCATTAAATCATGTATAGTTTACAATATATCATTGCATAACAGTTTGCTGGTCCCATGTCAAGCTTATTCAATTTCTGTTAATCAAAGTTTTGTTAAGGAATTTGCTTATTATTGTTACAGTACTGACCTTTTTGGTAGAAGACTGGATGACAATGTCTCATGCTTGTGTCCACAGGGCCTTGACCAGCTTCGTTCTGGGCTTTTGCAGCAGCAAAAGTCTTTTATGCAATCTTCACAGCCATTTCATCAACTTCAAGTTTTGACCCCACAGCAACAACAGCTTCTGCTACAAGCACAGCAAAATTTGGCATCTCCCTCAGCAGGTGATGTCGATAGCAGACGTCTGAGAATGTTACTAAGCAACAGAAATATAGTTCTTGGAAAGGATGGTCAGGCCAATTCTGTAGGAGATATGGTTCCAAATGTTGGATCTCCAATGCAAGCTGCATGTCCTGTTTTACCTCGCGGGTTCCCTGAGGTTTTTGTTAATTTCTTGCCGTGATTGAATATTTACTCCGCCGTTGCATGCATATCTGGTTGTTTGTTGGTACTTGCCAGTCTATATATTCCCTTGATGATCTTGTGTTAATTTAGACATTAGCGCAAATCTGGTCTTTTTTTTTCTTCTTGAAATTGAGAGTTAAGAGAATAAGTGAACATTTATATTTTTTAGATGGAACATCTTCATTCTAGATTAGTTTATGGTCCATCTTATTGCGCAGGGTCATATCAGTGCAAAATGTGAGTGTCTTCCATGTCTATAACTCTGTTTACCAGGCTGCGGTTGTTGTTTTTGTCTTTCGTATATCTTTTTTGGTTGGTGTCAGCAGTTGTGTTACTCTTGGCTTAGTGACCCATTGCTACGCTAATTAGTAGATATGTTTTTTCTTACTAATTGGAATTGATAGAGGGCCGACTATAGGCCTCTTTTGTGAAAGACGAATGTGGCTTGTATTGCAGTTCAAGAAATAATCCAAGATTGTTCAATCTTTTCTAATAAATTCGAGTCCATCAATGAAAAGAAGCTTTCTGTTAAAGAGAAACTACTATCTGTGCACCTCTGATTTAAACCCCAATCTGCTCTTCTTAGCAATCTCATCAATGTTCTGTGCTCAATTTAAATTTCCAGCTGTCTCTGTGAACCGTGGTTGGTAGAGTATTCACCCCAATCCTGATTCACCATACCCAAGAGCCATAATCTATAAGTGTTAATCCAGCTCAGCTGTTTATTCATGAGACTTCTTTTGTTACTTTCATGCCTAGATATTGTATCCTTAATTGTTTTGTGTCAACGTTTGGTATTCTACACTCTTGAATTACAAGCTGCAAATGAGGAGCAAGGTCCCTTTTAGCTGTCATTTATTGATGGCATCCCAATTAAATTGGTACATCAAGTGAATTGGTGAATACTTTGGTTATTTTAGTAGTTACTTGCAACTGGAATATTCCTCTGTTTATAGAAGAAAGTATATTTTGATTTTGAGCCCGATTTGCCTAATTTATGTTATATTTTACAGCAAAATGCTCCACTTGAGTGCATTTAGGTAAATTGCAGTAGACAACTAAGTATATACTGGTTAAGAGAATTGTATGCATTTTCATAGCAGAAAGTACATTTTCATTTTGAGCTCGATTTGCCTAAGTTAGGTTATATTTTACTGCAAAATGCTCCATTTGGGTACATTTACGTAACAACTTGGTGTTATACTGTTTAAGAGCTTTGTATGCAGTTTTTTTCTATAATGTTTGATTATTTACATTACCTCTTTTCTGAATTGTAGAAAATAGTACAGTTACAGCAGCAACAACCTAACAATGGTCCGCAGCAGCAGCTACAACAATATGCTCTCTCAAGTCAGCAGTCACAGAGTTCAAACCACCATCTCCTTCCGCAAGATAAAATGGGACCTGGTAGTGCGTCTGTTGATGGCAGCATGTCAAATATGTTTCGAGGTGCTGACCAGGTATGGCAATTTATTGTTCATTATGATTATCAATAAAACCAAAATGGCAGAAGGATATATGACTGGTTAAATTTTTTTATTATTTTCATTATAGTTGTTATTGCTATATCTTATTCTAAGTAAATTGGAGTCATGTCGTGGCACCTGCTTGTGCTCTGATCCTCCTCTGTGTACATAAAAGTCTTCTTGGAACCTGATAGCATGATCCAGTAAACTTTTGCCTTGTTGTTCGGTGTGAATACTCTCTGTCCTAATTTCTAACGGGTGCATGTTTGCTTTCCCTAATATTCCTTGACAATAGCAAGAAAAATATGAGGACAAAATTTAGGGTGATTACACCTTTTCTTGGAAAGGTGTATGATGGAAGATGGCTATATTAATATTTCATGTGCAACCATCATGTCATGAAGCCAATCCTCATATTTGGAAAGATGTATGATGAATATGATGATGTTGAATCTTCTCATCATTATCCCCTCTTCCGAGGGTTGCGTCAGGAAGGGCATCTGGCGTAAAAACTTGCCACTATGTTTCTTTGTATGGATTTTGTACCATTTTGATTCCGATAAGAGTCAAATGCAGTATGCCGCCGACCCCAGATAGCTGGGATAAGGTGTATGATGATGATGATGACACCTTTTCTTGAGGATCCAGATATCATATATGTTATTTGTTCTTAGTTTGTTTTAAGTGTTTAATATGACTTTTATGTATAAGGGGTAGCTCTTTTCAAAGTACGTTCCTGATTTAGTTATGGACTCATGTTAGGAATCCGATTTTTATAGGAGGAATGATTCTCTTATCTAATCAGACTTCTCTATTCAGAAATACAGTTCAACTAAGGGATCAAAGCCAAAAGTACTATGAGCAAATATTCTCTAACTCGGTCCTCATCAGTGGCTGGCGCTGCCGACCGCAAGTGCCGCCTCAAAGCCTCCTCCGGTTTTATTCAGCCATGTTGTCACTGATAACCGCCACTCCGTAGTGGCCATTACACCCCTTAGCCGCCAGAATTCTCAACTTACACTAACATTTCTATGAACCAAAGCCCCACCCTCCCACGTCGAATCCTGCAAATCTGACTCATGAGTTCAATTTCCCGAGAACCACTCTTCCACTTCAAATCAATATCTGCTTGTTCTTTCTTTGATTGACTATGACATGTTGGTGAAGTGCGAGGATGTCTATGTTGATACCTCTTTGTTGCGTATGTATGTTGCTTCTGGCTCTTCTGGGGATCAAGGGATATATGCAAATGGGGCACTTGTGGCTGCACAAACCTGCAAACGACGACAAGGAGGCTTAGGAGAGTAGTCATATGAGGGGGAACCCTAAACCCTAACTATCTTTTCCGATATGTTGGACCCTTGTCTGACCTGACCAGTAATTTTTTCCCCACCCATGATTCCTTGGCCCCATCCCTGGACCCCGTATATTGTATCTCCTTTATAGTCTTAAGGATCCACAATAGATTAAGTAGAGAAGGCTGGATGAAAGGGGAGAACAATCAGCTGAAGAGTCGAAGGAAGGGACAAGGGAGAACTGTAGATCTGAATTCTGAAATTACTGTTCACGTTCTTACTGTGGGACTGGGGCTGAAGCCTTATTTATAGAGTTAGGCATGCAGGCTTACAATTTCTGAATACTAATATGAATAGGAATACTCAAACTAGGAAAGAGAGATCCTAATAAAACTAGAATGCCTAAGAAATCATAAATTAGGAAAGTGATAAATTAATCCTACTTAAAATAGAATCAACTAATAGCAGAGTTCTAATTAACTAACGCCATCTGTATACGGTCCATAACACTGTACAGTTCCTACTATGTCCTTACACTAAAAAAGTAGGCATCTAGTATATATAGTTCATACATGTGACTGTCTGTCATTTCAATCTAAAAGGAGCCATCTAAGTATAGTTATTAGGACTCATGGTAATACCAACTGTTACTACTATTACTACAACTACAACCTATCCACTATATGGGATCTAACATCAACTGCCTAGCAGGAGCATGAGAACCATGTTAATGTGTTCATAAGTACCTGCCAGATGATAATGACATGGGGGCAATACTGTGACTACGTAGATCCCATATGTGCTCAGTCTTCTAATGGTCATACAGCTTTCAACCTCCATGGCACTCCAGCTATTATTGATATATATCTTCTAGTATCTCCTTCTTCCACTTTTTCTATTATTAATCATGTTTTCTTCTTTAGGATAGTAATTTGTGGTAGTATAAGTGGTTGACTTAGTGTTCTGATTGTTTAATGTGAGTATTAGTGGTTTTAGATGTTAATATAGGTTTAAATTAATAAAATATATGTCCAAACTCCAAAAACCATTTTTAGGCCACTGATAATTCTTTTTCCCAATATCTTCCATATATCTGCGATATATCTTACCTTTAGGTTGCCACTGAACTATGATTGGAATTAAAAAAACAAAATTATTATGAGCAAATATGCTCTTAACAGTATACAGGTATTGCCATGAGTTTGCAATGCTTTGTTTGGCCTTGAATGATCAGTTTTAGATTGAATCCATGGAACTATCAGCAGGCCGAGAATTAATCAATCCAGAATGACCAATGTCTCTGAAGCATACTTAGATTCAGACAAAAAATAGCCCTAAGGAGAGGAAACCACCTCAATACCCAGAAAATAACGAGGGAGACGTAAGTACTTCATCTAAAAAGCTCCTGAAGCTGAGCTTTGTGTGAAGAGATGCCAACAACATCATCATCAGTAATAATCATATCATCCACATATAGTAGTAGAATATACAACCATCAACAGAATTCTTGGAGAACATGGCAGAATCACGAGCGCTACCAATAAAACTTAACTCTGAAAAATCAGTGGTGAACTTCTCATACCAAGCGCAAGGTGCCTGTTTGAGACTATAAAGAGCACATCGCAGTGTGCAAATCTGACCAGGCTCAGAAGAGGGCCAGGAGGTGGCTTCATGTAAGCCTCCTCATCAGGATCTCCTTTGAGAAAAGCAATTATCCACATCAATCTGGGATAAGGGCCTCTGACAATTTTCATCAAAGTACGAACAATTTTCATCTTTGCTTGCAAGAGAAATCAGATTACGGACAGTTTTCATCTTTTCTACAAGAGCAAAGGTTTCCTTGAAGTCGACCCATACGAGCATATTTTTTGGCAACCAACCGTGCCTTGTACCATTCAAGATAGCCATCAGACTTGGTCTTGTTCTTTTGCATCCACTTAACACCCAATTGTAGATTTACCAAGAGGGAGGGAAACTACCAGTCCTATGGCGCTTATCTATCTCTTCCTGCATCGCTTTGTAAACCTTAGTTTGCTTCATGCTAATGTATTGTACTTTTTTCAGGCTTCAAAGAATCACAATGGGCGAAAGAGGAAGCAACCTGTATCTTCTTCTGGTCCAGCTAATAGTTCGGGTACTGCAAATACAGCTGGGCCATCCCCAAGTTCTGCCCCATCAACACCTTCGACACATACGCCAGGCGATGTAATTTCAATGTCATCTTTGCAGCATAGTGCTAGCTCATCGAAACCATTAATGATGTTTGGTACTGATGGAACTGGAACTCTTGCATCACCGTCAAACCAGTTGGTGGGTGCATCTCCCTTGTTTTATATGTTGTAGTTGGTGTGCATTTAGCAAAGGTCAGGTTGTATAGAGAACAAACTAATGTATTGTTTTTGGCAACATGTGACACTGGATTACAGGCTGAGATGGAACGAATTGTCGATGATGGATCTTTAGAGGATCATGTCGATTCATTCTTGACTCACGATGATGCAGACAGACGAGACACTGTTGGCCGTGATGTTACAAAAGGTGCCATGTATCAAATTTATTAGTATCAATGCCTTTATGCTTTTTTTTTCAACAGGTGAAAGTACTTTGCTAAGAATTTTTGCATTGGTTTTCACATTTTAAAACCAGGTTTCACATTTAATGAAATTGGTTCCATTCGTGCGAGCGCAAATAAAGTTGTGTGTTGTCATTTTTCATCTGATGGGAAGCTGCTTGCCACTGGTGGCCATGACAAGAAGGTGAAAATTTTAACTAAGTGCAGTCTTCACCAGGCTCTGCTATAACTATGCAAGATATTGTTACAAATAGCTTGAATATTGTACAAGAATAGAGTTTTGGTAATTTTAAATTAAACAAAATGCATATTTTTATCTGCAGCTTCACCATTTGTACATATCTGCTTTGCAAATGGATGTAGACAAGTCTCTTTATTTTTCTGTAATTCAATTTTTCTGGAGGAAAAACGGGACTGGTGGATGCTACATCAATATGTTTTTAGTTTGTAGATGCTAATATTTACTTCATTTGTCAATTTTTTCTTTTTGCTATCATTGCCATTCATCTGTTTCTTTGCTGATGCGCAGCTACTTGTTTATGTATACTATAGAACTATACATTATTATTTTGTTTTTGTAGAGATTAAATTTGTCAATCTTGAACAAACAAATGTAAGGAGATTGTAAATTGTCGAGAAACCCTAAGAATGGTTTTTTTGGTAGGTCATTAGATTATTACCATGGTTCGCATATTTAATATTGGAGACATTTCATTGACCTAAAGATAAGATACATAAGGGAAAATGATGTTGGTGGCTCAAAAATGGATTAGTTTTTTGTATCTTGAGAATCGGAGCACTTCTGAACTCTAGAAACGCAAATACTAATTTAAACAATCACAAGGTCCACAAGATTTACCTTGTTAGACCAAATTGTTTCTCGTGGAAAAGATGCACGGGATCTTAAACTAAATCTTCCATGATAGCGGACAGATCGTGGAGGAGGAGGAGCGGAGGGGATGGCGGGATAAATAGGATAGTGGATTGAGGGATATGGAGGCCGGTAGGCCATCTTCTGGAATCACCACCAGAAGGGCTGCCGGGATCACCACCGGACAGCAACCACCGGATTCGTCACCGGGGCTTGTTGGCTTCGGCACCAACGAACATCTCCATCAACAGAGAAAAACAAGGTATTTTCTTTTCTTCAAATCATCGACTACTTTTTCATTCATCTTCGTGCCTTTAAATAGGCTTACAATATATTTCTAAAAAGGAAAGTTACAATCCAATCAAAATCCTATCTTAAAAAGAAAACGGGATAAAAATCTTTTCCTAAATAAAGTAATATACCTAAACTAGAACTTAATTAGAATAATCTGATTATAATAGAATCCTACTAAAATAGGAAATTACTATAGATATCCGCATCATTCTCCACGGGTGAAAGAAACTCGACTCGGACGAGTATGGCTCAAGGGGCTGATAGAGTACCATGCAACACTTCTAGAAAAACGCAAAAAGTTGGGCCCAGTGGAAAGCCATGGACGAAGGCTGGGTCGTCAAAAATAACCTGAACCCAAATTTGAACCTGAATCCAAAATGAACGTGAAACGGGTTCGCTCAAGAGAAAATGTGAACCGAAGCTAACCCGTGGTCCAAAGTAAATATTGAACCCGGTCTCCCAAATTAAATTAAAATCTGAACCGAGTCCAAACCAGGCCGACCTTTCGAAGGGAGAAAACAATTCAGAAGAAGGCGGGTGCCCGAGGGGACCTATGGCGGCGACAGTGGTGCGAAGGCGGAGCAAGGTGGCCGTGCGGAGTAACACGACGGCAGCTAAGAGAAAAGGCCAAAGTGTCGAGGCCGTGCGGTGGAACGGAGCGAGCAGGCGGTTGAGGTCGCTCCGCACAATCAAGCGATGGCAAGGCGGAATAGGGCGACGGCTCGGTGCTTGGTTGTAACGGTGGTCGTGGCGGAGCGAAGCAGATGGTCAGCGGCGGCAGCGAAAAGGAAGAAGACATCCACGGCTTTGACAGGAACCTTGGCGGGCTGGCCGAGGAGACGGCGGCGGATCGGGAGGAGGCCGCAGAAGATGGAGTAGATAGGCATCGGCGTGGTGGTTGAAGTCACCAGACGCGACTGGAGCAGGAAAGTTACGATCTTTGGCGCCGGGATAGTTCGTGTGGCCATTGACAAGAGAAGAAAAACTACGGTCAAGGATGAGCGCCGGCCATGGGGGGCAGAGTTCGAACTGACATGCAAGAGACACTTCCACGGGTTGGGACTCCATGAGGGGCTCGTCTGGGTAAGGAAAAATCACCTCTTCTAGCATGATCTCAGCAGACACTTCCACGGGTTGGGACTCTTCCGGGTAAGAAAATATCACCCCTTCTTGCACGATCTCGGGAACTATTGGAGCCGGAGAGTCGGCATCAGATGACTGATGGACAGGCACAATGATCTCTTCGTCTTGGACTGGCACAATGATCTCTTTGTCTTGTTCACAGGGCTCTTGGTCATGGATGGTCGGCACAGACACTGCACCAGATGGCTGAAGGAAGAGGATGGGAAGTGTTGGGTTGTCTGATGGGGAATTTGGGACAGTCGATGGTAGGCGAGAGCATAGGCGTGTGACGCGAGCGTTGACCTGAGCAAACTCGCGGACGAGCACATCAGAATTGGCAACAAGCACATCAATTTTGGCATTCAGAGCAATCACTTGTTGAAGTATGAAATCCAAGGTGACAGGAGAAGGAACGGGGTGCAGGTTGTTTGATGGGCCACCAAGTTGATAGCGGACAGATCGTGGAGGAGGAGGAGCGGAGGGGATGGCGGGATAAATAGGATAGTGGATTGAGGGATATGGAGGCCGGTAGGCCATCTTCTGGAATCACCACCAGAAGGGCTGCCGGGATCACCACCGGACAGCAACCACCGGATTCGTCACCGGGGCTTGTTGGCTTCGGCACCAACGAACATCTCCATCAACAGAGAAAAACAAGGTATTTTCTTTTCTTCAAATCATCGACTACTTTTTCATTCATCTTCGTGCCTTTAAATAGGCTTACAATATATTTCTAAAAAGGAAAGTTACAATCCAATCAAAATCCTGTCTTAAAAAGAAAACGGGATAAAAATCTTTTCCTAAATAAAGTAATATACCTAAACTAGAACTTAATTAGAATAATCTGATTATAATAGAATCCTACTAAAATAGGAAATTACTATAGATATCCGCATCATTCCACAGTCTAAGGATCACATAACTCCAATAATAATATTCTGACTGTTATTATTTATGTCTCCTTAAACTTGTAACTAAGTACATAATTTATGGAAGATAACTAGTTCCTCTTTAGTAGCAACTTGGAGCTGCATGGGTAGGTTTGGCAAGCATTGATGTGTGCTGCTCATTTACAAGTCCTGTCCTGTACTTATTGCATGTCACTGCTCATTGTTTAAACCAATGGCCCAATCTGTTGTGGTCTCTCATGTAAGCTGCTCTATTACAGGCCCGTCTCTGTATACATTATGCTCTGCTGCTCATTATTTAAACCAATGACCCAATTTATTGAGGTTTCTAATTTGAAGAAATCCTTCCCTGATGAGAAGCACACATATCTAACATTCAAAATTTCAAAATCATATGTTTAGCATGCTTAAGTGTCAGTTCAGACTGATTGGGAGAATAAACTTTTTGTTTATCGATTACTCATGCTGTCTTACTGTTTTTCAGCTACTTCATGCGTACAACACTTGTATGTAGCTACTTCATTCATACAACACTTGTATGTTCTTCACTACTGTTGGAATATGTATATGTTCATAATCTTTAAACTGCAGGCGATGTTGTGGTACACGGATACATTAAAGGCAAAAACAACATTGGAAGAACATAATCTGTTGATAACTGATGTTCGTTTCAGTCCAAGCGTGCCACGTCTAGCTACATCTTCTTTTGATAAAACTGTCAGAGTATGGGATGCTGACAATGTGAGTACATAGATCCTTACTATTCTTCATTCACTTCTTTTGTTCTTGTTGTTGGTTCTGTTCTCAACTCGTTCATTTTTCTATTCTTTGTGCAATTTGGCATGTTGATTAGATGTATCTTTAATCTGCAGCCTGGTTATTCACTAAGAACTTTTACGGGACATTCTGCTTCAGTCATGTCTTTGGACTTCCATCCAAATAAAGAAGATCTCATCTGTTCTTGTGATGGAGATGGTGAAATACGTTACTGGAGTGTCAATAATGGCAGCTGCACTAGAGTGTTCAAGGTATGTATTGCAAACTGTGGTGCTTTCAACATTGTTACCTGTATCAGCACATGACTTAGATGACATCTAAAGGAGATGGCTTACAGATACTGGATTGTCACTAAAGGGGCTTATATGCATAGTTCTTAGTATTCTCCTTTTCATTAAGACACGACCCATGGAGGCTGTAGTCAGCAAGCGCAACTGTTGGAATGATGTTTCTTCTGTTGACCTACTGTAGAGATATATTTTGGCATTCATGGCAGTGTTTTAGATTCTTTGTTTATGTTTACAGGGTGGGATCACCCAGATGAGATTTCAGCCTCGTCTGGGAAAATATCTTGCTGCTGCCTCTGAGAATGTTGTATCAATTCTTGACGTGGAGACTCAAGCTTGTCGGCATTCACTACAGGTTTGTAAATTTGTCATCTATTTGTTACATTGACTACAAGTTTGTATTAACCGACCATTTTAATCCAAATTTCAAATGTGTTGCACTTGTATTTTGGTGGCATGAAATGATGTTGCCTTATCACTAACCTTAGTCACTTTTGTTGGATCACCTGGCCATTTTGAACGTGCTGATTTATGGGTTGCATTCACAGGGACATTCGAAGCCTGTTGACTCAGTATGTTGGGATCCTTCTGGTGACTTTGTAGCATCTGTGAGTGAAGACTCTGTTCGCGTGTGGACTCTGGGATCAGGAAGTGAAGGGGAATTGGTTCATGAATTGAGTTGCAATGGCAGCCAGTTTCATTCTTGCGTTTTCCACCCCACCTATCCATCCCTGTTGGTCATTGGCTGTTACCAGGCAAGTCCCCATGTTGTGCACTTGTAATTCTATACCAAACTAGTAGTATATATACCACAACTGACTGTAAGTTATCATTGTTTGCTTCCTTTCAGTCTCTGGAGCTGTGGAACATGTCAGAGAACAAGACCATGACTCTACCAGCACATGAAGGCCTTATTGCATCACTAGCAGTATCCAATGTGACGGGTCTGGTAGCTTCTGCTAGTCATGATAAAATAGTGAAATTGTGGAAATGACTTGTAACCTGTGTCTGTATCGTCATGGTCCATAGAGTAGATTCTAACGCACGGTATGGTGTTCATCCTGACTCTGGGGGTTTTAGAAGAAGGGTTGTTCTTAGTGCCCTTGTCTAATCGCGATCCTTGTGTGGGGATGGAATTTATGTTTGTGGCTGTTATATTGTAGGTGAAAGAATGTTCTAGGAAGCCAGGTTGGTTGGGTCCTTAAGAGAGTTCAGGGCTCCCCAAGGACGTGTATGAGACATTTAAAAATAGTATATGATAAATGTTGCGTTTTTGTGTCATATCTCGTCAATCTCTCTGTTATAATAAAGATATCTTTAGCCATCTATGTTACAAATAGTTCATACAGCCTAAATGTGTCATCTTAGGGCTGCATCTAGGCCGGGTTTGGTCTGGCCTGAGCTCGGCCCTATCTTGGGCAGCCTTCTAAAAGTCCGGCCGGGCTGTGGGGTATTTTATTTTGTTTTTTATAACTTTTTTCTAAATGGAAAATTCATTCGCAATAGAATAGTCCAATTCCTTTTGAGTGGAGTGCCTCTAGCTCAAGATTATAGGTCAATTCTTAAGTTAGAATCTTTCGCAAATTAAGTGATATTTCGCAAGCTAATTACCCAAAACAAAAACAGATTTTGCAAGTTTAGAATTATTTTTTCTATCACAAGTTTAGAATTTTATTTTTTAATAACCTTAAAATACACACGCCCCTTTCCTTTTTTCCAATTCGAGCCAATGTAGAATTATCCGAAATAAACTTTTCTATATTTAAGGTAGGGCCAATTAGGGGTGTTCTTGTCCGTGTCCGGCTGTAATCAAGGAGAGTGTCGTCCAGTCCGTCCGTGTCCATTAAAAAAACTGTTCGTGTCCGTCCGTGGACTGCTTCTGCTTCTTCTGTGCCAGCAAACTTTCTATGTAAGAACACATCTTTACCTTGACTCTGCTTTTTTTCCTTCGTCAAAGCATTGGCCTTCATCTGAGTAGGATTGAAGCTTCTTTCTCTGGTTCTTTTCTTGTTTCGAAGCCCACACACATTGCAGAGGGACTGGAGCAAAGAGCCAAGGAAAAGAAAATGTTGATAATTATATCAATGACAAACATGAGTTTTTCAAAAAAAAAAACACGTCACAGATTAGCTTGGAGAATATAAAAGAGCAAGTGATCTAAAAGTGACTAGCAAATCTTCTGGCTTCAAGCCTTCAACTCAATATTTTCATATTCCCAAAAATTGCAACTTTGAACCAAATCCAATCAGCAAAATAACCATGAGAAAACAAATAAATCAATTATAATAAATAAGAAAAAAAAAAGCATCCACATAAACAAAAACGAAAGGGGAAGCTTCTGATCCTTGAGGACTAGAACAACTGATATGAGTAGAATATACCCAAAAGAGACAATCAACGGGGTACACTAAAACTGCATGAGAGAAAAAGCAGCAGCACAGTAAGCAAAACCCAGAAACAAAAGTATCGAGATGATAGAGTACGTCGGAGACGGGGGACCACGGTTGGCGGAGAAGGGCCGGTGCTCGGTGGTGCTAGCCGCTAGGGCACGGAGGAGGGAGAAGGGCGATGGGGGTCGTCATCGGAGGAGGAGCTGCCGGAGAAGGGGATCGCGACGGAGAAGGGCACAGGGGGAGGGAGAAGGGAGAAGGGAAGGGCACAGGGGGAGGGAGAAGGGGGAAGGTTTTTTTTTACGGGGTAACGGACATGGACGTCCGCGTACACGAACACTATCTTGTCTGTGTCCTTAGCACCCCATTAGAACGGACAGATCGTTCTTGTCTATGTCCGATCAGTGGTCCATACGGACACGGACGTCCGTGAACACCTCTGGGGCCAATGGCCTTGTGGGCTTTTTGCATCTCAATCCTAGCCAGACCCTATTTAAAGTGGGCCTCAAAATATGAAGCCTTAAACCCACATTTTCTGTGGCCGACCCCCTAGTACAAAGCTCACTTTCCATACGGAGCTTGATTTGCACATTAAATTTTTTACATACCGAAGGCCCAATATAGACCTATATACCGACTTTCGGCCCAAAATGGACCTACTAAACATAACTCCTCAATATTGTATTCTCTTTTTTGAAATTTGTTCTCTCTTTTTTATACATCAATAATGTATTCTCAACACAGCCTATGTAGATCATCTTTCCATCAATTTTCACAGTTCGAGAAAGCAGTCTCTCTCTCTCTCTCTATATCCAGGAAGACAGCTATCCTCTCTCTTGCGCTTTCGAATTAGTATTTCCTTTCTACTTCAATTTATACTAACTCAGTTCCACGTGTAAAACGGCACATGGTGGCAAGACTTCAAAGTCTCTACTCCTGCTAATTACCATATTATTGTTGCCGAGAAATATTGCCACTATTATTGGTGTCTTTAACTGTTGAAATTCTACACATTGAATACATTCAGAGCTTTCTCATCATTGATTCAATACATGAATCTATTAGAGTTTATGTCAGCAAGGAAGATCAATGATTCAATGGTATTAATTAACATTACTATTCCTGGTATGAAAATTCCACACATCTAAAATGGTTTTAATCCACAGCTGCTGGTCTGGCAGATGTCAGATCAGTGGGACCCATATGGGCCCCGCATGAAACCAACTCGGACTGGTACATTAGGACGAAGGGAATACTAAAAATTCACCAACTTTAAGGTTCGGAAGCCGGAAATAGCGCGAGCAGTCGGCGTCGAGCGGGTTGTTCGGAAGCCGGAAATAGCGCAGCGGGAATGTCGGAGACGGCGCTGAACCCGGACCACGCCGAAGCCACGCTCGCCCTCCTGGGCTCCGCTGGCTACCCCGGCGGCCGGACCTCCGTCCTCTCGCTTGCCGAGAATCTCACCGCTGGCCTCGCGTGGTTCATCGCCGGCATCGATTCCCGCTACGATGCCCTCCTCTTCGATCCAGAGCTAAATCTCCGCGACGAAAGGTGAGCGCTTTCACCTGCCAGATCCTCTCTATGTTGGAGTGGAAATTCTGTTTCTTAGTTTAATTTCATGTAATTTTTCGAATTATTGTGGTTTTGATATCAATTTTAATCACGTTGATTTGAAATGCGTATGTTATATTTTTAGTTAAAAATGGTTTCTTGTACGCGCTCCGTCCGGAATTAATAGATACATTTGGTTTTGGAAATAGACTAGTTTGGAAATGAACTATGTAACTATTAATTCCGGACGGTTGGAGTAAAAATGTGCGCTTTTAATTGGTGTATTGAAGCTATGTTTTCTGCGAATGCATATGTTGTGGATGTGTTGGAATTGCTGAACTGTGAATGTTTTGACAGTTTTTTGTGGTTGTTAAAACTGTTGGTATAGAGGTTTGCACATATTCTTGACTGGTTCATTTACATGGGAAGCATGGTTTCCAAGTACTACCTCCCTGCAATGAAGTCGTGTGCGTTGCAAAGTTAGTGAATATTATCATAGGGTCCTTACAAAAAACAGAGTTCTTTTGTTCCTCTTTAGTGTTTTTTGCCTTGAGGGAGCAAACACAGCCATGTTATGTTGGACCCCGTATTTTCCCACATACAGACGAGCTTCATTGTAGTGAGAGAGTCTGTTCTTGTAGATGGAACTTTTTAGTTAAGGTTTTGAGCTGTCATCAATGAACTTGTCCTAAAGCACGCTTATCTAAGACCTTTTATTTATAGTTACATACTTGTTCATATTGGTTTCGACATTGTCATTCTAAACATGACTCTCTCAGGTAGGTTGATTGTGTGGTTGGTAACTTGAGGTTGGTCTGAATTGGGTCACGGGAATTATCTTTTCTTTATTTGTAGGGATTTGGTGGTCTCATTGACTAAATCTCCTTAGCGATCTATTGATACTACTACCTTTAGAAGGTTTCTTTTCCCTTTCATTGGAAGAGAAGGAATTATCTTAGGAAGATCTTGGTTCTTCTTTTTGGCCAACTTTTGGAGTGTTGGATTTGGTCAGAAAGTGCATGGGTTTTTATCTACTGAGAAAGTAATTATACAGCATCTATGTGAACACGATTAGAGGAACATACCAATTCATCATTCAAATATGTGTCTCCAAGAGGACTGTATAATCTTTCACGGGGAACCTTTCAAATGGCAATGTCTGTATGTTACCTTGAATTTTACATTTGTGGTATGTTTGATTGCTGCCGAAAATGAGAAAGAATTCGTGGGACTTTTTTCACTTTTATAAAGCGAATTCATTTATTGACAAGTTTATAATTATGTTTTGAATCTGTTTGCTAAAAACTGCAGTAAAGCTGGGGAAGTTATTGAAGCAGCACTAAAATCTATGCATTGTCCATACCCTCTTCAGTCCCAACAAATTCAAGATCTTGACTATCGAGCACTTTATCCTGTTGTCAAGTGGGTTGCTGATCGTTATCTTTCAGTGGTAGCGGTATCTGGTGATCAAGAGGTACTTAATCCTTGTTGCTTAAAATATAACTTTTCTTGAAGCTTCATCAACTGTGAAATTGCCCTAGCAATCCACATAATTTTTTTAGCTACTGTTGGTCGCTCATAAGGGTAGACTTCTCCTTTAAACTTAATGTCTTGTTTCAGATTGAGAAAAAATTGCTGGTTGCATATTTTCTTTTCTTATAACTATACTCGTCTGTCGTATGGATACTGAGGTCATGTATTCATGCTCAACAGATGCTAATCTGTAATATCTGTAGCTTTTTTAAAAAGAGATATTGCATCAGCAGATGCTAATCTATAATATCTGTAGCTCTTTTTTAAAAGAGGTCTCGGATAGAAATGATCCTGTCCATTATTTTTTTTAAAAAAAGAAACGACCCTGTCCATATTTGGATGCTATTGTCCGTGCATTTTTTTAATTAGGAAAAAGATGAGTCCAGGTCATGTGGTTTTAAAAATCATTTCATGAAAATTACCTTGCTCTCATATTCCTATTGTGGTTTTAAAATTGTCCAGTTGATTTTAACCAAATAACTGCCCAAGTAGCAAATAATAATAATCATAGTAATAATAATAATAATAATAATAATAATAATAATAATAATAATAATAATAATAATGATGATGATGATGATGATGATGATAAAGATGATAAAGTAAGAAGTAAACATCCTCTAGGTTACCGATCCAAGAAAAAAAAAACCCTCTAGATATGTTGGCCAATGCATGGGCTCAGAGAATAACATTCATTGGTTGCAGCATTCATTTATTCTTTGCATTTTGAAAGCACTCTAAAAAAGCGACCAAACCTCACTGCCCATCTACCCATCCAACTGGTAGTAACACCTATCAGTCCATGTTCTTGCCGTTTGGAGTCCGTGCTGTTATCACTCCCAGGATGGGATTATGCTCTCTATTGGATTGCATTTGATCTGTAAAATAATGAATGCTAAGATATATAGCTCCATGAATGCAATTGAGATTATTGTTGTCAATCTCATCATTGCCCCAATAAAGTTGTTGAAAGTTTGGCAGTATGCATGACATGTGTCTAAGGAGGGCTGAGTTACAGGAGGTCATTTTCCTGACACTACAATCTTGGGTTGAAAATTTTGATTATGAATTTATCTACATTGAGATATTTGCTTGTGCAAGTGCTTCCTACAGAAACACTCTTGCTGGTCAATGTTCAGTTTTTTTCCTTTAATTTGATCTTATGTCTGAGTAGGCTGGTTCATTTGTGCACAAAATTGCCAAGGAAGAGTATAATGCATCCCAACTCCAGAAAAAGCTATGTTGTACAAGTAACTCAATAAAGACGCTAAAGGCCAATCTAAATGATTTGGTTAGTAAACAATCTCTCTCTCTCTCTCCCTCTCTCCTCATGCGCTGCATGGGTGGACCATAGTGTATTCCAAACTGGTTTAAAATTCTTTGAAGATGTTGTTTGTCTGTAGAATGGTTAATTCATTTATTTCATCTGTAGGATCAAAAGAAGACTGATGTTCTGGTCGAGATACAGCAACTACATGATCAAATTATTAAAGGTGGGAGTCCTTTGTTGCAGAAGCTAACCCCAATGTTGGAGTTGTTGCAAGTACCAGATTCAAGCCCTTTTATCTCTTCTGTTCTTTGTTTCTTTATTTTTATTACAATGGGTATATATTATTATATACTGCCACCGATCAAAAATACTATGTACATTTGAGAAAATTCTTATTTTTATTGGACCATGAAACCCACAAGGAAATCACATGGCTTCTTCTCCCTTATATCCCGTCCAACTCATATGCTCATTCACGAACTAAATTCAAGTCAATCCTTCCAAGTCTCCTCCAATTTTGAAAAGAGGAAGTCACATAATTTAGCAAAATATACACAATAGTTTAGAAAATAAATATTTTCAAATGTACATAATATTTTGGAACGGAGGGAGTATATTCTTTTTGTGGGGAATAGTTGCTATACCGTGCATCAGTTGTGAACTTGGTGGTGTACTCTACTTCAGAGGTTACTGAATTAACTGTAAATGGCTTTCCTGCTCATCTATGAAATCAAAGTCTCATGTAGGGAAGTTTTACTGGATTTGTCCAGCTTCCTAAACTTGGCCAGGTCATTAGGCATTTTCCTAAAAAAGGAAAAAAAAAATAGAATTCATGGTTTGTTACTTTTTCTTCTTTGTGATGCTCGTGTATGAGTCTGACGAATGAATGCCATTTGTGCTTTGTTATGGTACTTCCTAATATACTTCTTTACAATTTCCAATTTCAGGAGCTAGAATGGAAGGAATCTCATTCTCACTCTCATCATGTACTAAAGCAATCTGACATGGAGACAGAGATATATGAGTTGAAGCAAAGAGTATCAACAATTGATGGTACTCAAAGTTGCTTGAATGATTATGATCAACTTTTGAGTGCCAACCTGGAAAAGTTAAATTTATTGAAGAAAGTAAGTTTCACATACATACTTTATCTTTTTGTCATGGTGACCATAGTAGACTTATATTGTTCTTAGGTATTCTAGTATTTACATGCAGATGGAGATATGAATGATATTGATGTTATTGAAGGTTAAACACAAATCAAAATATAGATAAGGAAGGATTGATATCGATACTATTGCAATACACCTTACCTTAACTACTTGAGTTTGGCAATATAAGTGACACTTAGGCATATGAATTCTCAAGTCTCTTCTGATTTTTCATATTCATATATACCTGATGACCAGGTTCTTATTCATTAAGCTTTCTTTGGCATATTGGAAAACGTGTGTAGTTGTCATTCAGTTTCTTTTTTCGGGTGGGGGGAGAAGGCTTTAGGAAGTAAGAAAAATCTCTGGTATGCAATCGGAGCTTAATCTAAGAATTGAAGACTGATTTAATGAACTGGCAAACTGCAGACTTCCTGCTGATTTTTTTTGTTCTGAAAAAGAGAATATTTACAAGTTTTCATAGTTTCGAGTGCTTATGGTGTTATTTTCTTTTTGTTGCTTGCACAGGATCTTGCTTCTAAATTAAGGGCCATTTTATTGCTTAATCGACAACTCGATGAGGTGCCATCTCCATCTGATTTAATCCAGTATGTTAAATTTTTCCTTCGAGTTATCGATGATAAGTAGTAAGACATTGCATTTTAAATCATATTTTCCTATTTTACTAGTGGAATACTTCATATTTGAAGTTAGGGAATGGTAATTAGAAAGAACTGGAAGAGACGAGAGGAAGTTGGTAGAGGCATTTATCCAAACAGTTGGTGGGCTATCAAATAAAATGAGAAGAGAAATTGGATAGGGGAGATGTAAGGGACAATAGAGGAAGGCTTGTAGAAAGGCGTGAGAGTTAGGGAGGTTTGGAATTGTTTGAGCAGAGAAAGGAGGGAGGTGATTTGAGAGAAGAAGGGGAAGTAGGGAGGAGGAAGGAGGGTTTTTTCAATTAAATGTTTTTAATGACAATAGAATGGGCATCAGCCCTTTCCAGAGTTTGGCCAACTAATGGAGCAACATTACCTAATTAACAAACAACAACAGCCGTTCTCGTAAAATACTAATAACTGATAATTTGCAATTGTTTGCACCAATCATTTGGCTGGACTGTGAACTAAGCAAAGGAAAGTGATCAAATGTGAATGCTCTTCAAGTAACCCTCCTGTGCCATCTCAGAAGAAGGCAAACGATAAAAATGTGTACGAATTTGCAGTAGAACATTAATAATCTGGAAAACTTCGTGTATAAAATGAACAGAGCTTGTGGTGCAAATGTGGTCAAACCAAGAATGAGTAAGCCTGTTACGTAACAGAAGAGAAAAATAGCACAAATGACATGTTTCTTCAATTAATGGCATTTAAATGAGTCAACAAGTTATACCATGTCACTGCATTGTGTGCTAAAGTTAATCCACTTAAAAGAATAATGTGCCTTATTCTCGTTCTGTCAAGTTAAATATTCCATCAAGAATTACTAACCCACTTGAAAGAACATTGTGTCTTATTTTCTTTGAGAAGTTTTTCTTCTGAGATTTTTGCAATGTGTCAAGCTTGTGCAATTTTATTTTGGAGGATACGACAGAAAGTTAAATACAAGGCTAGGGGCTTATTACTGAAGTTTTTTATTACTTTATTAGAAGGCATTATTTCCCAACTGATGGCTCACTGATATACACCTTTTCTAACGATCTAAAATACACTCATTAGAAAAAGAAAATGCCTTTTTTGGTGGCTGCTATGCAAGTTTATCCTTAAAATGTAAGAGAAATGTCTGGTTGGCTATTGACTATGGTTGTAGCAAACTGGCCAATGTAGCTTCTAATGGATTCTGATTTTTTAGCCAACTAAGAAAGCCTTGTGCAGGAGAAAGTATATGCTTGGCTTGGGTTTACTTCATATTGCCAGTATTTGTAGCTTTCTGTTTTAGTTTTGATTCTTCCTCATTTAAGAAGGCCGTTATGGTTATATGTCATACATACATACATACACACTACACACACAATACATACATACACACATACACATACACACATACATATATGGTTATATGTCATACATACATACATACACACTACACACACAATACATACATACACACATACACATACACACATACACATACACACACACATACACATACACACACACATACACATACACACACAGACATACACACACACACACACACACACACACATACACACACATACACACATACATACATACGTACGTACGTACGTACATACATACATACATACATACGGATAAAATTGGAAGCCTTTTGGCCAATCCCAACTGACTTTTAGCCTTCGAGCCTACTATCCCTAACGCCCTCTCCATCATGGTTATGCCTCTGATTTCAGGTATGAGCATCGGTTTTCAGAATTATATGTCCAGATTCAGGTAAGGAAAGCCTTTATTTTATGTTTTTACTGTATCACTCATCTGTGCACAAATTGTCAGTGAAATGTTAAGACCATGAATCGAATGTACTTGTTTGGCTTCTAATGTCAATAGGAAAAGCATCAAAAGACTCGCAAATATTATGCCACATATAATGCCCTTTTGGAGATAAAAGAACTGATGCTAAAGGAAATATCATTGCTGAATTCAATTAATTCACAGGTAAGCACTGATAAGGGCTTTTTATTGTAACTTCTTACACACCGTTTGTTCATATGTGTCAGTACTTTATTTCCTTTTCTACTTTCCCGTGATATATGCTTGAGATATTCCGTTTTTAGTTATCTTGTAATTTCATTATTTCACTTTTTAACGTGGCTTAGTTTCAAGATGCAATAACAAACACATCATCTCGTGCTAAACTTATTGACAGCATGGAAGGAATTCTGAAGGGAACTCGACAGGTAACTGAAGCTGCCTTTTCTATACAATATTTAGAGAGTTAAAAGTCTTTCTAAACAGAACCATTGTTGCACATACTGCAAATTGACATTGAAAATTGGAAGCATCAAGTAATTAGTCGTTGTTTGCATAATTAGGCATACTATAAAAAATTGTAGATTTGTGGAGAATTTTTAAATATTTACTACAGGCTGTCATTTATTCATTGCATATGAACTAAATTCCATATGAAAGCAAGTCAGGAGGATTCAGAAATATACCTTGTACAAGATTACATGCCTTTTGGAAATTTTCTGTTTTCTAATGGCTTGATTCATCCTACAGAAACTAGAGAAAGTAGAAATTGGCCTTATTTCCGAGCATAAAACCTGTGACACGCTAAAGCTAAAGTATGCTGCTGCATTGGCAGAGCAACAACATCGCTCTTCCCTTCTCGAAGCTTTCCAGGTGAGCTGCTAACTGATCTGGAGTTATGCAATTGAAGAACATGAAACGTCAGAGTATCCCAGCTATGCTGCTGCATTGACTCTTATTGGAATCAAAATGGTGCAAAATCCATACAAAGAAACATAGTAGCAAGCTTATATGCTTTATAAAAATTCTTGACCTCCAGGGTGTACAAAGTTGCTTTCATAACAATGTTTCTGGTTGTGAGAGTAAAAAGGAGTCGAGCTCCTTAAATATGCAAGTGACTAATATGCCCATTTTCTTTAGTAGCAACTAACCAATCATAATTTGTACCAAAAAACAAAAAACTTAATTAATCATAATGAAACATATACTACTAAGGACTTGAATAAATATGAGCAAATATACTCGGTGGTAAGCATCATGCCACATCTATTAAATCATAATCATAATCACATCTATGAAATGCTTCATGGAATTTAGTTTTATCCCACTTTGTGTTTTTAAATTTGTCTATTACCAGGAGGAGTATACCAGAAGTGAAAGACTCCGGACCCTGTCTTCCATGTACGGACGTTAGCATCCCCACATTTGGCCAATTCTACTAGTATTTTGTTGGGAGCAATGTTCCTCCACAATTGTGTGCTCTTGTTTGGTATCCATACCTTATGAGTCTTGCTGACTTTTAAGGATAATTTAGGTGTTCCAAGGTTCTCTACTTGTGAGCAAGCCTGATCGGTTGGCACAACCTTATCTGAATCCCTAGCACATTACATTCTTGTATTGTTGTCTTTAGATACTTTAGATCAATTTGTAAATCTCTGCATCTGATTTTATGTAAAATGGGTTGCATTGGTTGTATGATGTCTTCATGACACAGAATGTCTCCTTGTAATGTTATCAGGTCTTGTTCCCTTTTCTTCTGAAATGTTTTGAAAGTAGGCTGCAAAAGTGATCTTGATGTCGTGAAGTGAGAAGCTAAGTCACAGCGTGTACGTAGTTTAGCAACTTAAATAGCTGAAAATGGTTACCATTTGCCAAATTGTTGGACTATGAATATCCTGCATTAGAATATCGTGGTTGAAAAAGGTTTTGAAATAGACTCAGGTCCGGAGAGACTCTGCAAGAGTAAACTCTTTTTAAGATTTGGATTGTGTAAGGAAATAGTTGACAACTTGACATGTGTTGGGTTGGGTCGCATATTTGGAAATATGTGCCCGGCACATCGCAAACTGTAGAAACGCAATCCGGTGGCTTGTCTGTAGGGGTAGTGGGCAGAGGCAGTAAAACCCGCCTGGCCCTGTATTATCGAAACCGGGTGGGCCGACAGTTCATGCCTACACATTTGATGGGCACAAAAAAATGTTGCCCTTAACGTAACGCATGGATATATTCTGCCTGTCCAATGAAGCTAATCTGCATTTGAAATAACTAGGTGCATCATTACATAGGTGACTTTGCTCCCTCGCAACCAAGAACACGGAAGAGGGAGGGAAAATCTACTTTTTAGTACGGGCCTCAGAGTCCAATAAATTTAACTAATTTTCAAGTGCAAACAGGCTTCATTGGAAGGAAGTAGTAATTTCCTTTCTTTTTTACAGTTCAGATCTCCCATGAAAGTTTTTTGCCTTTGTTCGGGAATCCAGCATTTCTGTGGCACAGCACGAGTCCTGAGGTAACCAAACACTAGGACATACATAGACATTGATTTCTGCACTAATAGGGCTGTTCTCGGACCGGACAAATCTCGGACAGTGGCTGTCAGTGTCCAGTTATCCGCCGGACATAGACACGGACAGCTGGACACGGACAAGGACAGAACACAAATCCTTTTTTTAGTACAGCTTTATTGAAACGGACAGAACCTTACAATCTTCAAGAACTTTTCAAACTCATGATTTTTTGCACAAATTTTCTGAAGCAGCCCAAGTGCTTCAGAAAATTAATAGGATTAAAATGCTGTAGAGTTGAGCTCCTCCCTGAAGAACACCCCAGCCGGCGGAGTCTCCAACCACATGAGTTGTTTGCGCTGCTGCTAATTGGAACACTGCGGCTATAATGAGAAGAGATCCAATCAAACTCTTGAAGGAAGCCATCTCTTTGTTCTTCTTCACTGTCCTTTGTCTTCTTTGTTTCTAAAACTCTGCTCTCAGTCTATGCAATGAATGAAATGGCAAATGCTGATGAGATCGAAGGAGGGATTCAGCTCTCTACTTAAAAAGGAGACATGGGCAGGTAAGGACCAACCGCAAAGGCTGACTGTTAATCCTTTCTGCCTTCCTCTTGTCTAACCTTTTGCAAGAGTGGGAAAGCTTACTCCTTTTTCTGTCTTGAAGATTGGATTAAAAAACACAAAGTGTACGAAGACTGGCAAGTAGGGCTGCATCAAAAATCATGGAGGTGTGCTACGGCCTACAGCCGGGGAACCGGCGCGATCGGGCACTCGGGGCACCTAGGGCGAGCTGCGGGGCGATCGGTAGGGGGCAGCGGTGGGCAATCGAAGGTCTATGAAGAAACCAAGGAGGAGGCGGCCGCCGGGCGGTGGGGGGAGATCGGGGCGTGTGGCTGAGGCCGAGGAGGGGGGAGAAAGGGGACGTGGGGGTTGGCCACTTGGCTGCATGGGGGAAATGACTGGAGTGAAAACAGTTTTAGGATTTTAAGGTTTGTAACTTGTAAGGTACCGGACCTCGGACATACGGCTGTCCAAGGATCCAATATTTACGGACAATATTAAATGGCTCGTACACGGCCACGGACACCTCGGACGGAGACGGCCCGACGGACACAGCTATCCGCGAATAGCCCTATGCACTAACTATCCTTGTCCATCAAGCAAGAATACAAAAACGATTCGTAGGCATTAGAATGTTTTAAAATACACAAGAGATTAGCAGGCAGGAGGTTTTTTTTTTGATAATTAAAAAATTGTATTAAAGAAGCCAAGTGAGTACAACCTTACCACAACACGACAACACATGAGGTGTGGACCCCTCAAGAAAATACAAAAAAAACACAGAACAAAGTGCTAATCCGGCCTATCGATCGCGAGACACGGCCGATCGATCTTAACCTTAGTTTCTCAGTTTCTCAGTTTCTCTGCTTTCCAAGGAATGCGATATATCTAAGAAAGGCGATCGATCGTAACCTCATATTCCTTGTAATTTCACTAGAGCGCTACCCTCAGTTTATAGCATTTTCCCAAGAATGCGATCGATTGGGGGAGATGCCGATCGATCGGGGGATATGCCGATCGATCGCCTGAGTCTCCTCTTTGACAAAACTAGTGCAAAAAGAGTCTGTCCTACCATTCCACGAGATCCTTTCATTCCCTATGGACAGGGGTTGTGCTCGTCCCAAAAGGTATGCAAGAAAGGGCAGTGCATGATGCAAATATCCTTAAGAAGAAAGGCGTTGAAAATCTCCTTTACTATGTAGATAAGGTTTTGGCCCAAAATATATGTCTCGAGCTTTTGGTCTTCAAAGATTCTCCTGTTCCACTCTTCCCATATCATAATAAAGCTTGTGAAACTAGCTTGGATAATATGCCCTGTGTGTTTATTGTTCTTGATCAACTAAGTCAGTCATTCCAATTCCATGAAGCACCCCCCAATTGTATGATGAATATTGCACTTACGGAGGAATATTCGCCATACCACCTTAGCATATATACATTCAAACATTAAGTGTTTGGCAGGAGGTTGGATTGATTATTTTTCTACTTGATTGTTGGCGAGGTGGTGGTAATGAAGTACTATTGTTTTGAGTTTGAGCCATTTTCTTTTCTTTTTCTTTTTAATGCATATTGACTATCACAATGCACAATATAATTGTCCTGCTTTTGACCCAACTCCTCTATGATTCTCTTTATCCATAATATCTCTTTGTAAGCTTCGGTAATTACAAGGTACTTGGCCTCCGTTGTAGACAATGCAACATAATTTTACAACATTGATTGAAATGGCATGGTTCTCCCCGCAAAAATGATCAAATACCACAAAGTACTCTTCCTTGAGTCAACATCTCCGGCCATATCCGATCCATAAATCATTCAAACAAAAATTTACCATCTCCAAAATATAAACATACCTTAGAAATCTCTTAGATACCGAAGAAGTCATTTCACCTCATTCTAATGCTCTTTTCTCAAGTGTGAAAAATGTCTACTAACAACTCCAACAGTATGCACAATATCCAACCTTGTATACACCATTACATATATTAAATTCCTTATCACCGATGCATAGGAGAACTTAGCCATTTCTTCTTTCTCCCATTCATTTGAAAGATTTTGCTTCTTGTGCAATTTCAAATGACTTTCAAGTGGAGTGCTGATAGGCTTTGCATTCTTTATATAAAATTTCTCAAGTATTTTCTCAATGTACTTCTCTTGTGATAAACATAGCTTCTTAGCCTTCCTATCACGCTGGATTGAAAAGTTTTGACCAAAGATTATTTGTTATCGTTTCTATGCCACATGTATTAGGTTGGCAAGTACTTTATCCTATTTTATGCGTCGTTGGTACTGTTTTGAGTTGCATCTCTACTGTCTGGTTTAAATCATTCCATATCTAGATGGAATTTAGTTCGATTGATAAGTGTATAATCCTACTGATGTTTTGAATGTTACATTCCTGACAATATTGAACATCTATCATGAGACTACCTCTTCGATTGTCCTAGACTCTTACTTGTCAGTCGGTTCTATGATATGTCAGAAATTGTAGTAGAGTTGATTAATGTTTGGGGTTAGTTGTCCCATATGTTCGGTTGTGTTTCCTGTTGTTTAATAGCCTTACCTAGGTTGTAGGCAACAAAACTACTAATTCGCGTCACATTACTATCATACTTACAATTCAGTAGATATACAACAGTAATGAAGTCTTATTCATATAAAAATTACCCATAAGTACGGTTAAAGACATAATAATAAGAACTGTCACTTAATTCTCAGTGCATAATAGTGCTCTCAGTCAGAACTGATTCCAAATAGTTCGTAACTAATTCGAAAAAAATTCTAAAAATACGCCGTCAAAATTATAAGAATCTAGACTCATAGGGCATATACAGTAAAAATTACAAGTCTTATAATCCGCTTGTACTGATCGTGGTGTCCATCTAAAGTTCACTGTTCTGTTCAGAACAAAACATTCTTTCCTTTAAAAATTAATTAAACTAGGACAAAAGGTAAAACCTTGTAACATGATAATAACTAGTAACAGGGGGTTGAATTAAGGAACAATTAAGAATCTCTTGGGATCAATCGTGTCATGAGGGTCAAAACCATGCATGTCGGTCGACCGTTTCGGTCTCTGTAGAACTTATCTGTTATTCTGTCTTTCGGTCTAATTCTTTCATTAGAAATCGAAGGCTTTGTTTGTTAGAATAAAATCCTGACATCTTGGAGTCAGTTGTTCAATAGTTTTTGTTCCAGAGTTCTTACGCAAATCCTACTCATGTGTTGCATATATGTATCGTTGTGAATTTTAGTCTTTGTCTACTATTGATAATTCGATTGGAACCAAGAAAGTTAGATTCAAGGGGATGTTGCGGCACCTCTAGTTTTGTGCACTGGTGATTACGTTATTCTCCACGAGAGACCTTGCGAGGCGCTCCTAGAGGTTGACTCATAGCATGCTCGGCCATGTAGATCTTGAGACATCTTTGATATTTTTGGACCCTTGCGAGGTTCCTGCCCAAAGAGAGGCATATACGTACGTTTTTAGGCTAGTCAGACATCACAAAAGGTCTGATAGTCTCCGCCCATTGTGTTCATGAGTACCGATGGGGCATGTACTTTAAATACATAACAAGGTTTCAACATCCTTGGCCAGGATCGTCTAGCTTTAGGGGCCGACAACCCCGACCTTACATTTCCTATGCGGAAACCGGACTAGGATATGCCTTCATGGCCTTGACTATATTCCGCCTGTGTGGCGATGCTTGTGTTTACTCCTTGATGAAGGCATTCATTATATGTGATTGAGACATTACTATGCAGGATTATGTGTTATGAATGCATGAATAGAAAATATGTGAATGAGACATTACTATTGCAGGATTATGTGTTATGAATGCACGAGTAGAAAATATATGGATGAGACATTAATATGCAGGATTATGTATTATGAATGCATGAGTAGAAAGTATGTGAATGGGATATTATTATGTAGGATTATGTGTTATGAATGCATGAGTACAAAGTATGTGTGTTAATCATGAAAAATACACATTTTTATATGCCTTTTTACCTATTTGTTAGTCATGTTTTCTAATTAAAATGAGGAATAAAGTGAATTTTAGTCATTTGTTTAGTAATTAGGAATTAAACAAATAAGGCTCTCTAAATTGCTCAATTTAACACTGTTCCGTAATTTTATAAATATTTGGTACGTCTAATTTGGGACATGTTTTATTTTGTATAGGTTTGCATGCTCGTACTGCAGAACAGCCAAAAGTGAAGCCATTAGACGGGTTTTGAAATGCCAAAGCAACCCAAGATCTGAGATCACGCGCAGAGAAGATCTGGACCGTTGATGTTTACTGATGAGGAAGACGGGCGCTGAGTTAAGATAAGAGCCATTCAGATTCGATCAAGTGGACGGCATTGCTTCGACGGGTTTTAATCAAGTTAAAGAAAAAAAAAGAAAAAAAAAGGGAGAAAAGCCGGTTCGTTGGGCCGGTTCACTGAAAAAAAAATAAAAAAAGGAAAGAAAAAAAAAGAACCCGACCGAAAGCTCGGGTGTCTTCTCTCTGAAACAGAGCAGCGTCTGCTCGAGGCGCTGGACGGCGGTGGAGAAAGAGGATTCCGGCAACTGGAGCTCGACGATGGCGGACCAGCAGAAGGATCGACGGCAACTTGGGCACGGCGGCGGTCATACGAAGGCGACAGAAACAACGCTCGACGGAGGAGGCCCATGGCGGAGCAATAAGCTGAGACGGCGAACACGGCTGGGGTCTGGCCTGACGGCGATAGACGGCGGCCATGGCGAGGAGGAGCTCGAGCACGGCAGGAAATGGAGGAAAGTTCTGATTTTTTTTGGGTCGGACTCGATTTGGAAAGTTTGGATCTTCACTTTGGGATGGATTTGGGAATCGTCTAAAGGAGGGCGTGCTGAAGATGGAATCTTACTTGATTTGGGCTCATCCTCAAGGTGGAAAAGAGCTCTCTTTGGCAGTCTATAAAAAGGAGAGCACCGGCAGAAGAAGAACAGAGCAGAACAGGGGCCGAGAGAGAGAAGACGACTGGGAGTTCAAATTTTCTGTGTTTTTTTTCATTTTTATTTCGAGAGTAATTTCCAGCAAAAGATCTTTGTATTCCTCTGTTTTCATTCAAATTGTCCTGCTGTTGTTGGAGCTGTGAACAGTAATCCGAGAAGAAGAACAGTAACCCGACAGTACTTTCTGGCTTGTTTTCTATTATTCAAAAAAATTCCTGTAAGTTGATTTTAGTTATATCGAAATGAATTCCATTATTTTTGCAGTTAATTTCTATAGTATGAGTAGCTAAATCCCTGTCTAGGGCTGAGATGAAGCCATGATTAGTTGTAGGAATAGTATTCATGTGATGCAATTGTTTTGCCTAAATTAATGCGTTTTAACGCTTGTTATTCTCAAATTAATTGCATTGGGTTATATGTTGAACATGCTATTTAGATATTACTTGTGATTTATCAAATGATGGATACATGTAATGATTTGAATTTCATCTGTTGACATGCAAGAGAATGCAAAATTTTATTTAAAAATCTATATGCTTTACTGCTGAAATTTTCCGTAGGAGAATAGATTGAATTCCAATTCTCTACGAGATAATCGTGAAAACAATTGCTGATTGTAAAAGAAATATTCTTATGATTGTCATGTGCTGATTCTTATGCCCTAATGTTTTAAATTCTTGATTAAAGTTTCAATTTTTATTTGTCAATTAGTTTCTTTTTTATAGATTATTTAATTGCCTTTAGATTAATTTCTTAGTTAAAGCTGTTTAATTGCATTGAGTCTTCGATTAGTCGTAGTTGTAGTGAATCAAATCAATTTAATTCTTCAACAAGGGTAATAATCTGATCTTTGAATTAGAATTCCAAAAACACAAGTCCCTGTGGGTTCGACCTCGTAAGAATTGTGCGACTATACTCCAAACACGATTCGTACACTTGCGACTAAATTAAGAGATTAATTAAAACAACAAGAAGTTTTTGGCGCCGCTGCCGGGGACTTGTAGGAAATCAAATTCTAAGACTAATTTTACCCTTGCAGTTAATTCTAGGTAAAAAAAAATCAATTTTTTTTAAAAATTAAAAAAAATTTAAAAAAAATTTAAACACGTGAGAGTTGATTGACGGTGGATGACCACGTGGACACGTGATCACACACTGCGTCTGGTTAGCAATAATTCTAATCCTTTAGAGAATAGTGACACTAAAATTGATCTTTCATTCAAAATGGAAGATCAACGTGAGAAATCTCTGATGGAGTTATTTTCTCCGATCACAATCAATCCTCCATCTTGCATAGTGTTGCCTGCAACTTCTGCAAAGCATTTTGAACTAAAACCTCAGATAATTCAACTTTTGCCCAATTATCATGGTCTTAACATGGAGGATCCTTACATGCATGTAAAGGATTTTCTAGAAATTTGTGCAACTTTTAGATTCACAGACTTCTCTGATGAGTCTGTTCGTCTGCGCCTTTTCCCCTTCTCTTTGAAGGACAAGGCCAAGGCGTGGTTAAATTCTCTTCCCACTGACTCTGTCACAACATGGGATATGTTGGTGAGCAAATTCTTGTCCAAATTCTTCCCAATGGCTAAAACCAACGAATTAAAGAGAGAAATCACTGACTTCATGGAAGATGAAAATGAAAAATTTTATGAGAGTTGGGAAAGATTTAAAGACCTGTTACTAAAATGTCCACATCATGGGTTTGAAACATGGAGGTTAATACAACACTTTTACAATGGCTTAACTCAAACACACCGCAATATAATTGAATCAATGAATGGTGGTGCTTTCTTAGACTTAGGAGGTGAAGCAGCTTATAACTTCTTAGAGCGATTAGCTGAAAGGTCCCAACAGTGGGATTTTGCAGGTCATAGGGAGAGACAACATCAAGCTCCTAAGAAGGGAGGTCTCTACGAGATTAAAAAGGACGTAGATGTTAAGGTCAAACTTGATGCGTTAACCAAGAAAATAGATGCCCTGAGTTTGAACCGAAGCATCAATGCCCTCAACATGAATGAAGCATGCTCTGTGTGTGCTAGCCCGATGCATACATCTCTGAACTGCCCTTCCATGAATACTTATCCAGAATGTTATGCAGAACAAGTCAATGTTCTGAACAATTATGGGAAGCCGACAGGCAATCCTTTCTCTGAAACCTACAATTCAGGTTGGAGAAATCATCCAAATTTCTCCTGGAGACAAAGTCAACCACCTATGAATGTAGGTGGGCAGCCTATGCAACCCATGCATAATCAGTTTAGGCAGAACAACCCACCTTATCCAGCTTTGTCTCAACCTCCTACCCAATACCAACAACCAGCCAATCAATCTCCATCCTTTACACAAAAACAATCTTCATTAGAGGATACTCTCAAATCTTTCATCCAATCCACAAGCCAAGTTATCCAGTCAACTAACCAAGCTATGCTTGAGATGAAGAACTCTACATACATGAATACTCAAGCAATTGCCAAGTTAGAGACTCAAGTTGGTCAATTGGCTACTCAATTAGCAGAAAGAGAGAGAGGGAGATTCCCTAGTCAACCTGTGCCTAACCAGAAGGGCCAATTCTCTATTGGTAGTAGCTCTAATTCTTCACAGAATGAGGAACATGTTTAATCAGTTATCTCCCTTAGGTCTGGAAAGCAAATTGATAATAAAATTGAAATGTCTGAAAAAGAAAGTGAGAACACTAAGACTGAAATAGAGACTAAAGAAATCAATTCTTCTCCAACTGTTGATAGTGATTCTCTACCTAGAAATTTTGTACCTAGGGCACCTTATCCGCAAAGACTAGTCAATCCTAAAAAAGGTGCACAATATGGAGATATTTTAGAAGTGTTTAAACAAGTGCAAATAAATATTCCTTTTCTAGATGCAATCCAACAAGTGCCTTCATATGCAAAATTTTTGAAAGATCTAGTTTCTGTCAAAAAGAAAAATAATGTTCCTAAAAAGGCATTTCTAGCAGAACAAGTTAGCTCTGTCATTCAATGTAAATTTCCTATCAAATATAAGGACCCTGGTTGTCCCACAATTTCATGCATGATAGGGAAATATCAAATTGAGCGAGCCTTGTTAGATCTGGGAGCAAGTGTGAATTTATTGTCCTACTCTGTGTATGTGCAATTAGGTCTGGGAGAGCGAAAACCCACTTCAATGACACTTCAATTAGCTGACCGTTCGGTTAAAATTCCTCGAGGTGTTGTTGAGGATGTTTTGATTAAGGTTGATACATTTTATTTCCCTGTGGACTTTGTTGTCCTTGATACTCAACCTGTTCCGAACATAAGTGGGCAAATACCTGTCATTTTGGGTCATCCATTTCTAGCTACCTCGAATGCTATCATTAATTGCAGAAATGGAGTGATGCAAATTTCTTTTGGGAATATGAAGGTGGAATTGAACATTTTTGACATCAGTAAACAACCACCTGACATGGATGATGTGAATGAAATAAACCTGATTGAAACACTTGTCCATGAAACATTTCTTCAAACACATTCCCAAGATCCTTTAGAGGCATGTTTAACACATTTTGGTTGTGAATTTGATATCAATCAGTCAATTGAACAAGTGAACTCATTGCTTGAGTCTGTACCTCTGATGAGTACTGAACAGTGGCAACCAAAAGTGGAGCCTCTTGCTTTATCATCATCACCAGTAGTTCCATCTAGTGTTGAGCCACCTAAATTAGACCTGAAACCATTACCTGATACTCTGAAATATGCTTATTTAGGTCATGCTGAGTCCTTACTTGTCATTATTACATCTGACCTAGATGTGGCTTAAGAGCGTAAACTACTTGATGTTCTTGTAAAGCACAAAGAAGCCATAGGGTGGACCATTGCGGATATTAAAGGCATCAGTCCCTCTGTTGTTATGCATAAAATTCATTTGGAGGATGATGCCAAGCCTTCTCGTGAATCCCAAAGGCGTCTTAACCCTGTAATGCAAGAAGTTGTTCGAGCTGAAATCCTTAAGCTTTTAGATGTAGGAGTTATCTACCCGATCTCTGATAGTAAATGGGTAAGTCCTGTTCAAGTTGTGCCGAAAAAGTCTGGCATAACTGTTGTGAAAAACGATGCTGATGAATTTGTACCAACTCGAGTTCAAACGGGCTGGCGTGTCTGTATTGATTATAGGAAGTTGAATACTTTGATAAGAAAAGATCATTTTCCCCTTCCTTTCATTGACCAAATGCTGGAAAGGTTAGCAGGACATGAATATTATTGCTTCCTTGATGGTTATTCTGGTTATAACCAAATTCCCATAGCCCCTGAAGACCAAGAAAAGACCACTTTCACGTGTCCTTTTGGTACCTTTGCCTACCGTCGCATACCGTTTGGGCTATGCAATGCACCTGCTACCTTTCAAAGGTGTATGTTGAGCATTTTCTCTGATATGGTAGAGCGATTTTTAGAGGTATTCATGGACGATTTTTCTGTCTTTGGGTCTAATTTTGATGAATGTCTGCACCATCTATCTTTAGTGTTAGTGCGGTGTAAAGAGAAGAATCTGGTACTTAACTGGGAGAAATGTCATTTTATGGTTCAAAAAGGAATTGTTCTTGGGCATATTATATCTAATAAAGGCATTGAAGTTGATAAAGCTAAAGTTGATTTGATTTCACATCTTCCACCACCACGAACTGTGAAAGAAATCAGATCCTTTTTAGGTCATGCTGGATTTTACAGAAGATTCATTAAAGACTTTAGTAAAATTTCAAGACCTTTGTGTAATCTTCTTGTAAAAGATACACCATTTGTCTTTGATGATGCTTGCAATAATGCCTTTCAGAAACTCAAATCAGAGTTAACATCTGCACCTATTATTCGGCCGCCTGACTGGAGCCTACCTTTTGAGATAATGTGCGATGCCTCTGATTATGCTATTGGTGCTGTGTTGGGGCAGCGAATTAATAAACTTTCCCATGTGATTTACTATGCCAGTAAAACATTGAATGATGCTCAACTTAATTATTCTACAACTGAAAAAGAGTTGCTGGCAGTAGTCTTTGCTCTAGATAAGTTTCGGTCTTACTTATTGGGATCGAAGGTCTATATCTATTCGGATCATGCTGCATTGAAGTATCTTTTATCTAAGAAAGATGCTAAACCTCGTCTTCTCCGATGGATATTGTTGCTACAAGAATTTGATATTGAAATTCGGGATAAGAAAGGTTCCAAAAATGTTGTAGCCGACCACTTATCTAGGTTGATAGTTGATTTTACTGATGAATCATTGCCCATAACTGAATCTTTTCATGATGAGCAATTACTTGCAGTATCCCAGTTGCCTTGGTTTGCGGACATAGTTAATTATCTGGTAACTGAACAAATTCCATCTCATTGGTCTTCGCAAGATAGGTCCAAATTTTTGTCCAGAGTTAAGTATTTCTTTTGGGATGATCCATACTTGTTCAAGTATTGTCCCGATCAGATTATTAGGAGATGTATTCCTGAACATGATCAACAAAGCATCATTTTTTTTGTCATGATCAAGCATGTGGGGGCCATTTTAGTTCTAAAAAGACTGCTGCAAAGATTTTGTAGTGTGGATTTTATTGGCCTACTATTTTTAAAGACTGCCATGCTTATTGTTCAGCATGTGAAAGATGTCAGAAGTTAGGAGCACTTTCACGTCGTAACATGATGCCTTTAACCCCAATCCTTATTATAAACCTTTTTGATGTATGGGGCATTGACTTCATGGGACCTTTTCCTAACTATTTTGGCAATCTTTATATCCTTGTGGGGGTAGACTATGTCTCTAAATGGGTAGAGGCCGTAGCATGCAAAACCAATGACCACAAAGTGGTGGTCCAATTCTTAAAGGATAATATTTTTGCACGTTTTGGTTCTCCTCGTGCTATCATAAGTGATGGGGGAAAACATTTCTGTAATAGGGTTTTTGAACAGTTAATGAAGAAATATGGCATAACCCACAAAATTGCTACCCCATACCATCCCCAGACAAGCGGTCAAGTTGAGATTTCTAATAGGGAGATTAAGCATATTTTAGAAAAGACAATCAATCCTAATCGCAAAGATTGGTCACTGAGACTCACCGATGCTTTGTGGGCTTACCGTACTGCATTTAAAACTCCCATTGGAATGTCTCCATACCGTATTGTTTACGGGAAAACTTGTCATCTTCCTGTTGAAATTGAGCATAAAGCTTATTGGGCAATTAAGCACCTGAATTTTGATTTAAATAGAGCAGGAATTCAAAGGAAACTGCAATTGAATGAGTTGGATGAGCTTCGTAATGATGCTTATGAGTGTGCAAAATCATACAAGGATCGTATGAAAAAGGTTCATGATCAAAATATTCTGCGAAAATCTTTTACTTCGGGGCAGAAAGTTCTTTTATACAACTCTCGTTTACATCTGTTTCCGGGTAAATTGAAGTCTCGATGGACATGACCTTTTATAGTTCGTGTTGTTTATTCTCATGGAGCAGTTGAAATAGAAAACCCCAAGAATGGTGATATATTCAAAGTTAATGGTCATCATCTTAAACCATTCTTGGAATTGCAGCAACCTCAGATCGATGAATTGAGTCTGGCAGACCCGACTTATAATGACTAAAGTTGCAGTAATTTGTTTTGTGCATAGTGGGTCTAGTTTTCTTTGCTTGCTTTATTTTTCATTATTTATCACTCACATTTTTAGGTTCATGATTCTCACAGGATATCTAGATGGCCGCCATATTCTTACACCTATGGGTGGTGCCTGCACAGTTAGAAGAAGTAGTGAATGAACATCCACTGAGTCCAGACTTAGATATTCCAGTCATCTATCCTTGGGCACCATTACTACCACATCAGTTAGCGGGGAGTATGGATGACTCACCCATAGATGAGCTTGATCTTCAGGGGCCCATAGCTGCTGTCAATGTTGTTCCCATCTCATATTCATTTTTGTTCCCCAGAGAGTCTAGGTGGGAGATATTGAAGAGAAGTCTGGGAACATTAATGTGCAATTTGAGAGATGTCATTTGGTCATATTTTTATTCTCTGTGGTTTCACGCTAAATCCTTGGTAGAATCTGCATCATCCATTAATGAGTGAATTAATAGCTGTGTCTGGCTAAAGACGTAAAACTTAGCGCTACTGGGAGGCAACCCAAGTTTTTAGAATTTTTATTTTTGTGCTTATTTCTTCTTATGCTATTCTTGTGCTTCACTTGTTCTTTTCATTTTGATAGATACTATAGCATTTCCGTGGAGTGTAGGTACTATCTTTTCTTCCCTCGTCTATTTATTTTACTCAGTACTTATTTCATATCTTTTTACATTGAGGACAATGTTTCATGCAGGTTTGGGGGTATAGGAAGATATTTGTTTAGGATATCTTAGTTATTTTCTTGTTTGTTTTGAATTTTGTAAAAAAAAAAAATTAAAAGAAAGAAAAAGAATATTTGTAGATTTTAGGCTGTTTGTTAGTATTTTTATAGGTTTTGATAGTTTATCCCTTCGTGATGCATACTTCAATTTTTAAGAGATTAATTTACATTGGAAGTGTGAGTAAGTATACTGGAGGATAGAGACACTTAACTGAGAAATAGCATTCTGTTACAATCCTCTTGGATCGAGTGCTTGAGCTAATAAAACTCACTCACACACACCAGTTACATAAAGTAATACCTTCTAGAGATTTGTTGAATACTAATCTTCCGTGGGATGTCTTTAGTCAGAGTCATTGGTTGATATGTGGTTGTCTATTAAGCTTAAAAGATCATGATAGACCATTTACTTGGCTATGGCAAGGGCTTGGAACCGGAAATAGTTTGAGAGTATAATACAGCCTGGACAGAATAAGATGCTTGAAAATATATATGCTAAAAATGAAAAAAAAAATAGAAACAAAAATAAAGAAAAGGGCTGCTTGACTATTATAGGATTAACTTAGGCTGATGCTCAGGTCCGAAGCGGTCCATCTTAAAACCTAATGCCCTAAGTCGAACTGGCTGGGAGTCATTGGCCTGAGTCATTGCTAAACCTAAGCATCTTGAAGTCAGGCCTTACACAGTCCTAATTGAAAAAAAAAAGTCTATGGTGTATTATCCTCTCAAATCTAGAATGTTGGACCCGAAGGAGGCGCGCAAGCATCTGTGCTATCATGAACCTAAAGATTGCGATGACTATGTAGATTCTGATGTTCTTTGGTTAATGGGTAACACTGGATCTGTGTGAAACAGAGATTTAGAGTGTATTGCTACAATGTTCTACACTTTCTATTATTTAAAGTATCATGCTATATCATATTGAGCAGAAATTTCCAAGATGAAGGTGTAGAATAAAACCACTTACTTGAGCGCTTCTATATTCCAGTTGATTATAAATGCAAGTACTTGTGGTTAGTTTTCTTAAGTATTGCAGTGTATATTTGAAGGGATAATAGGTTCTGTGTTTTGAAATGTTTAGTTGACTTCTTTCTCATTTAGATAAAGAATAAGGTTAATTTTATAAATACATGTTTGTGGGTAGCATGGCTGCAAACCCTCACGAGACTTCACTCGTCCATCCAGGGACACCTGGGGGTTTAAAAGGCTTGTTGCATATGCTAAATGCAATCGTGATTCCCTACGACAGTGGCATTTATTTTTTGAGTAGTTTTATTGTTTTTCTTTTGTGTTTTGCTTGAGGACTAGCAAAATCTAGGTTTGGGGGTATTTGTTAAGCATGAAAAATACACATTTTTATATGCCTTTTTACCTATTTGTTAGTCATGTTTTCTAATTAAAATGAGGAATAAAGTGAATTTTAGTCATTTGTTTAGTAATTAGGAATTAAACAAATAAGGCTCTCTAAATTGCTCAATTTAACACTGTTCCGTAATTTTATAAATATTTGGTACGTCTAATTTGGGACATGTTTTATTTTGTATAGGTTCGCATGCTCGTACTGCAGAACAGCCAAAAGTGAAGCCATTAGACGGGTTTTGAAATGCCAAGGCAAACCAAGATCTGAGATCACGCGCAGAGAAGATCTGGACCGTTGATGTTCACTGATGAGGAAGACGGGCGCTGAGTTAAGATAAGAGCCATTCAGATTCGATCAAGTGGACGGCATTGCTTCGACGGGTTTTAATCAAGTTAAAGAAAAAAAAGGGAGAAAAGCCGGTTCACTGAAAAAAAAATAAAAAAAGGAAAGAAAAAAAAAAGAACCCAAGCGAAAGCTCGGGTGTCTTCTATCTGAAACAGAGCAGCGTCTGCTCGAGGCGCTGGACGGCGGTGGAGAAAGAGGATTCCGGCAACTGGAGCTCGACGATGGCGGACCAGCAGAAGGATCGACGGCAACTTGGGCACGTCGGCGGTCATACGAAGGCGACAGAAGCAACGCTCGACGGAGGAGGCCCATGGCGGAGCAATGAGCTGAGACGGCGAACACGGCTGGGGTCTGGCCTGACGGCGATAGACGGCGGCCATGGCGAGGAGGAGCTCGAGCACGGCAGGAAATGGAGGAAAGTTCTGATTTTTTTTAGTCGGACTCGATTTGGAAAGTTTGGATCTTCAGTTTGGGATGGATTTGGGAATCGTCCAAAGGAGGGCGTGCTGAAGATGGAATCTTACTTGATTTGGACTCATCCTCAAAGTAGAAAAGAGCTCTCTTTGGCAGTCTATAAAAAGGAGAGCACCGGTAGAAGAAGAACAGAGCAGAACACGGGCCGAGAGAGAGAAGACGACCGGGAGTTCAAATTTTCTGTGTTTTTTTTCATTTTTATTTCGAGAGTAATTTCCAGCAAAAGATCTTTGTATTCCTCTATTTTCATTCAAATTGTCCTGCTGTTGTTGGAGCTGTGAACAGTAATCCGAGAAGAAGAACAGTAACCCGACAGTACTTTCTGGCTTGTTTTCTATTATTCAAAAAAATTCCTGTAAGTTGATTTTAGTTATATCGAAATGAATTCCATTATTTTTGCAGTTAATTTCTATAGTATGAGTAGCTAAATCCCTGTCTAGGGCTGAGATGAAGCCATGATTAGTTGTAGGAATAGTATTCATGTGATGCAATTGTTTTGCCTAAATTAATGCATTTTAACGATTGTTATTATCAAATTAATTGCATTGGGTTATATGTTGAACATGCTATTTAGATATTACTTGTGATTTATCAAATGATGGATACATGTAATGATTTGAATTTCATCTATTGACATGCAAGAGAATGCAAAATTTTATTTAAAAATCTATATACTTTACTGCTGAAATTTTCCGTAGGAGAATAGATTGAATTCCAATTCTCTACGAGATAATCGTGAAAACAATTGCTGATTTTAAAAGAAATATTCTTATGATTGTCATGTGCTGATTCTTATGCCCTAGTGTTTTAAATTCTTGATTAAAGTTTCAATTTTTATTTGTCAATTAGTTTCTTTTTCATAGATTATTTAATTGCCTTTAGATTAATTTCTTAGTTAAAGCTGTTTAATTGCATTGAGTCTTCGATTAGTCGTAGTTGTAGTGAATCAAATCAATTTAATTCTTCAACAAGGGTAATAATCTGATCTTTGAATTAGAATTCTAAAAACACAAGTCCCTGTGGGTTCGACCTCATAAGAATTGTGCGACTATACTCCAAACACGATTCGTACACTTGCGAGTAAATTAAGAGATTAATTAAAACAACAACAATGTGAATGGGATATTATTATGCAGGATAATGTGTCATGAATGCATGACTAGATAAGGGTATAATCATGTTAATTATGGATCTATATTGCCATGTGTTGATGCCGTATGATTTCTGATTAACATCGATCGTATTAAAACCATTACTGAGTTTTATACTCACCCCTCTTTCCTTGTTTTTGTTTTGGGGCTGCGTGGTGTGACACGCAGACGGACAAGATCCTCTATATGAGGAGCGATCGGAGAGAGCTTGGGATTAGGCATGGAGATCTCTAGACATGATTATCTTTTTGGTTGTACTTGGTTTAGTATGGAACATGGTGTTAGATGTGACTTATATCAGACTTATGTTAGTCTATATTCTAAACTTTTGTATTTTCGAGCCTTGTGTGTTAGCTTAGGATTTTAGCATGAGGGTTTAAGATTTGTGGACTGAATTATAAGTTAGACTCCACTTTTGATTCTTCTTATTTACTCTTACTCAAAGTAGTTGGCGTAACTCTGTTAATGTGACCGCCCGTATGTGGGGCGAAAATCTTCCGCTATATCTCTTTCAATGTCGCCCCTGTTCGCCAGTCCGGCTCTTGGACCTGGTTCGGTTCGGATTGGGCGGTGCCCGGGGTGTGACAAAGTTTTTAATATCAGAGTAGCTTTTGTCCAAGAGTAAATAAGGAGTGAGTGACAAGTCTTATGGGTTAAAGGGTTATGAGATGAGCAATGTCTAGACTTAACTAGCGATGTGAATTCCGTTAGTTGTTTGCTTTTGATGTTTGCTTAAGTGCTTGTTTGTGTGCTTGCTGATTTTTGTGGCATTGTTTTTGGTTTTATTAGACTGCATGATTAATGTCTGGTTGTTGTGTAGATGGTTGGCTCTAATCATGTAGGTGCTAATAACCATCGCGGTGCTAGAGATCCGAGGGTGGACGCTGTGTTGACAGCCATCGAGGGGTTGACATAGGTGGTCCAGGCCAAGCACTCGAGTGGTAACGGTTCTGAGTCCCTCTCACTCGAGGGATTCAAGAAGCTTAATCCTCCTAGCTTTAAGGGTGGGTTAGACACTTTAGTGGCGGATAACTGGAGACTTCACATGGAGAAGATCTTTAGTGCTCGACGTTGTCCTGACGTGGAGAAGACCCGACTTGAAGTCTTCACGTTTGAGGGCGAGGCTCAGAGATGGTGGTTGTCGATGGAGCGTCAGAGATTCTCTGGCCGTGTGGACATTCCTTGGGAGGAGTTTTTGTCAGCCTTTAATGACAAGTATTTTCCTCTTCATGTCTGGGAGGAGAAGAAGGAGTTCCTGAACCTTTAACAAGGCTCGATGACGGTCTTGGCTTATGAGACCCGATTTGTGGAGCTTGAGCGCTTTGCTCATCGCTTCTTCACCAATGAGTATGAGCGTGCACGTAAATTTGAGGATTGGTGAGGCCTTTTATCAAAGGTCGACTTGTGCCGGGCACAAGACTCTGGCTGAGGTACTCGAGACGGCCATTGTTGAGGAGAGGGATTCAGATGATTATATGCGGAAGAGAGGGCAGCAGCAGCAGCCTAAGAGGCTGAGGCCAGAGGATAACCGTAACCACTGAGATCATAAACGGTGAGATGCCTGTCATATGAGGCATAACACTCAGCAGGTGCAGTAGGACCCTCATGACTGTCGTGCTAGTGTGACTTGTTATGATTGCCGGCAGAGGGGGCACTATGCTAATGATTGTCCTCAGAGAGCTAACCGTGCTCAGAGACATCCTCCGGTGACACCTAACTCCGGTCCCGGGCAGCCGGGAGCACCTCAGGCAAGGCCACATGCTAGACCATCTATCGAGCAGCAGGATGCAATGGGGAAGAAGCCGACTAATGATGGAAGAGTCTTTGCTATTTTGGCGCAGGAGGCGGCCAACTCTTCTGGCATGGTATAAGGTATGAGCCTCATTGCCTCCCACTATGCTAGAATATTGTTTGACACTGGCTCTTCTTATTCTTTTGTCTCCCCATGTTTTGCTGATGAGATGGGTGTTGATTTCAAATTGTTGCATGTTCCTTTGCGCGTGTCTACGCCTTTGTCCTCTCTGCAGTCGGAGGAGTATGTGGAGATGATTCCTATGGTGATTGATAGGCATATGTTGCACGTGGATTTGATTTTGTTACCTATGATTGACTTAGATGTGATCCTTGGCATGGATATGATGACCAAGTTCCATGTGCATGTTGACTGCCGAGGGAGGAAGGTGAAATTTGAATTACCAGGAGCTAAACCTTTTATCTTCCAAGGGGTGAAGCGTCCTAGTGGCAAGTTTTTGGCCTCATCCTTTAAGGCCAAGAAGTGGATCGATAAGGGATGCAAGGATTTCCTCGCTAGTGTTACGGGGTTGAACATGGAGTTACCTACCTTGGATTCCGTTCGTGTTGTGGCAGAGTTTCCTGATGTCTTCCCTGGTGATTTGACGGGTTTGCCACCGGAAAGGGAGATAGAGTTCTGCATTGATCTTATTCGAGGCACTACTTCTATTTCTAAGGCTCCCTGTCATATGGCTCTAGCCGAACTTAAAGAGCTTAAGGAGTAGCTGTAATGCACCAGGCTCATTTATGGACTTAATGAACCGAGTATTTCGGCCGTATCTTGATCGGTTTGTGATTATATTGTGGATGATATTCTAATCTATTCAGTCAATGAGGAAGAGCATGAAACATATTTGAGGATTGTCTTGCGAACTTTACGGGAGCATCAGCTCTTTGCGAAGTTTGACTAGTATGAATTTTGGCTCAAGAATGTGCAGTTCCTTGGTTGTGTGATATCGAAAGACGGTGTGGTGGTTGATCCCTCGAAAGTTGAAGCAGTGTTGAAGTGGGAACAACTGAAGAGTGCATCGGAGGTTCGCAGTTTCTTAGGACTTGCCGGGTACTACCGCCGTTTCATTGAGGGTTTATCTAGCATTGCAAGTTCTATGACCAAGTTGACCATGAAGAATGAGAAGTTTGAGTAGAACTCAGCTTGTGAAGAGAGTTCCCTCCATTTCCTACCGTGCTCAAGCTCTTGACTTTGCCTTATGGGAGTGGTGGATATGTGGTCTATAGTGATGCTTTACTTCGCGGCTTGGGTTGTGTACTCATGCAGTATGGGAGAGTGGTAGCTTATGCATCTCGACAGCTTAAGGTGCACGAGCGAAATTACCCCACTCATGATTTGGAGTTAGCGGCCGTGGTTTTCGTATTAAATATTTGGCGGCTGTTACCCATGAAAAATACTCATTTTTATATTCTTTTTTACCTATGTGTTAGTCTTATTTTCTAGTTAAAATAAGGAATAAAATGAGTTTTAATAATTAATTTAATAATTAAGAATTTAATAATTAATGTGCTTTAACGGGCCCAATTTAGATATGTTCCGTAATTTTATAAATATTTGGTGCGTCTAATTTGGGACATATTTTATTTTGTGTAGGTTCAAGTGTTTGAACTGCAGAGCAGCCAAAGTGAAGCCATTAGACGGGTTTTAAAGTGCCGAAGTGACCTAAGAACTGATATCATGCGCATCAAAGATCTAAACCGTTGATGAGTCACTCCAGAGAAGACGGGTGCTGATTTAAGACAAAGAGCCGTTCAGAATTGATCCGACGAATGAGACCGGTTCAGCGGGTATTATAAAAGAAAAAAAAAAGAATTCAATGGGCCGGTTCGGTTAGAAGAAAAAAAAAGATAACCCGAGCTTCTGCTCGGGTGTCCAGAGTAACAGAAGCCGGCCCTGGGGAAGACAGAGCAGAGCTCGAATCGAGTGACGGCGGGCTCGATCGCTGGTGCAGAAACGGCGAGGGCTTGCGACTGGGCTGAGCTCGACGTCGGAAGCGACAACAACGATGACCGCCCTGGGTTCCGATGACGGTGCGAGCTGCGGCGACGAAGGTTCCGACGGCGACGGAGCAGACGGAGGTCATGGCAGCGATGGGGTCACGATGACAGCAACCGGCAGAGAAGGTCTGAAGAACGACGGAGGAAGGGCTCGAGCACGGCAGGAAATGGAGGAAAGTTCTGATTTTTGGAGTCGGGCTCGATCAGGAAAGTTCTGATTCCGATTCGATTAAGGAACGAAAAGGAGCGTGCTTGATTAGGAGATTGGCCGGAATTGGAGTCCAAAATGGAAGGATTCGGATTTGAGTTTATCCCCAATCTGGATTTGGCCATGACGAGGGGGATTCTTCTGCAGTCTATAAAAGCAGAGCACAGAAAAAAAACCAGAGTTTTGTCGAGCGAGAGAGAGACGACCGAAGAAAAATTGCAGTTTTTTCGTTAGTTCAGAAATTCCGGTTTTTTTTACTTTGTTTCTCATATCTCCGGTGGTTTCTCGACGGGTTTGTGACGGCCTTGTTCGGACGACGACCGGGAGATAACAGCTTTCATTTTTACAATTTTTTTATTTCAGTTTTAGAGTTGTAGTTTCCATTGTGTAATTCGAGTTCAATTGTAATTCCGATATTCAATTATAGGGAGTGACACTTTATGGCTAATTCGAAGGAAGATCAAAGTTGACATTTTTATTTATTTCTTTAAGTTAAGTAAGTTAATTTTTTTATTCTAATGAGTTTAATTATAAATTTTGCATGTGTTATAATTAATATGCTTGACTAAATCAATTGCTAAGGCCAGGATGAGGTTGTAGTGATTGTAGAGAATGCCTGACATGTGAAAGTTGATGTTTTTTCTCCTATAATTATGTGTTAATTGTTTACGCTTTTCTATTGTTAATTGTGTAGTTAATTACGAATATAGCATCAATCAGGTTTTTGCTATGATTTAAGATTATTATTGTCAATACATGCTTATTTTAATTAGTTAAATAACAAATTGGATACTAGTTGTGATTCTCTCATAAGTAGATACATCTAGTGATTTGAATTTTTAATTTAAATAGCATGAAGGGCGTGAATTTTGTGTGAATATTTGTGCGTTAAAGTAAAATCTTCCGTAACAACGTGAATAAGATTCTAGTTTGCTATGAGTATTTGGAGAATGATAAATGATTGTAGGGTTCTCTATAATTTATTGTATACCGATTCTAAAGCCTTAGTATTTTGTTAATTTGATAAATTTTAAATTTTTATTTCATTAATTGATTTTATTAGTCGTTAGTTAGTTAATCAATCTCTACAAATTCCATAATTTATTCAAGGGTTTAGTTAGGGTTCGATTAGATTTCCGTCATACAAGTCCCTGTGGGTTCGACCTCTAAAATTGAGCGACTGTACTCTAATACGATTTGTACACTTGCGAGTAAAATTAAGAGATTAATTAAAACAACAACAAGTTTTTAGTGCCGTTGTCGGGGACTTCTGGGAAATCAAATTTTAAGACTAATTTTACCCTTGTATTTAATTTTAGGTCATAAAAAAATTAATTAAAAATTAAAAAAATTACATAAAAATTTACACACGTGAGCGTTGATTGACGGTGTATGACCACGTGGACACGTGATCACACACTGCATCTGGTTAGCAATAATTCTAATCCTTTAGAGAATAGTGAAACTAAAATTGATCTTTCATTCAAAATGAAAGACCAACCCGAAAAATCTCTGATTGAGTTATTTTTTCCAATCACAATCAACTCTCCATCTTGCATAGTATTGCCTAAAACCTCTGCAAAACATTTTGAATTGAAACCTCAAATAATTCAAAGAGGATTCTTACATGCATGTAAAAGATTTTCTAGAAATTTGTGCAACTTTTAGGTTCACAAACTTCTCAGATGAGTTTGTTTGCCTATGCCTTTTCCCCTTCTCTTTGAAAGACAAGGCCAAGGCATGGTTAAACTCTCTTCCCGTTGATTCTATCACAATATGGGATATGTTGGTGAACAAATTTTTGTCCAAATTCTTCCCAATGGCTAAAACTAATGAATTAAAAAGAGAAATCACTGACTTCATGGAAGATGAAAATGAAAAATTTTATGGGAGTTGGGAAAGATTTAAAGACCTTTTACTAAAATATCCACATCATGGGTTTGAAACATGGAGGTTAATTCAACACTTTTACAATGGCTTAACTCAATCACATCGCAACATGATTGAATCAATGAATGGCGGTGCGTTTTTAGACTTAGGAGGTGAAACTGCGTATAATTTCTTAGAGCGATTAGCTGAAAGGTCCTAACAGTGGGATTTTACAAGTCATAGGGAGAGACAACATTAAGCTCCTAAGAAGGGAGGTCTCTACGAGATTAAAGAGGACATAGATGCTAAGGTTAAACTCGATGCGTTAACCAAGAAAATAGATGCCCTGAGTTTGAACTAAAACATCAATGCCCTCAATATGAATGAAGCATGCTCTGTGTGTGCTAGCCCGATGCATACATCTCTGAACTGCCTTTCAATGAATATTTATCCAGAGGGTTTTGCAGAACAAGTCAATGCTCTAAATAATTATTCAAAAGCCGACAGGAAATCCCTTCTCTGAAACCTACAATTCATGATGGAAAAATCATCCAAATTTCTCTTGGAGAGAGAATCAACCACCTATGAATGTTGGTGGGCAGCCCATGCAACCCATGCATAATCAGTTTAGGCAGAACAACCCACCTTATCCAGTTGTGTCTCAACCTCCTACCCAATATCGACAACCTGTCACTCAATCTCAGGGTCTTACACAAAAACAATCATCATTAGAAGACATCCTAAAATCTTTCATGCAATCTACAAGCCAAGAGTCAACCAACCAAGCTATGCTTGAAATGAAAAACTCTACACACATGAACACTCAAGCAATTGCTAAGTTAGAGACTTAGGTTGGTCAATTGGCTACTAAATTAGCAGAAAGAGAGAGAGAGGGAGATTCCCTAGTCAACTGTGCCTAACCAGAAGGGCTAATTCTCCATTGGTAGTAGCTCTAATTCTTCACAGAATGAGGAACATGTTCAATCAGTTATTACCCTTAGGTCTGGAAAGCAAATTGATAATAAAATTGAAACTCCTGAAAAAGAAGAAAGTGAGAACACTAAGACTGAAATAGAGACTAAAGAAATTAATTTCTCTCCATTTCTTGACAATGATTCTCCACCTAGGAATTTTGTACATAGGGCACCATATCCGCCAAGACTAGTAAATCCTAAAAAAGGTGCATAATTTGGAGATATTCTAGAAGTGTTTAAACAAGTAAAAATAAACATTCCTTTTCTAGATGCAATTCAACAAGTGCCTTCATATGCAAAATTTTTAAAAGATCTAGTCTCTGTTAAAAAGAAAAATAATGTTCTTTAAAAAGCATTCCTAGTAGAACAAGTTAGCTCTGTCATTCAATGTAAATTTCCTATCAAATATAAGGACCTGGCTGTCCCATAATTTCATGCATGATAGGAAAACATCAAATTGTGCGAGCATTGTTAGATCTTTTCTGATATGATTGATAAGTTCCTGGAAGTTTTTATAGATGATTTTTTGGTATTTGGTGCTTGTTTTGATGATTGCTTACACAACCTTACTTTGGTTTTGAAACGCTGTGAGGAAACAAACTTAGTGTTAAGTTGGGAAAAGAGCCATTTCATGGTTCAACAGGGGATTATGCTTGGACATGTTATATCAAAAAGAGGTATAGAGGTTGACAAGGCTAAGGTTGACTTGATTACTAATTTACCACCACGTACATTAGTTAAGCAAATACGGTTTTTCCTTGGCCACACAAGGTTTTATCGCTGATTTATCAAAGATTTTAGCAAGATATCACGTCCACTATGTCATCTTTTAGGTCAGGACGTGCAATTTGAATTTGAAGAGTTGTGCAAAGAAGCCTTTACCACATTAAAAACCCTCATCTCTAGCTCCCCATCATTAAGCCCCCTGACTATACAACGCCCTTCGAAATAATGTGCGATGCATCTAATTTTGCTGTAGGGGCAGTGTTAGGCCAACACATCAACAAAATTCCTCATGTTATATACTAAGCTAGCAAGACATTCACTGCTGCTCAATTGAATTACACTACCACAGAAAAAGAGTTGCTTGCTGTTGTCTTTGCATTAGATAAGTTTAGGTCCTATCTCCTAGACAGTAAGATCATCATTTTCTATGATCATGCAGCCTTGCGGTACCTTCTTTCCAAGAAGAATGTCAAGCCAAGGCTGATTCGTTGGATTTGACTTTGAAATTAAAGATGAGAAGGGATCTGAAAATGTCGTGGCTGATCATTTATCCCAAATTCCTATTCATGACTTGCTCAGCCATGCACCTTTGAGGGATTCCTTCCCTGATGAGCAGCTCTTTGCTATCTCCACCATATCCCCACCTTGGTTTGCACATATTGTAAATTATCTTGTTGTGGGTCAAATCCCAACCTTTTGGTCCAAACATAATAAAGACGTGTTCTTCTCACGTCAAACATTTCTATTGGGATGACCCTTATCTATTTAAGATATGTGCTGATCAAGTAATTAGATGACGTGTCCCTGAGAGTGAGTTTCATAGCATCTTATCTTTTTACTTTTCATCTGGGGGCGAGTGTGAATTTATTGCCATACTCTGTGTATGTGCAATTAGGTCTGGAGAGCTAAAATCCACTTCAATGACACTTCAATTAGCTGATCGTTCGGTTAAAATTCATCGAGGTGTTGTTGAGGATGTTTTGATTAAGGTTGATACATTTTATTTTCCTGTGGACTTTGTTGTCCTTAATACTCAACCTATTCCAAACATTGGTGGGCAAATACCTGTCATTTTGGGTCATCCATTTCTAGCTACATCTAATGCTATCATTAATTGTAGAAATGGAGTGATGCAAATTTCTTTTGGGAATATGAAGGTGGAATTAAACATCTTTGACATCAGTAAACAACCACCTGACATGGATGATGAGAATAAAATAAACCTAGTTGAAACACTTGTCTATGAAACTTTTCTTCAAACACATTCACAAGATCCCTTAGAGGCCTACTTAACACATTTTGGTTGTGAATTTGATATCGATCAATCAATGGAACAAGTGAACTCATTGCTTGAGTCTGTACCTTTGATGAGTACTGAATGGTGGCAACCAAAAGTGGAGCTTCTTGCCTTATTATCATCACCAGTAGTTCCATCTAGTGTTGAGCCACCTAAATTAGACCTGAAACCATTGCGTGATACTCTGAAATATATTTATTTAGGTCTTGCTGATTCCTTACCTATCATTATTGCATCTGACCTAGACGTGGCTCAAGAGCGTAAATTACTTTATGTTCTTAAAAAACACAAAGAAGCCATAGGCCATTGTTATCAAAGCTCTCTTGCCTTTGAGAGGCTTCATCAACTCAGAAGTATAGTTTTCATACAAGGATTTCATCTCCTCTTGCATTGCCTTCTTCCATTATCCTTATTTTTATATGTTTGAGCTTCCACAAAGCTTTCTGGTTCATCATACTTGGTGAGTGTGACATATGTAGATATAGGATACCTTGTAGATGACTTCATTTCTCTATCTGATCTCCTCAATGAGCTTGTCTCTTCTTGACAAGGACTCCCATTTTCCACATCACATTGAATAGAGTAATCATCTTTATTCAAGTCACTTCCATTATCAAGAAAATCATCAACATTGAAATCCATATCATCATGCTCCACCCCATTCTCTACATGATCATCATCATATGTGAGTTCATCACTTTCACTATGTTCTTCCTCTTGAACACCTTATGAAGCTTGTGGAACATGTAACTTATTATAGACTTCATTCACAACTTATTTTGGTGCTTCATCTATACCAAAGTCTTCAATTATTTGATTTTCTCTAAAAACCACATCTCTACTTCTAATGAGTTTCTTATTTTGTAGGTCCTACAACTTATAACCAAACTCATCATCACCATATCCCAAGAATATACATTCAATAGCCTTGTTATCTAACTTTGTTCTTTACTCCTTTGAGACATGCATAAATGTCTTACAACCAAATACCTCCAAGTGTGAGTAGAAAGGATCTCTACCACTCTTCACTTTCTCCGGTACCTGTCACGCCCCAGCCAATTCAACACATATAAAGGAGATCAATTAATCAAGTAACAAGCTGTATTCATAGCTTCAACCCAATAGTTCTTTGGAAGCTTAGCTAGAGATAACATACTCCAGCTCATCCTCTCTGCCATACCATTGTGTGAGAAGTATAAGACATCATTTTCTCATGTCTTTATCTCATGCTTGCTAAAATAATCCCCCATTGTCGGTGTGTAGACATTTAAGAAGTTTCTCAGTTTGCCTTTCACCATAGCATGAAATTTTAAAAATGTGTCAAACACTTCCTTATTACTCTTTATGTCATACCCTCAAACTTTCCTAGATGCATCATCAATGAAAGTAACAATGTAAGCCACCAAGAGTTTTTCTCCTCCAATGGTCCACAAACATCCGAATAAACAAGATCAAACACATTTGATTTTTAGGTACTACTTGTAGAAAATAAAGCTCTATATTATTTTTTTAACTAAACAATGATCACAAGGAATCAAAGAAGTACCTTTTAAATTTGGAAGTGCATTCTTCTTGATTAAGAACTCCAAAGTTTTCTCACTCATATGGCCAAGTCACTGATGCCACAAGTTAGCGGATGAATCTTCAAGAGTGGCATTCACATCACTCTTGGATGGTTGACCATCGGTTTTATAGAGAGTGTAGCACTTTTTCTCCCTTGCTACAACAAAAGACCCCCTTGTGAGCTTCCACACACCTTTGCCAAAGTGTGATTCATATCTTTTATCATCAAGTATTCCGTTGACATGAGAGTCAACCTATGTCCAGAATGTGTCTTATATTCTTAAGAATCAACTTGTGAATCACACTAGTTACAAAGTACATATCTCTCTTTCCAACAATTTCTGAAACCTCATGGTTTCCCATCCTCACCACCCCCAAGTCACCCAATTCATATGTAATGAAGAACTCTTAATGAGAAGTTGCATGAAAAGATGTCTCTGAATCTACAACCCAACTAGTTGCACTTGTTGAACTCAAACAACTTTCGTCACAAATATAGATCATAACAAGATCTTTACCTTTCTCCATAATATTAGCTTCTTAAGCTTGTTTGCCTTACTCATTTTGTGAATCTTCTTTTTATTCATTCAAGAACGTTTTACACTCCCTCTTGAAGTACCCAAGTCTACCACATTGAAAATATTTCATCCATTTTTCGAGATTTTGACATTTTACCATTTTTACCATTCCTTGGGCCTCTACTCTTTGACCTTCCTCTTCTTTAGTCGGAAACCAATGCTTCGGATGAAGGCCCCAAGGACTTTCTCATAACTTATTAATTCAACAAGCCACTTGTGACTTGGCTCATATTGTTGTGTACGTCAGCACAACTCCGGATCATAATCTTATTTAGGCAGTATTATCTTACTTTCATTGTTAGGATTTGTTTTCTTTTTCAGTATCAATCAATAATTGCAATATGGAAGTGATTGGGGAACGAATATTGTAATGGGTTAATTGATGACACAAATTGTGGCCCATTAGTGGGCCACGATCTGACCCATCTTCTTGGGAAGCACGCCCCTTTCTTTATAAGGGGGTCCTTCTCTTTGCTTAGGGTTTATGCAATAAGAAAATATTATCTTCTTCCTCTTTCTCTCCGTCTTCTTCCCATTTCCTAGGCATAACATTTGGCCCTGTTCGTGTTCCCTATTGGGACACAACATTGGTAACAGAGCCTCACGATCTGCAATAGATATGGCCCCTCGCAAACAGCCGGATACAGCCGTTGAGGCACAGCCGGAGCCAGAGGGCGCAAACACGGCCACCAGCCCAAAGGCCACCGGAGATATGCCTAATGCGGATCTCCAATCCATGTTGGTTACGATGAACAATCAGATCCAACATCTCCTTATTGGACAAGCTAAGCTGACGGTCATTCATCAACTGGGCATCCTATCCTCGCCGTCGCTATTTAGCTATTGGCCATGCTGCCGACCGCAACTCCGTCTCAGCTGCCGACGGCGACAATATGCCCCATTGCTCTTTTCCCAAAGATTTCAAACATTCCATGTTGTCCGGCAATGGCGCATGCGAATCAGAGGCTGCAACCTTCGAGGAAGAAGACGACTCGCGGGAACACACGCTGCTGGTCGTTCGTGAAGTCGCCATCTACAAGATTCCATCACGGCCGACCAGCGGCGGCTACAAGTGTGGCGAGTGGTTCTAGTCCGACAAGATTTGGTCCGGCCGCCTCCACGTCGTCTTCTGCCGAAACCACTACGAATCCACCTTGAGGACCCCAACTCCGGCCAACCCAACTAGTGCGACACCGTCCTCGACACCTTCTGCTACTTCATCCTCCGGATCAAGGATGGCCGTGGCAAGCACGCTTTCATCGGGCTCGGATTCATCGAGAGGAACGAGGCCTTCGATTTCAACGTCGCGCTGTCAGACCACTAGAAGTATGTGAAGCACGAGCCCTCCAACGACGGCACCGCCTCATCCCACGCCTCCCTCGGTGACGTCTCCCTCGGCAACGTAGACCCGACCACCGCCGATGCCCACGAGACCAAGCCCACCGTTGAACTTCCTCCATCTACGGTGAGATGCTCGCCAACGGTGTTCATCCCGATAGGCACACGCTGCCATGTGTCTTGGCGGCGTCCAGCCTTTTTGGGGATTTGTTTTATCCTAAAGTGGTGCATGGTCATGCTGTGAAACTTGGGTTTTCTGGATACATGATTATGTCTCTCATGGCTGTGTATGGGCAATTGGATGGTATCGAGACTGCAGAGCATGTGTTCGACAAAATGTGTGAGAAGAACCGTGTTTCGTGGACTATGCTTTCTAGTTTGTATGCAATGGATGATTAGCATGAGTCTGCGTTGGATGTTTTCTATTGGATGGTGGATTCTGGTGCCAATGTTGATTCGGTAGCTAGATTGTCTGCTATTAAAGCTTGTGGGTGGTTAAATTCGATTATAGAAGGGAGAAAAGTACATGAAATTGAGAGGAAGTTTGGATTGAAGTTTGATGTTTCTGCTGGCAATGCACTGGTGAAAATGTATTTCGATTGTGGAAGCATGGTGGAGCAACTATGGGTTGACGTGCTCCAAGCCACCCTTCAGCAGGGGCTTGCACCCGAGTCCTGGACGGGCTATGTCTCCCTCATTGTGGGTGGAACCCTCTCCAAGTCTGGGTCACCGGACAAGCTTTCTGAGTGGGCCCTTAGATCAATAATGTTTACGAGATGGACATCATTACTGGAAAAGGGGAGTTCATCACATGCTCCAAGGAACAGTGCCCGGATCTGTTCTATGCAGTTCTTGGAGGGCTTGGCCAGTTCGGTATCATCACAAGGGCCAGAATTGCACTCGAACCAGCCCCAGAAAGGGCAAGGTGGCTTCACTTACTATACAACAACTTCTCGGCTTTTACAAGGGACCATGAGCATCTAATCTCACTTCAAGACAATGGATTTGATTACGTAGAAGGGATGGTCATCAGCAACCACAACCTCATCTCTTCTTACTCCTCCATTAACAACTGTGATTTCACCATAGCATTTGCAACCAACAATGGCGGCCTGATTTACAGTTTAGAGGTCACGAAATATTACAACAACCATGTTAATGTAGATCAGGAGGTGAATGCTCCAGGGATTAAGCTTTATGCCAGGGGCTGTTATTTCCAATGACACTACATACTTCGACTTCCTAAACGGAGTTTACAAGGAGGAACAGGTGCTTAGAGCAGAAGGGCTCTGGGTTGTGCCACACCCATGGCTTAATTTCTTCGTCCCTAGGTTCTGAATATCTGATATTGATACTGGAATTTTTAGGGGCATTGCTAAGGACGACTTGACATCAGGACCCATTATTATTTACCCAACAAATCACAACAAGTGGGACGACAAGACTTCAGTGGTTCTTCTAGATGAAGACATGTTCTACGTCGTTGCAATGTTGGACGTGCTTAGGGTGCATTTTCCTAAGTGGTCGCCTTGAGGACAAGACGAAAGCAGAGCGTGGTGGAGTGTTGTGTACGTCAGTACAACTCTGGAGCATAATCTTATTTAGGCAATATTATCTTACTTTCATTGTTAGGATTAGTTTCCTTTTTCATTATCAATCAATAATTGTAATAAGGAAGTGATTGGGAACGAATATTGTAATGGGTTAATTGATGGCACAAATCGTGGCCCTTCAGCGGGCCACAATCTGGCCCATCTTCTTGGGAAGCGCACCTCTTTCTTTATAAGGGGGTCTTTCTCTTTGTTTAGGGTTTATGCAATAAGAAAATATTATCTTCTTCCTCTCTCTTCGTCTTCTTCCCGTTTCCGAGGCAAGACGTTTGGCCCTGTTCGTGTTCCCTACGGGGACACAACACATATATAACACTTCATTTAGTGTCAAGTTACTAAGAGATACCACAAGAGTTTCCCAACTCTTTGGTATAACTATTTTGTAAGGAACTAAGTAATAACAAGGCTTCTAACTCATCATCCAAGCTCATCTTCATAGTGGACCTCTACTCTTTGACCTTCCTCTTCATTATTTGGAAACCAATGCCTAGGATGAAGGCCGCAAAGACTTTCTCATAACCTATTCATTCAACAAGCTACTTGTGACTTGACTCATATATAACACTCCATTTAGTGCCAAGTTACTAAGAGACACCACAAGAGTCTCCCAACTCTTTGGTACAACTCTTTGGTAAGTAACTAAGCAATAACAAGGCTTCTAACTCATCATCCAAGCTCATCTTCATAGTTGCCAATTGGTTCATGATGTTTTGCACCTCACTCAAATGTTTGACACCAAACCACTTTCCTTAAACTTCAAGTTCACAAGCTTTCAGATCAAGAAGACTTTGTTTCCCACAGTCTTCCTTTCATACATCTCAGGTAATTTAACACAAAGAAATTTTGCATCAACCTCATTAGACACATAGTGGAATACAACATCATCCAACCATTGTCTAATCCATGCGATGACTTTTCTATTCTATTTCTTCCAATCATCTTAATTTATCTTCTCTGGCTTCACTCCCAAAACCAATTCAAAGATATCTTTAGAATACAAAAGGCCCTCCATCTTGGCTTTTCATATCATCTAATTATTCTCATTCAAACTAATCATCCTTATGCTATGATTTTCCATCTTAGCAAACCCAAAGATAACTTCTAACATTAGCTATGATACCACTTGTTGGGAAAAATACACATTTTTCCTCTTTTGTGTTAGCTAAGAAACACAATCATATACACACTTTTTCACACCTATAATGATATAAGTGAATCTTTTACACCTCCTTGATGTAGGATGTTCAAGTTACCACATACAAAAAGCAAGATTAATAAATAAATATTTCATCGAACACTTGGAAAGCACAAATTTAACATGGTTCATCGCAAAGGCAACGACTACATCCACAAGATCTAGAGACCATATCCACTACTATCAACTTTGGATACACTCTACTTAATAAAGATTACATCAATATTCAAAGGTAAAAACCCTCTTACAAGCTATGGAAAAATCTCACCAATAGGAGGAATACATAAAGAATAGAGATAGAAGGATTATCACAAACTACCTATGATTTGTCTTCTCTTTCATAAGAGGATGCCTTGACTTAAAAAAGTCTATTAATTTCTTTCTCTTTCTTCCTCCAAGAAAACCCCTTTCTTGATCTCCAAAGCATGTTCAAAATTTTAATATTTTTCCCATCACATCTCTTTCTTAAAAGAACCATCTTTTAAGAAGAATTGATTTTTTTACAAAGAAGCTCATCTTTTCTTTTGTAACTTGCATTTAATTCCAAAACGGGTCAAGTAGTGGCCGTCTCCACATGAAAGAGAAGCCCAAACAACTATGGGCTTCACAAGAGGGAAAAAACTCAACAATAATCGTGTCACCCCAAAAGCTAGCTTGAGGGGTAAAACTTTCCCTCACACTTATAAACTAACCACCAGCCCCTTCCACATCCGATGTGGGTCAAACCCCAACAATCTCCCCCTCACACATTGGGCCTTAGGTTGGGGGCAAACCGGTTTCTCCCATGGACTGTTGGGCCGAGACTGTTGGTAACTTGGGCTCTGATACTATTGTTGGGTGGTCTTAGGCTTCTCTCACCCCAAAAGCTAACTTGAGATGTGAGGCTTTCCTTCACACTTGTAAACTGACTACCAGCCCCTTCCACATCCGATGTGGGATATACCCTGTAACACCCGAAAATAAGTCGGTATGCTTACTATAATCGATTGATCTAAAATACAAAATTTTGATGCTTTTTTTGCTCTTTTTTGCAGTTTGGGTTGAAGTACGTGAAGAGAAATTTCCAACACCACTAATGGTGCGCAATTCAGAGTTCGGAGTAAAAAGTTATGCTAGTATGAATTTTGGTATGTGATCGATCATCGGGGTATGCGATCGATCACCTTTGTCCCCGATCAATCGTTTTTATTGAAAATTTGGCGACTTAAGGCAGCGATCGATCACCATTGGTGACAATCGATCTTAAGTACTGTGATATCGTGAATTTATGCCCCGATCGATCACCTGTGGTCACGATAGATCACGTCGACAGAAACTGAATACATAAATTGCATTTTTATTGGGATTTTCTTGAAAAAAGGATACCAAATTCTAACCAAACTTGGAGAGGACATCTATCTAAGGATTTTGGAGGATTCCTATTGGCGGAAAGAGACCATGATAAGGAAGGATTTGTTAAGGAGGAGAAACCCTAAACTCTATATAAACACATGAGAGGGGATGATTTGTGCTATTCATATCAAAACCCTGGCTCTAGGAAGCTTGTGTTTTTCTCCTTCCCACGTTCACCCTTCTCTCAAGCCTCTTATTGGTGTGAGTCTTCATCCAAAGCTTGGAGCGGTGGCATCGTTGCGAAACGAAGGACGCGAACGACACGTAAGGGCGAGACTCTGGTGAAATAAAGTGTAGGATGGTTTTTTCCCTATTCTATTCATTTTCTTCTCATATATGAATATTGATTCATTCATTCATTTCATTGATCTCTCTCTCTCTTTCTTTATATATATATATATATATATTGATTTGAATAGAATTTGACACATAGTCGGTTGTATGATTCATATTGTTGAGTATGTTCTTCAATACGTTCATGCTATGTTTTTATATGGGAATACTATCTATATTTGATATTTATTGATCTTGTTGATGCCAAAAGTTCTGAACTTTGTCTGTTAGTCCTTTGATTTCATTGGTTCAAGTAGTCACAAGTGTTGTCTTGATTTAATTGTCCTCATTCAAATTGACAAGGGGGAGATTGTTTGGGCAAAATTTGGGAGTGTGATTTTGTCTCTTAATGTATGTCAATTTAATATACAAAAATATATGGAGTATGTGAGAGGAAAAATGGGGCATATGTACAAATTGGGGTACATGTACAAATTGGGCTATATGAAGAGATTGAGAGGAGACAATCTCAAGATGAAGCCAACACAAAGTGGACCTTGAAGAGGAAGCCACTAAGGTGAGGAAGGCACTCCAAGGTGAAGCTCAAAAATCTCAAGGAAAATGAAGATTAAAAAAGCCCATGGCCAAGACACTACTTAAAAGCAATCTATTGAAGGCCCAACAAGAAGACATACAAGAGGAGTATATATTTTCTAGAGGATCAACTCACAACCTTTAGATCATCCATAGTTGTCCTCTAGGCCCATAGCTTTTGGATCAAATTTATTAGGTTCAAAATATTCCAAGAAAAACCCACTAACCAAAGTGATCTAAAGCTTCTTCCAAAGGCCACCTAAGATCCTTAGGAAAAGACACTTAGAAAAAAGCCCATTTGTGAAATGGGATCATGGGCTAAAGGAACCACCCATAAATATGACCCAACCCACATAAGAGAACTATTAATGGGTGGGTGGATATGAGGTGTATGCACCCATGGGTGGGTGAATTGGATGTGTGGATATGAGGAATCCACCCATGGATGGGTTGATACACACCTGCCTCTCACTCTATAAATATCCATCTCTTGGAGAGGAAAAGATGGGCAAGCCATCTCCCCAAAACCTTTTGGCCTTATTCTTTGCAAATCATCTAGAGCCTTGAGGGTTCTTAATTATTCTTCCTCTCCTTTCTTTGAAAGGGGTTTAAGATCTTGTTATGAGATCTTAAGAAGATATTCAAGTCTTTTAGAGTCTTGATGCTCTTGATTATTCTTCCTCTCTTTTTTTTGAAAAGGGTTCAAGATCTTGCTATAAGATCTTAGGAAGAGATTCAAGTCATCTTAGATCATGGTTTCTTGGAGCATATAGAATCACCCCTTTAGAAACCAAAGCCCCCTCTTGACCTTTGAACCAAATACTTCCAAATCCTCTCAAAGGTCTTGGTTACTTTGATCTACTGTCCGGTCTCTCATTAGTGATTAGATGGGTTCATACCATTAACCCTTGAGAGCAGTTCAAAGTATCTTTAGCCATGGTTTCACTTAATCCCATAGAAAAATTCTTAGAGAAACCAATCCCTTGTCCAAAAAGTCTCTACAATTTCGGAGCATCATTAGTTGAATCCAAGGGTGAACAACGGAAGGCCATTTAGCTCAATACTAGTTGAGCAAACCGGGTAGGATATCTAACATCCTCTCGACAAGAGTATGTACTCTAACTTATCCTCTTAATTAGAGTAATACTCTTATCCTCTCTCTATGCTTGGTTGAGTGTAGTAAACCGTAGGGTTTAGACACGTGTGAGAGAGACGGGTTCTTATAACCCGTAGTGAGTGGGAGTACACTCATTGTGAGTGGTTTGGGGTTAACCTTTGCGTAAAACCCTTGGTTCAGGATAAACCATAAAATCCGGTGGTTTGGGGTTAGCCTCCGCGTAAAACCCTTGGTCGGGACATACCATTAAGTCCTTGGTTTGGGGTAAGCCTTTGAGTAAAACCCTTGGTTTGAGATTAACCATGAAAATCTCTGGTTAGAGGTGAACCAAGAAAACCTTTGTAAAAAGTTGTGGGTGAACTAAAAACCCTCACTTAGTGGATGTCAGAGGTTCCTTGGATTAGGTGCTCTGAGAGTGGACGTACCCATCGAAGCAAGTTGCTTGGCGGCGAACCACTATAAATCTTTGTGTGATTGCTTGTGTTTGCTCGTTTTGCATATTGTTACACACACATTCCACACTGCTTAAGTCTCTCTCACTCATATGCTTTCAATTACTTGCTAATAAGAGAATGTTGCATTGAATGATTATTTAAATTAACATTATATGTTAGTATAATAGAGTGAGAGACTTTTAAGTGGTTGTTCTATTCACCCCCCTCTAGGACCTAAAGAGCACTTTCAAAAGTGTTAGTATTATTCATTACACTATTGAAGATGGATTATCATAGTAAAGTTGGTTAAGTAAAAAGATTAATCATATAGGGTAAGTCTAAGTGAGCAAGTGAACCAAGATTTCTATTTTTAGACAAGCGTTTGTGTCAGTTTGAAATTCCACTTGGAAATCAAATCATCAAAGACCTATTCTTAAATCTTGACTTTGGATATATGCATATATATTAGAAACCCAATTATTTTTTGGAATGTTTCTATCTAGGGCTATGCATGAACATATCTGTGTCAAAAGCATTTGATGTTTGATCTATACTCCTATGGTGAGCCTTGTTATCATTCAAGATATGTGAATTTTCTTATTACTCCTGAGAGTGAGTCATGTCCTGATATGAGACTTCGATATTTTATTCATACTCCATGATTGAGTCATTGTGGTAAGAGTTACCTTTATTCTCAGAAAGTTGAGACCTATGATGTTGATTAAATCATTGTCCAGTTTGACATTGACATATTTATCCACTAAGAGTTCTTTTGGAAGATCTCTTCGGGTGGAATCATAGTATGTTCACAAGTCATTCCTAGATCTATGGTGATCTCCGATATTTATGGAACATAGTTTCGTTATTGCCCGAAGGGATGTACATACGTACGTTTAGGTTGTATGATATTATGGAAGGTCCGCAGTCTCAGCCCATTGTGTCCGTAAGCACTAATGGGGCTAGCATCCTAGATGCATGGCGGGTTCCGAAGGGAGAACCTCTAGGGTGATTCTGGTAAGTAGCCACATAGTTGGTACTTAGCGAGCAAAAATTGAATCTTTTTGCACTTTAGTTGTCCAGAGGTATTATGATTATTTATTTCTCCTTACACGTGTGATGTTCGGAGTCATGTTATTTATTATTCTTTCCCTATACTTGTGAGTCGATAACCGTTGTTGACTGACCTTTCCTTTCAGGTAAATAGACCTTAGGTTCAATCCATATGTCATGGAACATCAGTTGTTCATTTGTCATATTTCTCTTCATACTACTTAATTCATTTTCAGTGGATTTTTACATCCTACTAAGTGTTTCTATGAAATACTCATACATCCTCTGATGCAGGTGCGAAAGAGAACTGAGACAGAACGTTTGCAAGTAGCAGGAAGGTGGTTGATGATGCTGTGAAGAGATTAGAGATTATTTGCTATTATTTAATTGCTTAATTTGATACTTTATCATATTATTGGTCGTTGTGTGCCAAAAACTTAGATTTTATTTTATTGACTTTGTTAATTTCAATTTTTGTAATAAAGATGTAATACCCAAAAAATTTGAACCGTTAAGCGGATGTGTCGATCTTGTGAGGGCAAGAGCTAATGTGTTAGTGCTTGAGGTAAAACCTTTCATTTCCATCATTTTTTATGGAATTTATAAATTTAATGAAAATTTGAAATTTTACAAAACTTTCGGAAGCGATCGATCGCCAAAAATAATGCGATCGATCGGGTCAGTTTTGTAACTGAGCGATGGGCTGCCATGATCGATTACCTGGTGTGTGATCAATTGTATCTACTGTGATTTTCAGTTTTTGCTCTCGCCATCGATCGCCTTACGAATGATCGATCGTATCTACTGTGTTCTGCGATTTTGGTGTGTGCCGATTGATCGCCAGGGCTAGCGATCGATCGCACTGGTAAGTGCAGTTTCCGATTTTTGTGTTTTTGAGATATTTTTGAGTTGGGAATCCTACCTAATCAAGGAGGGCTATCAAGAGAGCACCCTAGATGGCTTGAACATGGTTTTAAACCAATGGTGAAGATTAATTTTGAGTAAGACTAATTTAGGAATGGATTTGGGAAGAGATTTCCTAGTTGTGTTAGGGTTTCTCTATAAAACCCCTTAAGGAGGACGTGCATGAGCGTCCAGCCCTTGAGGTTTTGAGTTCTCCTCCTTTTCCATTGCTTGATCATCAAGGGTGAGTTGCATTCGATCCTTGGAGCGAGGCGGCTTCGTGAGGAGGAAGCGGAGTTCGACCGAAGACTTGAAGAACTCGTCGCGTACGGTAGGATGTGTTTTTCCCTATTCCACTTACAATTGATCATTGTTCAATGATTATAAAAGTATTGCATGAGATATTCTGATTCCTTATTCATATTGTGGTATGCTTATTGTTAACAAAAATACCGATTTGAATGTCTATACATACATGAGTCATGATGATGAATTGTGTTGATATTCAATGTACTAGCGCCTAGATGGTTCCCATATTATAAATAATCTTATTCAATATTCTACTATGGTGCTTGGGTGAGTAAGCAACGTGATGTCCGAGATTTGTTGTCTTCTTGTTGTGTTGTTCTAGGAGATCTAATACAGGTATCATCTATTAATGGTAAGTGTGTATACCTAGTTGTGTATCGTGATCAATATTCATGCTTGATGATTTATCTTGTGTCTTGACTCTTGGTTCACAAGTAAGTCGACTCTTTTATGATTCTATCAGTTGATCAGCCTTCAGGTTTGTGTCCAGGATTGGATGTCCTATTTGGGTGAAAAGTGATCCAAATATGATACTACTAAACATAAAGCAGTTTGGTGTAAGCTAAAGGTATCATAGTATGAGAAATAATACCTATTAATAAAGCCTTAAGGGTCTTTAATACACCTTGGGAAATTGGTAATGATGATTAATATCACTAATTAGATGTTATATAATGTATTTAATGTGATTAGAACACATTATAGTAAGATACTCTCTCTCAGCCAGAATTGTTTTTGCGCTTATGAGTGGTAATTAAAATGTTATAACTAATTGTAGAAAATTTGAAAAAATATGTCGTTTATTGGATTGGAAAATAGATTCATTGGGAAACCTATTGTAAAAATCTCATAAACTAATTCGAAATGTAAAAATCATAGCAATCATCGGAATTGGGCTGATATGTGAATAACAGTACACAAAAATAAGGTTTTACACACTATTACTTAGTACAACAAGGTTATATGAGAGTTAAGGGTTAGGATAACCTTTAATTAAGATGGAAAGACTTGGGTAATGGTTATTATAGTAAGAATAAATTACTAAAACGATGACTATTGTTGAGTCATTCTGAACTGAGTCGGTGTATTGCGCATTGTAGTTTCTGTCTACGAATTAATCGAAGAGTTCCAATTAGGGTTTGTACTCTCAGATCCAAAATTTCCGGTTGCTTGATAACCAGTGAAGTCTACAGTTAGTGTTGGGAATTCCTATCTAGGGTTGTTCACAGAGAATATATTGAATAAGTTAAATCTACTATTATATCTTATACAAGTTGATTGATGTTCAAGAAGGGACTATCTTTATGTTACTTCATGGTGAGTCAACCGCTGATTAAGAATTTCTATTCATCATTCCTCTAATCAGTTGATTACTGATTGAGATATTAAAATCTCATTGGTACTCCTATGAGAGTCAGCACTTGAAAGATGAGAATCTCGAGTTATTTCAAACAACCTCTGTCATTGTAAATTGACATTCAGTTCCTTGAAAACTGTTTTCTTCCACTAAGGGTTATTGATGAAAACTCTCCGAGGTGGAACTCATAGTATGCTCACGAGCCATTGCTAGATCCATAGTGATTTTTTATTTATTATGAACCTCTGTAGTTCAGCCAATGAAGGCACAAATACATTATTAGATTGTATGATATTACAGAAGGCCTGCTGTTGATCTACACTTGAAATATACATATTATATCTCCTAAACTTATGTTTATGCTAGTGTTTGATTAGAATTACTACTATTGTAATATAGTTTTTAGTTTTTATAGAAACAAGAGTAATACACAGAAATGAGGTGAAAATAGACTTCAATGGTTAAATTATGATAACTTCGTGTGCAAATATCTGATTGGACTAATTTTAGCTTCATGTTTTCAAGAAGTCAGCTTTCCAACGCCACCAACTATGCACAATTCAGAGTTCGGAGCAGAAAGTTATAGCCATTTAAAATTCATGAACACTAACTACAATCGATCGGTCAATCAACGCGATCGATCGCCTCAGCCGCGAAACAGTATTATTGAGGGAAACGATCGATCGGCAGTTAAAACGATCGATCATATCTACTGGAGTTTTTTATCTGCGCAAGATAGCAATAGCGATCGAATGGAATCATACGGCATTGATCGGCAAAGTGATCATTCGGCAGAAAATAACGAAGGAATTGTGATCGATCAAGAAGAGATCGATCGGCAATACGTGCGATCGATCGCCGTATACGAAAAAACTGAAATAAGACCTATTTCGACAAGGATTTAGAAGGGGACTTCGTGGTTTCTCTTCAAACATATAAATAGGCCTTATGGGAGAACGTTTTGGGCTACTTTGGAGAAACTATAGAACATACTTTGGAGGCTAGAGAGGAGCAAGAGAATGAGTCTTTAGAGCAAAGAAGAAGAAGAATTCATAATGAACGATCTACAAAAATAGGCTTCTCTTTTCTTTCTTTCTATGTGTAACTAAACTTTTATTCAAGGCTAGATGAAGCCCTAGATGTGTATTGCTACTCTTAATAATTTAATTTTATAAAGTTGATTATGATTCATGCTTAATGCGACTTCATGAGTAGTCTTTTGAGTGCTTGACCATAGACTTGATTGATTATGAATGGAATTAAATATTATGATTGATTTTATGCCCGATCAAGGATAAGATTGATTACATTATAATAGAGTTGCGATTGATTTTATGCTCGATCAAGGACACAATAGTGGATGAACTTTCGTGTCCGATCCAGAACGTTAGTGAATTCATTAGTAATTCGTGTATCCGATCAAGAACACGAATTACCATATCATGTCAATGTATGCTTAATAATAATTGAGAATAGTAATTACATGTCTAGTGGTGGATTCTCTGCCTTGATATTCTTCATATTGATTGAATCTCAGTAATTTAGTTAAAAGTTAATTGTTTTCTTAGTCTAGAATCAACACTGCTGCTTTCTTGTAAATTTGGTAAAATATTCATCCGTCCCTGAGGTTCGACAACTCTTTCAATATTTGCCGTAGTACAATTGCCTTGTGGACTTGCAAGAGTTTTATATTTAAACGATCAATAGTCTCGATCGATATTTTTCTGTTTTCTGCTTTGTTGAATTGTAAGTAACTCATCATTACAAGGAATATCTTCATTTCATGGTTGTCTACACAAGGACAAGAAGCAATTACACGTTAGTTCGCATGCATTCCTAAACACCATTTTTCTCATGTATGCTACTCACCATTTTCCTAGTATTACTAATCGAATAGTCACATATAATGGATCAAACATAGGAGAATTGTCTTGCCAAGCTCACACAAATCTAATGTCATTAATATGACATGATCAACATATATAGGCTATTGACATTGTCACAGCTTACTAATTGATTGCGGAAGCCGAACAAAACTTAATGCCTTGTTGAAGTGAGTAGCCTTAATACTAAGATATTCTAGGTAGCTTATGGCACGGTATATAGCCGGATTGTCTGGTCCGATGAGCTTCTCAAGCGAAGACATCTGGGCATTTGGTGGTGGCCCCCATAAGTAGGCGAACGACAGGCGGTGGCTGTTCTTGTTCACTATGGCGCGGTGGAGAGTTGTTCGGAATCTGCCATTGGACAAAATGTGGAAGAGATCACCTACATTGACGACAAGGGTACCCGGCACTGGAGGGAGGGTTACCCACATAGGTTTCTCCTCCTCTCTAAGCACTTGGAGGCCACTAGTGTCGTTGGTCTGGTGGAGTATAGTAAGGAGGGATGAGTCTGTGTGCTCTGGTAGGCCCATTACTCGATCTGGGCTGGGACAGGCCGGGTAAGAGTTCAACTGTAAGCATGCACATGAGCCTGGGAATTCACCAGCCGGCCCAGCCCATTTGATGTCTTCCTTAGTTACCCCCAGTGCATCAAGTATGAGCCACACGAGCTTCCCAGTCAGTTTCTTCATTTCTCTCTCATATTCTTCCATCACATCACTGTTACAAGAAGGTTAGTTAGATAAACATTGTAACAGCGCGACTTGCCTTTTTTGTACTGTACTATAGTCTTTTAAATCTTTTAAGTGCCAAACATTCAGCAATGATTTTACAAACTTGACAAGGATATACCAAATGCAAAAGGCTTAGAATCATCAATCATCATGATCATGATCATCATTATATCCATGAGCCACATTAAATTGGGTTATACATAGGACTTTTTTGGATAATTTTTTATGTGGTTGAAGTCGAGCTTACTTACCAGAAGTGGAAGTAGCCATGAGGCCAGAGTTGGCGAGCATGTTCCATTGAGAACCCAACAATGGTAAACCCTTCAGACCACAAGGCCTTGGAGAAGAAAGAAGAAATGCGGGCAACACCATAGCCAGCAACTCCATCCGGCGCTCGGGCCGCTTTGAGCTTCTGCTTCATCGGAAGCTCAAAGAGTAGACGGGCTTGCAACTCGACCGAGTGCAGAAGCTCCAAAGGAATGCCATGGTTCCTGACATGAAACACTCCCCACGTTTCACATGCATGAATGAGATTTCCGGCTCGGTTATTAGGGTCAGCGAGATCAATGACAGGCACAGAAACAGATTTGTTGTTGTTGCTGGAGTAAGATTCAATCTCCGGGCAGTTTTCAGCCCGTGGCCATACGTGGGAGTCAGGTACTTCTATAATGGATTCAAAGTCCGAGTGAGGATGGTGGAGATACACAGGGTGAGCCCTGAATGCTTCCTTAAGAGATGGCATAGTTGGTGACCTGTATTGAGCAGCCACAAAGAGCTTTTTATGCTAGTAAACTTAGAAGCAACTAGGGATATGTATACAAGAGCTAAAATATAAAGGGGGTTTGGAAGTATCAAGTGGAGAGGATGAAGCCACACAAGTTGAAGATCTTTGGCTTTTATAGAGTTTGGTGAAACAGTTATATTAGATTTGAACAGAAGGTATATACGATCGACTGTGCTATATCAGCTATGTGCCAAAAATAAAAAAGCTATGCATGTAGATGGGTTTTTCAGAGTCAAATGAAAGAGGGACTGCAGCTTATACATGATAAGGGGTCATTTCAATGACAAGAGGGACAAAAATTTCAAGAAGCATATATGAGAACCAATCACTCGATAGGCATGGGAAAGTACTTGTTACTGTTCATCAGATATTCTGTGGAGGTGGCAAACTTGAGAAGTCACGGATCCTACAGAAAAAGAAAGAAATAAATCTGACAGTCCAAATCGGAGAGTGATATTCTTAGCTCTACAGTGAAGTCAGGTTCTTGAAAAGACTTTTTGTACCATTGCATTCTAAGAGAAATTATTATGTACGCGTGGGGAAGTTATACTCACCACCAACAACCAACAGGTGATTGACGCGACCCCCCTCCCCTGCTTTATGAGCCCACGGGGAGAAGTTATTACCTGCGCGCCTCGCATGGTAACAGTGTGCTCATCACCAATGGGTGATGAGCACGTCTCTCTGCTTGTGGGTCCCTTTGGGGCAATCATTACAAGCAGGGGAGAGGTGCCCATCACCCATTGGTGATGAGCACACTGTTCCCCTTACGCGGCGCGTAGCCAATAATTTTCCGCCCACGGGGGACTTATAAATTTGAATTCGTGTCAATCATCAATCGGTCATGACCACAATCTCCGGGTACGCGGCGTGTAGCTAATTGGGAAAACAAAAGAGAGCCGGTAATGAATAAGGATAAGCATTCTCAAATATACGGATCCTGTAGGAAAAAGAAAAAGAGTTAAATATCTCAATCACTCCTACGTCAGGAGGTTGATATTATTTGATCCAGAATGAGGACAATGAAGTCAGGTTCTTGAAAAGACTTTGTACGGTTGCATTATATATGTAAAAAAAGAGAGCTTGTGAAGCATACCCATGAAAGGAAAACGATATTTGTACATCAGATTTTCTACACATTTTCATAGAGAGCTGATATGTATGACAATCAGTTCACCCACTTATTGTCATACACATCAGCCTTCACCTTCTCATTGCCATACACATCAGAAATGTGTAGGAAATATTATCATACAGATCAACTGTCTATGAAAATGTATAGGAAATCTAATGTAGGGTTATCACTCCCCTTATCAAAAATGATTGGCCAAAGATAGAAAAAATGGCCGTCGAGGCTCCACCCTTTTAAGAGACTGCTTACTTGTCTTTTATTTATGACTGGGATGCTTTTTTATGGTTGGGATTTATCTGATCATGATCGGGATTTGATTAGATTATAATTAGAATTTGCATTACTTAATTCTAGTTCATCCCTATCTACATGAAGAAGACGGCCATCTTATTTGTAGGGCAGGAAAGATAGGTAAAGATTACAAATAAAATCAACTCTAATCTTGTTTCATGCTTTCATGCCGTACAAATGAGATGGTTCTTTTCATGTAAAAAGCGAGGAACTACTATTAGGGAAAGTAAATTCTAATTCAAACCTAATCAAATCCCAATTGAATAATCAAGTCCCTACTATAAATAAAAAGACAGACAAGCAATATTTAAAAGGGCGGAACCTCAGGAAATAGAGAAGTTATTAGCTGTAGGTGCGCACCGCACATGGAACAGTGTGCTCATCTCCACAAGCAGGGGAGACGTGCCCATCACCCATTGGTGATGAGCACAATGTCCTCCTTGCACGGCGCGTAGCCAATAATTTTCCGAGGAAATGGAAGGCCAAATCACCTTCTCTCTCTTCTTTTGCCAAGTGATGCTTTTTTCTAGAAAGTTGAGCCGGTATAATCATTAGAAAACTATTCAACCACAGAATATGAGCGTGAGCAATGTTTCTAAAAGTTTCGAGTCCTCATTCCAGATTGTTTCCTTTTTAAGTTTGCAAATATGTGGAGGCAGTTATTTCTTAAATTCCCCATTTGGCTTTCCCAAGGGAAGGTCACCACTTCATAACCGATGCTTTCTTTCTATTGGTCCAAAGATTTAACATATTCTTGACCCGTTCCAGAAAAAAAATTACTTAGATCACTTCAGCATATTTGTTCTGCATCAAAGCACAGTAGTTCCAACTCTTTCCGTGCTTCAAACTTTACACTGATTCTATATGAACGTCCTCAATGTTGATAACCTGCCAAAGCAAGTTGCAAGTTGCAAGTTGCAAATCGAATATCCGAACATCCAACTCACTTAAACAAGGATGATGTATGCAGAAATTATTGCATATTTTTTTTAAAAAGGGTAAAATGTACTTGACCCCTACATATATTATGACAAAATTATACTTAACCCCATGACTTATGAAAATATGCACGGTCTAAGAGCTGAGGAAGAGGAAAGGAGTGGTTAATGCAGTTCACTTCTAATCCAAACTTGATATTATGAAAAATGTTGATATCCTCTCCAGAACAGTAAAATTCCGTTGTAGCAGTTCTCTAGAGCTGATTCCGGGAAAAGGTGCTTTCAGGTTTACTCGCCCTTGTTTAAGAACATTTGAAGTACACTCTTGACCTATTGTGAGTTAAGTGCAATTCCAATTCTGAAACAAAGGACAGTTTATTTTTTGGGGTAAATTGCACTTGACCCCTATGAGTTATGATGAAATTACACTTAACCCCTATAAATTATGAAAATATGCACTTAAGTTAACATACAACATTGTCATCGTCCTCTCAACATGGGCGTGCCTCCCTCCCTCTAAAAAGCATCAGACAACCTGGAGTGCCAAAGTCCATCCATCAATATCCTCCTTCAGTTCATTTGACAGCATCCAACAAGTGATGTATTGAAAGAACATCTCACCTACTTGCCACCACTGGAACCCTCAAAAGCTGCCTCCAACATCACCAGACTGCTCATCAGAGAAGTGGCATGGGTCTGTTTCCCAAGTCATAAAATTCAGCCTTTTTCAGCCTAACAACCAATCAGAAGTCACAAGGAAGAACATCGAAGATATGCCCAATATGCTGATACTCAATAATAATGACCAAAGAGGATTCTTGGACCAACTTCACAAACCTGACAACTGAAAATAAAGCAGAGTAAAATGCATGGTAGCACCCCTCACTATTTCACGTTAATTTGGACAATGCTTAGCTGATATTTTAGCATTTTAAAGAAACAAAACCAAAATCATACTTCGTTCAAACTCTGGACTTTATCCAAACGTATTTTTCTGTCCAACCTTTTCAGTGTTACAAAACAGTGCCTGAATTCCTGCTACTTCGCCTTCCTTTTTTCTGGCATCTATTTGAAGACCAAAAATCAGAAAATCAACAATTGCAAATGCATTTGTCTTCAAGGAAAATGTAATCAAGCTGCATAAACTCTTCTTTTGATATCCTCAATCAGCCTATTTGCCCCTGCAACTGCACTTTCTTCCTTCCTCCTTCTTAGCTCTCTCGAATCCTTACATGTCTTAAGAACATCCGACATCAATTGAGCCTTTTGCATTATATGCGACCGCTCATCTCTAGGCTGTCACGCTCCCTTCTAAATGTATCAGGCAGTTTAGTAGAGTGAGGGAGTCCATCCATCAACACATCAACCTTCCTTGCCAAATCGAACAAGCCCACTCTTTTCAGTTCAACTAGCAACATCTTGTAAGTAATGTACTGAGGGACCAAGCCCCTTCCCACCATACCCTCAAACTCCCTGCAAGCCTCCTTTAATCTCCCCAACCTGCCCAGAAAGTGAAGCAACATTGTGCACAACGCCAGGTCTTTGTCAAATCCCCTCAGACCCCATTTCCTTCACAATTTGAAGAGCCAAATCAAACCTCTCCTTCTGACATAACATCTTTAACAGCAGATGATACGTGAGCCGATCGGGTTCATACCCCGAACCAATCATCTATGTATACAAATTCATCCCTTCCTCAATTTTCCCAGTCTTCGCAAAACATTTAAAGAAATAATTATACGTCATTGCAGCCGGGGATGATCCCCCTCCCAATCATCGACTTGAGAGCCATGCTCGTGCCATTGAGATCTCCCGCCTTGCAGTAGCCCTTCAGCAGGGAATTAAACGTAGAGATAGTTGGCTGCAGGCTGTAAAGAGGCATTCTCTCGAGCATGTTGGCCTCATCCTTAAACCTGCCAGCTTCTGCCAAAGCATCTATAATGGGATTGTATACAATCACATTGACCTCAGTTTCATTCATCTTCATCTCCGACAACAAGTCCATCGCCTGCTCCGGCCGGCGCATCCGGCAGTACCTCTCCACTAGGGTCCCATACGTGCGCAGTTTTCGCGCACGAAACCACTACCCGAATCGAAGGAGCCACTGCCGGCATCGCCGAATCAGCTGATGCCCGGAACATATCGAAGTAATTCTCCGCCGCCGCCACTTGACCTTCCTTACACAATGCATCAAGTAGAATTTCAAATGCTTCAGTTGCGTTGAGATTGGGAAATTAGTCTGTTTCAACCAGGAACTCGAAGGTTCGAACCGCCGACTGGGGCATGCGGGCTCGGGCGTAGCGGCGGATGAGGGCGGCGAAGGCGGAGAGCGGAGGCGGGGAGCGGGAGCAGGGGTCGCCGAGGAGGAGGCGCCAGACGAAGGAGAATTGGCGAGAGTTGGGGAGGCAATCGACGAGGAATGCGCGGATGGACGAAAAGCACTGGAAGTCGAGGCGGCCGGCGCAGGCCCAGTCGTAGAGGACGGGGAGGTCAGGGCCGGCCTGGTCAAGCGCGGCGCGGAGGGCAGCGGGAGGAATGGTAGAGTGTTGGTCATTAAAATATTTAAGTTGGGAGTTTGACCAACCCGTCAAATTGAAGTCTCTTAGATGAATGTCAAACCTCCCCGTTGAATATATAACACCCAATTTGAATTGGGGTTAATTTAATGGGAGTTACTCAATGCCATCGTAAAGTCTATATAAAGGTCCTAGAGCCTTAGTTAATGACATACCTAATCTTTCTCCCTCTCTCTCAGTCTTAGCGTAGATTTAGACTCTGTAATTTTAAAAATTATGTGATTTGTTTAAATCTTGTATTTCACAACTCTTTTTTGGGAATGATTTGATTCTTCTCCAACATCTCACCCCAGAATGACGTGACGTGATTCTGATTATAACTTAAAAAAGGGTCTCCCAAAATGACAGGGCTGACCCTGTTATTTGCGAAATCACACAAGATTTTTTCAATGACGTGATTCCAAGAATCACACCTCTAAATCCAAATCAAGGTTGCCAAACGCACCCTTAGAGTCATTATGTGCAATAAGAGTTACAAAATTCCAGTTCTAAATAGTATTTATTGAAAATGCATTTTAAGCACTCTTGAATGGTCCGTCGTATTTCAAGACTGATTTTCCACAAAGAGCTTATGCACTAGAAGGCCAGAATTTTTGCTTCAAGGAAAGTGCGATCTGCACACTTCGGATGTGTAGTTATTTTATATATTTTTAGCCATTGTGTCCAACAATCTTGAAGCTAAAAATAAAAAAATAGGGAGAGAGATCGAATTTTTTTGATTAGAGCTTCTTCCACCACCACTACCACTACTAGAAACCGAGCCACAACTACTAGCTCTACCGCAGTCAGATTTGCCACGTGTCCTGACAGTCCAACGCAGCCGAGAAGGAAGAAGAAAAGTGTCCCATTTTTTGGGAGATTTCAAAAGAAAGAGGACAACTAAAATGGGACAAAAGGAATTTTAGTTTTTCAACCAAAAAACTGAGGTATTCTCCATCTAAATTTTTGGTTAATCATGGGAGTTGATAAAACATTAAAGCCAGAGAAACTTAAAGGAAAAGATTTCAAATGTTGGCAAACTAAAATAAAATTTTGGTTGTGCCAACTTAGAATATTTTATGTAATTCTAGGTAAAAATCAAAAGCAAGATTCGGATGCCAATAAATCTTATTCCGCTAGTGAAGCAATTGTGGAAACATTTAAGGCTTCAACTATTGTGGATTCGGAAAAGTTTCGGTAGGATGAGGAGCTTTGTCATGGGCAAATCCTAAGCGTCCTCTTAAGAGACATACCCTTAGTGAACACACCAATACCATCTATTATGATTCATTGCGATAGCTAAGATACGAAACATGAATCATAATAAGAGGTCCTCCAGGCATATAGAACTTAAGTATAAAATCTTGCACAAGTTGATCACCACTGGAATTATTACCTTGAGTTTTATAAAATCAGCAGATAATTCGGCTGATTTCTTTACAAAGGGATTGTCAGCAGGACAAATATAAACTCATCTAATGGAATGTGGCTGGAAGCCGACTTTAAGTTATTATTAACAGTAACCCAATCTATCGAAGTGGAGATCCCACAACGGAGATTCAAAGGAAAAAACAAGTTAATGCATAACTTGGAAGAGCACTATTTAAAATATATGCTCATTCCTGTGCAGAGATGAGAGTGTTCTATTGTCTATGAAAAAGGCTGACGAAAGTCTTAATGAGATCGAGGCTTACATAGCAGGGTATGTTAGACATATACCCTTGGAGATCTTCACCTATGTGAGTGTTACTAAGGTTACAGTTAAGGAGAACTTAGGCTGGTTCTCTGATAGGCAACTCATGAAAGGGATACCTGTGCATGCCCGTAACGCACTACCCCGGTGAACTCAGAAGGGCATGCTACTTTGTATGTTAGGTATGTTAAAGCGCTCACTCTAAAGTTCCAAGTTCAAGACATAATTCACTTTGAACATATAAGAGTAGCAATATATCAAATTAGGAATAAGTTCAAGCTCAAAAGGCACCTATCTCCGAAAGCATAAAGTACTTATTGCACACAATATTCTATCATAATGACTTAGATCTGGTGGGGATTATTAGTCATTAGAGATTTAAGTCATTAAAGATTTGGGAGCTTCACTTTGACCATCCCATCAAAGTGAAATCTCCATGTTGAATAGCAATTCAATTGGAGTATAACACCCAATTTGAATTAGACTTAATGTGATGGGAGTTATCCATCACATCTTAAGTCTATATAAAGGGTCTTAGACTCTTAGTTAGGGACACACATAATCTCTCTCTCTCTCTCTTGAGTCATTGTGTGCAACTAGAGTCACAAAATTCTAGTTCTAAATAGTATTTATTGAAGGTGCATTTTAAGCACTCTTGAGTGGCCCGTCGTATTTAGGGAGTGATTTTCCACAAAGAGCATGTACACTAGAAGGCACGAATTTTTGCTTCAAGGAAAGTGCTATCTGCACGCTTTGAACGTGTAGTTGTTTTATATATTTTTAGCCCTTGTTCCAACATAGAGTCCTGGAGGATGGCGGAGACTGGCGGAGGGATCTATCGGCCCAGGCTTTGGCAGTGGTGACCATTGGAGGAGGTGGTTTCTGGGAACGGAGAGCCACGGCGGGGTGGCGCTAGGGTTAGGGGACGGGTGGCGGAGGACAGCGGCACATTTGTTGGAGTCAGACGTCTGCCGGTCAACCGGTCAGACCCGAAATATATGTTTATACTTTTGTGGCGGGAATGTCTTGGGAGTTGGAGTCATCTATGGTGAGGGGTATTTTAGGGAGAGCACTAGGTGTGACGGGTTTTGAATCTTGCTCGTCCATTAACAATCGCACGGATAATATTTGAATCTAAGCTGTGAGGCGCCAAGACAATAGTCTCCTCCCTACATCACATTATGTTGGAAAAAATTATTTCGGCCGTCCAATTTTTCTAATCTAGGCAGGTAATATTGGATAGATGGAGTAATATTGTTTAGCTCCAGCTCATGCGCGTTGGTGACACTCGTCAATCAATGGGGCCAACGGGTGATTCCAAACCCTCCACCCCCTATAGCATTGTGCACTGTTGAATCAAAATCTGACGGCCCTGGGAGCCTTGACGGGCGCCAATGAGTGTGAACTAGTGCGCATATAAACTGAACTCATTGTCGAAGGTATGCACTATGGCTTGTCATCAATTTAGACAATTGATTGCTAAGAAGAACATGCATCATGGCCACTCACAAGTTCTCTCACATAACCAAATGCTTGCCTGGAAAATGTTCAATCTAGACAAATCATGTATACCTGACCTTGTGCAGTATCATTTTATAGATGGGTATTTGATGATATCTCATACAATGGTAAAAAGGCGGCTGAATGCTAGCTACCTTTTCATGAAGGTAAAGGACTTGAGTGCGAAGGCAAAGATCACAGCAAACATCAATGAGAACCCAAACACCATAAATGCAACGACACACAAGAACTCATGCCGAAATCCAAACTGCTCCTCAAGAAACAAGTATACAGGTACTGAGTGCACTCCATCCGCCAGCATCAAATGTTCATGAACATCACCGAATTGGGAAGTCAGAAGACCATATAGGCTCCATGCCACAGGATTTGCCCAGTAATACCACCTCCACCATACGGGTATAAGCTAGAAAGAACAAAAGAGGGTTGTTTTATCATAGGCGAAGGAATTGAAAGAAATCAATGAGACAGGATGCAGAAGATCTGCACAAGCCAACCTGACTATGCTAAGTTGTTTCAATATTGTGTACATAAACCGAAATTATGCAAACTATAAAAAGATCTGACAGGAGATAGTGTTTTAGGATTTGAGGATTGGTTGAACAAATTGTGCAATCTCAGGGCTTGTAATTAAAACAAATGCCTCCCATAAAAATACCTACATGTGCTCATGGACGTGATATATGGAGGGAGAAGATGATTAAATTGATTGCAGTTTAACAAATTTGCAGTGAATGAATATGGAATTGAAACAACAACAAACAGAAGATTGCACCACAAAACTTGTATAATTAATTGGAGGGCTCGTGGCTCATTACCTTGTGTGGTATCATGAATCCGCAGAATAGGTTCCACAGCATGTAAAATGGTGCTGCGATGATTGGTGCCACATTGTGGTTGGGTGTGATGGCGGTAATCATCATTCCGAAATATGTGAAATAAAGCAAAGTGAAGTACATAAAAAAGATGAACCAGAAGAATTTCACCAGAGTCAACTCAAAAGAAGCCATGGAGTAAAACAAACTTCCGTAAATTAATGTTTGTACAAATACATAGGGTAGCTCAATAACAACCTGCACAGCAGAGAGGCTAGGTGGTTATTTAATAAATTAGGATGAGTTTAGACACAAACAATATGATAAGAGAAAGGAGCAAAAGGCAAACCAGTGCAATTGCAAACGGTAGAGTTGAATACATCCCTGCAGCTCTTTCTCTGTAGGAAACAAACCTTTCAACAGAGACTACAGGCTGCACAGAAGTAGCATTGGTGATGCCAATGAATAGAACTGCTGCATACACGGATCCCATAGTGTTTAAAACATCCTGTTGGGTTTTCCTGAAAAAACCCAGGGTATCACCATATTACAACCATGCTAGTCACCAAACAAATTTGCTGGCACGCAAAAAAGAATACAATTGTACAAGCAAAAATCGTTTGTTGAGATGGGCAGTGAGAGACTGGCTTTAGAAAAGAATTGACAATTACTGCAATACTAAACCATGAAGAATTAAAAGTCAGGTGAGGAAATACCTTTTTGAACCTAATTTCCAACAAATTGTGCCAAACATCAACGATATAATGACAGTATAAAAAAACCTAACAGCAGTGTATTGTGGGTTTCTCCAATAAGACAAATATTGTTTCCAAAGACAAGCTAGAAATTGCGCACAAAATGTTTGTGAGTATTTGTTCCTGAAGCATAATTCCTTGTAGATTCCAGTTGGTTTGCTTAGATTTTCAACCAACTCCTTATTCTGCCTGTAATCATTAGTCCATAAAATCAGAATAACACAAAAGTTGTGAATAGACAAGAATTCCTTGAAATATTACACCATACTGGAAAAGATTAGATCTCTGATATATTTCAGCAAAATCCACACCAAGGCGGCTCTCTTCTGCAGGGGACGCCACTTCTAGCATCCATGTAGCAGGGTTATATCCAGGTTTTATTTTAGAAACTCCTTCAACAGCCTAGATTCACAAATTGTATGATTAAACAGAAATTGTCTTTAAATACATATTTAGATATTACAATAATTAATTACTGCATCGGTACCTCGAAGTATTCTATCAGCTTACAAGAGTTTGAACCCAGAGAACCAGCATATACAAGCTCCCCTCCTCGCTTCATAAATAATAGCTGCAAAAAGAATGAGGATTAAAAGAGAATATATGAACAAGTTGCAAGCAAACTTACAGTTATTATATATGACCACAATAAAGATTTTCTCCTTGTTTTCTTTCCTGGATCCTAATTATCCAAATTTAGGATCACGTAAATACTTTTAGCAAACAGAATAAAAATATTGGCAATGCTACTGAATACTTCACTTAATCTAACTATCAGGTCCAGATGAATGAGAGGTTAGCTAGATTCTGATGTTGTGGGCAACTTCAACTGCACCAGCTTGTACTGAATGAACAAAGCTATCATTCTACGAGTTTGGAATAATTTACCTCATCAAAAGATTCAAAAATATCTATGCTTGGCTGATGGATAGTGCACACAATTGTCCTTCCCGTATCCACAATATTCCTCACAGTTCTCATAACAATAGCTGCTGCCCTGGCATCAAGTCCTGACGTTGGCTCATCCATAAAAACAATAGATGGATTGGCAACAAGTTCAACTGCAATGGTCAGCCTTTTTCGCTGCTCTGTGGACAAGCCATCAACCCCGGGCAGCCCAACAAGTGCATCACCTAATGGAGTGAGTTCCACAAGTTCCATTACCTCTTCCACAAAAGCCTGTGAATTGTTTCAACAAAATTTGCCCATGAGAAAATTTAAGAAATCTGATTAAGAGCTAACATTTATTTCATTACCCTTTTCCTATCTAGCTCAATATCAGCAGGCAACCGCAGCCAAGCAGAGTACAAGAGCGATTCGCTAACAGTCATGCATGGTGAATGTATGTCATTTTGCTCACAGTAACCAGAAATTCTTGCAAATGTTTCTTGCTTTTTTGGATATCCAGAAATGGTGATGCTCCCTTCTATAATGCCCCCAGTTTTTCTACCAGCTAAAACATCCATAAGGGTAGTTTTACCGGCACCACTGACCCCAACCAATGCTGTCAGCACTCTAGGCCTAAAAGCACCAGTGACATTAACTAACAGCTGCAACCGCTCTTCTTTAAAGCCTTTCTCCTTGAGCTCCTACAAATTATACTAGATTAGACGATTAAAAAATAATTACATAATAGTAGAAAAAGATGGGAAGCACATACGAATGGCACATCAACATAATAGTTGATATTGGTGAAGCACATGGAAAGAGGCTGAAAGGGAAGAACCAAGCCTTTTTGTATTTCACTGTTGTTTTCTGCAGCGAAATTTCAAGCAAAGGAAATTTAAAGGTCAGCTTAAGCCACCCATACAAGTAACAGAATTAAATGGACAAATTGATTGCAAGCTTACCTGTTAACCTAACAAAATGCATTGATCGTCTTAGCTCAGTCTGGAAACCCAGTCCCTTAATCTTCCTTTCCCTCTCTTCAAGTTGCTCTTTTGATAGGATAGCTTGTTGCTTTCCAAGAGCTGCAAATGAACCACCAATAAATGTATGCTGTGATCCTTTCACATTTTACTTAGGTCCAACAATAAGGGTAAAAAACACTTATTTCTATCATACTTCCATCGAACTCCATTAAACTTCTCAAGAAAGTCAAATTTCACAAAAGATCTGTTAGGCATAATTTTATCTCAAGATCATACATAAAGGAAGAGAAACTTACGACTTACGTTTAAGGAAAGTCAAGCAGAGAGTGAACAGTAAGTTGAATAAAACTGTATAACCAAACAAGGCACCAACACCAACCCAATACCAATAACTCTCAGAAAACAGGCCGCGTGCTTGCAGGACAGCTTCACCAAGTGTTTGCTTACCAACTCTCTGTGGAGAGAACATAAACAGACTGCTTTTAGATGTAATTTCCATTATGATAGTCTAAAGCCATAATTTCCTAGATTTTCTCAAGAAACTTAAATCAATTATATAATTACATTCTCATACTTCCCTAATCTAACATAAAGAAGCCATTTAATCTCAACTTGCATCTCAAGTAAACAGCATAGTGAATGCTTACAACAAGCAATATTTATGTATTTCTATATATTTGGTCTCTGTAGATCAATCAGAAGAAAACATGAGAATAAAGATTCCTCAATTTGTACTATTAAATAGTGAACGATCCCCTAATGATATATATATATATATATATCTATATATATCAGGAATGCATGTTACTAGATAACGTGATATCAACTGCATTCAGCCATTCACTATGCATTTAAGGTGAAAACCAAACAAGCTCCTTACAATCTGGAACTTCATCAACTTTGCAATTGACCAATCACATAAGAATATTACCTTACTCCAAGAATGGCCAAGGAACTCATTGATTGAAGCTGCATTCTGAGCATACATTATAGGTGAAAACCAGAAACCCCAAGTCCACCATCGAGGTATGCTTTCTGAAAATTACAAATATTATATATTACAAGGTTGTAATTAAGTGGTTCCGAAACTTTTTCAAGGGAAATGCCAACTACAACCTCTTGTAAGGATGAATCCTCCAAGACCCATGACAACCACCAATGAAAATGATCCAAAGGTATTGGCAACAATCATATTTCTACCCAAGGCTGCCATCAGACGAAAAAGTGCCAACGACATCTGGTGCAAAAAGAAAAATAGAAGAACCTGCCGGAGAGATCTGAAAAAGATGAAGTAGAAGATTAAAGTAATATGACTAAACAAACTCATCTTAGAAATAATATGTATTTGTGTTCTTCAGGTATGAAGTCAGACTGCAACCTGGTTAACTGTGGATCAAAACCAACAGCGTAGTATGTAACCGCCACCCATATGGCTGACTCTACCAATGAAGATGGGATACTCAGGACCCATGAAGGCACGGTATAAACCCAGCATGGATAGAAATGCAAATCTCTATGCTTGTAGAGAACCGGAAGCTTTGCCACCAACATTGCAACTTCCGAAAATCCGTTGAAGAGAATCATAACTAAAGCAAAGTATATTGCACCAAGGTAGACAAAGCCATCATCAATTGTTTTATGATGCATTGTTGACCGGAAGAACACAGTCATCGTGATCAAAGCAACAAACAGAAGCTGCAAGCATAGCACCCGTTACTGATTATAATAGAATTTTGGTCAGAGTCATAAATAGCATTTCCTTAAAACTTAGTTACTACTGGAGAACTAACTTATATACAGGTTGAGTAAATTTGGAAATGTATACGAAGGTGAATAGTTAACATCCGTTTTAAGTTAACGGTTTGACTAAGATTAGTTCTCCCTGCATTATTTTAAAATCATCAAATATTAATTGTGCTCCCAATCAGTCATGCATCGGGTTGGCTCATTATGAATATTAATGGAGAAAGTAACTTAAAAATAATGGTCTGTGCATCTGTATATTTTCCATATTGAAATTTTAAGTTAGACAATCAAATGAACCATTGCTTGACCTTACAACTTATTTTCACACAACAGATCTTAGGACTGCTAGTTAGTGTGACTAATACAAATTCTAGGTAGCACCGTAGCAGGGAGTTTTATCTTCAACAAAAAAAATGCTTGAATTGAATAAACAGTTTCTTACCTGTATAAATTTGAAGACATAAATGAACGAGTTCCGCTTCATTAAAAGCATCTGCCAGGAAAAGCTAGTCTTGAGAAGATCAGCTCTCTTTACACCATAGGTAGAAGTTGAGATGGCAGCAGGATGGTTATATCGGGATCTAGGAACCATAAGTTCTGCTGACAAATTCTTGCCAACATAGAAGGAGTAGAAGGCTTCAGCAAACTTATCCACAGGCACGTATTCATACACGAAATCCAAGGCATCCCAGTACTGTTCCTGATCCTTTTTAGACATGACCTAAAGAACATGAGACAGTGAACATAAAAAAATAGGAAAAGAAGGTCAAAGCAAGAAGGAGAAAAAAAAACAGATTCTGCATATGATATACCAATGGTAATACTTACTTCCTGCAGAAAATCTGCCACATTTTTTCGTTCAGGACATCTAAAACCCATTAAGGCAAAGAAGTCAGGAACACACTCACGAGGACCCTGATAGACAATTTGACCTTCAGCTATGAGAATAATATCATCAAACAATTCATAAGTTTCAGGAGCAGGTTGTAACAGAGAAACAACAGTGGTTGTATCAAGTGCATGGACAGAATGCTGGAGATATCTGATGATCTGATATGTCGTGGAACTATCAAGCCCAGTGGAAATTTCGTCCATGAACAGAACTCGTGCAGATCCAACAAGTAATTCACCTGCCAAGCACATACATCTACTGTATTCTTGTGAAATTCATGCACCAAAAACCATAGGTGTTCGAATTCAGAAAGGCGCAAGACACTCAATATTACCAGTAGTGAGCCGCTTTTTTTGTCCTCCAGAAATTCCTTTAATCATTTCATCTCCTACAAGAGTGTCAGCACAGGTGTCCAACCCTAAAATCTTCGCGATATGAAATTTATTACTCAGGATATTTCACAAGGGCATGAGAAAAAATATATAAATGTGGACCAGTTTTGTGAATTTTGAGGTATAGTAGATGCTAATGCTGCATCATACATATTAAAGGATTATCAACCTCATACTTCCACACTGTTAATTTGCAGCTATATGATGAAGTTGGCATCTCATAAAACTATAAGTGCCACTAGGGAAATTAATGGTTGCAAAACTCCAATTAATACCTTCATAATAAATTCCACCACAAGATTGGTCTTTTCTCCTTCCATTGCTAAAGCCTGAAACCCAATCTCGAGAAAGTAAGTAAAATGCATAGACACCATTAAGTAAGATTCATGTTAACAAATTTAAGCTTCATACCTTCATGAATATATCTAGATCTTCATCAGGTTTTATTGCAGCAATCTTCTCTCTTCTTGACAGCTCTGAAAGCATATCTACAGTATATATGTAGTTGATGCTTAGGTTTTAATGAAAGAAAAAATCACATCTTAGTTTCCTTGTTGTCTTACCATATTTTATTCCAACGCCCTGGCAACGGCCTGAAAACTGAAGAGTCTCCCTAACTGTCATCTCTGCCACATGCCAATCCTGCTGACTAATATAAGCAGATGTTCTCTGTGGAACAAACTCTTTTAGAGTACGACCATTGTAAGTGATGCTTCCTGACATCTACAAAAATCCCAAATATAGCTGCAGCAATTTAGAAGTTTATAGAAAAATTATGATTTTGTAAGAATCACTCTGTGTCAGAGGCAACCGAAACACACAACTTCAGTCATAAGCAAAACTGGGTTTTTATGTATAACATGGAGGACATATCCATTGTATAAAATAAAGAAATTAATAATTGAGCTTATACTACAAAGCCTACTAGATTTCCTTAAAAAAACCATATTACTCAAATCGTTCAACAAACCCAACAATCCCCCACCTTCCCCCTCACCCCTGCAAGAAGGAAAAATAAAAAAAGGGGCAGCAGATCCAATTAATCTGACAGTAGGTATTCTTTTATTTTGTATGGAGAAGGCTTCCAGTTGAAAAAGAAAAATCTTAGGAACTTGTAAAAGAGTATTTACCTATACTGCCTCATAAAAAAAATGATACAAATTTTACCTTAAAACCACTTATAATGATATCTGCATGGATGTTACATTCCATGTAACATGGAAAAAGCTCATTACCTGCAAATCAGATCCTAAACGACCAGCAAGAGCCAATAGGAGTGTGGTTTTCCCAGAGCTTGGAGGACCCAAAAGAAGGGTCAGTCTGAATAAGATGGTACCATATGTCAACAGCCGTCACCAGCAAGTATAAAAATATGAGACGACCACTTTGCAGATGAATTTTGTTGTAATTTACCTGGAAGGTCTAATTATACCACTTATGTTGTCCAATACAGGTAGTCGTTTTCTTCTGCCTGGGAAGATCTTCAACTGCTTCAAAAGAGCCTAGAAAATATCACAAAATCAATGCAAGAATGGCAGGCAGTATGCAAAATTCCAATTCATGATGTCAATTATTTAATGATTTAATTCTACCTCACTCATGTTAAAGATAAAGTTAGGAACCGTAGGCAGGGCTCTGCTTCCAATATGAACATATGCATCCACACTTAAATGCTGAAATCGAACCTCGATCTTGGGGAACTCCAAATTGACTCTGTGATATTAAATGTCAACTATAAACAGAAAGCATAGTATCAAAATAATAGTGGATAAACAACTTGTGCATAAAAGGTAAATGATAGGAAGCTTCTAAAATGGACGACAGAATTTCCCTTGCACAAAAAATAGATGTCATCTAAAATATGAACAAGCAAAGAGATATAAATGCATATCGACTATTTAAGAAGAAAGTTACATTCTCATAGAAAAAAAGAAGCAAGTTGTAAGAAAAAATTTGCATGACATCAAGTATTAAACCCACTAATCAATCAATGCAAATGCGTCATTTTTATGAAATAAAGAGACAGAAATTAAATTTAGATAATTTGATTACAAGTGGATACAACAACAGAAAAAGAAGAAGAAAATAACTCTTTTTAGCATGCATAAGAGCAAAGCACAGCTTTTGCAACCAAGTCATCCAATGGATTTTTACAAAAGTTGATACACAGACACCGTGAAAAACAAACGCGAAATATTAGATGCCCACTAATTGGAGGAGTAAGTCAAAAAGAACTTCACATTAGGGAAAGAGAACAAGTATAGATTACAAAAATACTGCGGATGACAAATAGTTCAAGTAAACTAAATAAACAGTATACAGAATAAGCTTATAGAGCATCTCATAATCACACCAGTAAATTGACAAGGGACTAGGCACAAATTAAATCAAAAGCATGAGTCAAAGAGTAATAACAACAAACACAAGACAGCCAATGAGTAATTAATAGCAACAGCAATATGGCTTGTAAGAAGGAAACGATGTTTCATAAATTAAGGTAATTACGCATCGAATCTCCCTCTTATTCTGGCAAAGAACTGCTCAGCATCGTCAGCAGCAAAAAGGCGATCCAACACCAGTAAGCGCTGCTCCCGGCTGAGCTGGGCAACATCCACCTCAGAAACCTCCCCCACGACATTACGGAACACCCCGCGTCGGACACGGTGAAGAGTCGGCAACCGCTCCAGTGCTGCCCACCGGATTGCAGCCTCCTCATCGTCACCGTCATCATGCCGATAGGAGCTGGACCGAGAGAACACATTGTCGCTGGAATTCCACATTTGTCGAAGCCGCAGGCGGGCAATGCCGGGAAGGCAGAAGGCTGAGATGGGTAGGAGAGGAGGAGATTAATAGAGATAAGATAAAGGGGAGGTGAATTAAGGATGGCCGGCGTGGTGGGTTGGGAAAGCCCCACGGCTTTGGAAGGCCAAACAGTTGGACGTTCAGCAGTACTTTAATGGCGCGTTTCTTTTTGAATAGGAAGGAAGATCGCGGGTAGCTGGTGAGGGGTGCCTTTTTGGCGGCAATAAAGGCAGGAAAGCAACCATTTGAATGTGAAGTACTCCCTCCGTTCCAAAATAGGTACATTGGATATATTCACTCTTCCAAAATATTGTATATCACGTGACTTCCTCTTTCCAAATTTGTTTGGAAGGATTGACTTGAACTTAGTTCGTGAACTCGGCATATGAGTTGGACGTTATATAAAGGAGGAGTCATGTGACTTCGTTATGGGCTTCATGGTCTAACAAAAATGTACATAGTATTTTAGAATGAAAGGAGTATTATTTACTACAAATTATTTGGCATGCCATGCCAGATTTGCACCCACGTACAAGCGTCACCCATCGTAGGATCAACGGCAAACGGTCTAACCGATGGAGAGCACGCCCTCCATGTGCTCCATCATTTTAAAGATTGACGACTCATGTCACATTGGTGCAAATCCTACATGGCATCGCGAGCACACTTAATGGTTCTTGAAAGCGGGCTTCTTACGGGGTTCATCATGTCACGCCCCAAATTTTTTACTTCATCGGAGTGCGAATCTTTTTAAACACGCTGAACACTTAAGACGTCACATGGTATTCCACTGCCATTCATACAATCATAAAAAGACGTATAAACAACAATTCTCATTAGATGGATCTATTATTAATAAAAATCCATAAAAGACTGTAAATAATAATTTGAAGTAGTTTCCTACTGGCACACACGCCAATTATTACAAAGTTCTTAAAATAAACAGAATGAAGCAGTCATATACAAACTTCTTCAAGTATCCATTAAACCCTATTATGTCTTCAAACTTTAATCTTTAGCTAGACCTGCATCACATGATGCATGAGTACTTCAAAGATATACTTAATAGAATATAAAACCATACCAGAGATATAAATAAAGTTTCAAGGAAGATTATTCTATACATAAGCAAAGTAATACAAATATGAAGAATAAGATTTCCATCAATAAGAAGAAAAGAATTATCACCATCAAAAGGATCATCAAAATCCAATTTCATCAAACTCCATAACAACCATAGTGTAAGGAGATATACAATTTTTGCTCTCAAACAATTACAAATATCTGAAGCCTTGCCATACCTGGTTACCACTAGGGGTTTTTCTTCTGGAACTTGCCATGAGTCTAGGGTAAGGGCCCCATTAGTTCACGGACACAATGGGCAAAAACTGTTAGACTTTCTGTGATACCTAACCAGTCTAAAGCGTATGTGTGTTACCTTCTTCTCGGCGGGTTCCTTAGAGTATACGAAGCCTCATAAGATCCAAAAACATTAGAGGTCACAGTATATGAAGCCTCACAGAGTCTATCATGGCTTAATTAATAAGCATATTATGATAGTCGCCCAAGATAGTGTCTTTTGAGTATACGAAGCCTCTCATCGTAGGGAAAGTTACTCAGGGTGAGAACCTTGCAAGTGAACGAAGCCTTGTAAGGACTTGAATTCAATTCATATGTAATTCAGAGATGTCGAACTGACTCAGTGATCATTACGCTAAATAGAGAAATTATAAGTACATAGAACTTTACAACAATTCCAGAGGAGACTGAGTTTCCTAATTCCAACTAACTTACAATGAATAGCTTCAATAGAACGTACCAACGACAATGATCTATTACTCGTAATGAAAATCCCTTGAGAACGACACATGGTCACTACAAGTCTTGAGCTAATGAAATAACTGTAATACTTTTTAATATGTTTATAATAATTATTTTATAAGTCTTAAGTCATTCATTCAGTTGTATACTTGTATACATTCAATTAGGATTTTACTATAGGCGGCTGGATTTCAATGAAATTGACAACAATAGTTTAAATCTTCTTAATTGTTTAGGCTACTATATTGTACCTACAATTAGTTATTGGCACTTAGGTCGATACTCATGAGTGTATAAAATATTAATTTTATTACTTTTACTAATAGTTCACACGAAAGGTGATATTTATGAAGAATAATACTCTATTGAAAACAAAACAATTGGGTTTATGTGACTCCCAAGGACAACACGAGTAGAATCTAAATTGGATATTTTTACTGAGGTTACTCCTATGTGTCTAGAGTCCAATAAAATAAATGGCATATTTTTTTAATTCTTACAGAATTAATTATGACTTATCAGTACAGGCCATCGACGCATGAACAAATTTGGGCAAAAACTATAATTTAAGCCGAGGCCAATTATCTGGTCTAATCAGAGTCTATATAGTACTTAGTTAGTAATTCCACTTAGGACTAAACATATTAAAGCAGTGATTCCTATAGGGGGTGAAGTGTGACTTCACACGGATAAGCTTACCTCATCGGCGACTGTAGCCGCTTCTAGTTGACAGGTTTTAACGGATTGCTAAAAGTGCCTTATCTCACTGTTAAAACATGTTGCGTTTCAATTTAATACATCAATAGTTATCCTATCTTTTATGTAATACTCATACATATGTTGTCCGAAAATAGGTATGGCAAACACAAACATTTCAGTTTAGCGGATATGCAAATTGGCAAAGCTTTGGTTCATTTTAGAGACATGTCTAATTACTCATTCTCTTACAAATATAATAGCTTTGCCGAAATAAGATTATTAAAGATAGACAGCATGGTCAACATATGGATAGAGCATCAACAAGTGAATAATAAGCATTCAGAGATCTCATCAATTCATTACGATTACTAACGATAGGATTCAAGCATCAATTGTAGTTGAATCAAATAAGCAATAACAATATAGCATATGACTTCGACAATATAAGGATCACAATACGAGATATAATCATCAACACTTCAGCAAGTGTATATAATTATCTGACTTTCAAGACATGAAGGAATCTAGGCATCAAAGAGAATGGAAACCTAGAGAATGCTACGTAAAACCATCCTACCTTATCCGTCGAAAAATCTTCTCGCTTCATAAAGAATTCTAGTTGCGAGTACACACCCCTTCGTCACAAATCCACGTCGACCAGCAATATGACGTGGTCGAGAGAGAGGGAGAGGAGAGAGATCGAGGGTTTAGAGAGAAAGTTGAGAGAACAAGGGAGAGAGATGGTATGGGCAGCCACACAATAGGGCAGACCAACAGGTTAATAAGGATGGCACCCTAAGGTTTCCCAGTTCAAGTAGAAGTATCTCAATCACCACTAGCCAATCAGATTCTTTCCTAAAAAAATCTCCGACGCCCATACTAATTGGCGTCCAATTCAAATAAAAGCTTAACCAACTTTCCTTCTTTTGTGTTGATCTCAATTCAAACCAAATTTATCCAAGGTAACCTATAATTTTCACTTTGAATACCTGGCATCCCCTTCCATTTTTGGCATCCAATTCAAATTAAAATTTAACGACTTTTTTAATTTTAATTAACCCCTAAATCTAGTAATTTGGTAACTAAGAAAGATTCTTCCAAAATTTACCTGACTCCCAACTGTTTGTCTCATCTCAACTATCTATCTTGTTTTTTCTTAATCCTTCTACCACTATGAGTGGATTTTCCTAAGATTTTACATTATTCCATAAGCCTCTCACTAAGCGCGCCAGTCCTAGCGCCAGTGAGTTTTGGCTAAAATTAGGAATCTGTCTAGTCATATTCCCACTATAATTAGGAAAATTAATATAAGACAATATTAATTCATTCAATCAGAATTAAAAGAGTTCCAAATCAAATTCACTTTCCTAGTTTAGGTTGATCAATCATTTTTTTGGTACTATTTTTCAGGTTGTCACAGCTCGTGTGGTGGTCAATACACGGTTACAACCACCACGGGTGATCCGTTATAACAAGGATTGGTTACATTGCATTTTCCCCTAGGTTCAAATGGATTTGATTGAATGAGTAGATAAGTCTACATTTAGAGATATAAGGGCATTTTGAGCAGGATGATCTTGTGTCATTGTAATAATCGCGAACGATGCTTCAATATTTTTAAACACATTTTTAGATTCATTTATTAAAGTAATCATTCACATGGTAAATTAACCTTGCAACCATTTTTTGACTTGTAGATTAAAATGGCAACTACTTCTGAATTGAGATGGAGATTGGCAGCTAGCTAGATAGGGTGCTCTGAGAAGCCATATGCAGCACCTAGTCAAGTCCTGAGGACTTGGACACCCACCTGTTAATATTAATATAAATTAAAATACAAGAAAAAACAGGAAAATCAACATGACCGATATCTGAATCTATGAAGGGCCAAATGGTCTTTGCTCCCTTCGTCAATGTTTTAGATGCTATATTTGAAAAAAAAATTGACAATTTCTATTGGATGGTGGAAACCCCTACTAATGGGGAAGAAGAGGTTCAAAATTCACTTAAATTGACCATATGGAGCATTTAAAACGGGACCGTCCTCTTTTCCGCATGCCGCATCTAAAACAGGAGGACGGAGGGAGCATCTACATTTATATAATCATCTTGCAAAGAGGTAGCTTTTGCAGGGCTTTTTTTTTATCAATAGATGTTTCTAATCTTTTTGCTGCCATCTTTGTCATAGTTTCATAAGAAACAAATTTTTACTGCCTAATGTGCTCAAATTCTTTTTTTGTTTTTTCCAATTAATGGGAAGGATGTCGGCACCGAATCTATTGTTTATGTGGAACAGAGGCCGAAAGCAACCAAGTTGGAATTTGTAAATAGAAGAGCGGTTGGCCATTTGGGCCTTGTGAGGTATTGCATGAAGGTCGCAAAGGGCCTGGTCTCAGCCCAACTACCACTTTATGAGCCTAGTAGGCTTTTGACTCAACTTAAGTTAGAAAGCAGACTTCAACTTTACAACCGCCATAAAGCCATATGATTCTTTTTATTGAAAAATAAACCATATGATTAAGAAATCATAATCACATATTGGAAGCTATTATCAAGGAAGTTACAAATAATCAAGGCATACAAGGAAAAGTCCCCAAGTCTGCAAGACTCAAGCCACTATATATATCATGGCCCTCAGTGATCGGAAAATGTTCTTGTATAATTATCTATAATATGTAAAATAACAAGGTAAAAAAGGATAAGAATTTTCTAAGCTGCTATGAGAGAATTGGTAGCAACTTAATTCCCCTTCTTCAAAACTCTAAATTCAGGGCATAAATATTGCCAGGAAGACAAGTATGGTCAATCCTTGCAGCTTCCTTGAAAGGTTGCTCTGTTGGGTAAATCCTGCATGCATACATGATAAGCATTATTATTTACATTGATATCAACAAGCTAAATTCTTATACAAAAATATCAACAAGATAAATTCAAATAACTAATTGACAATAACATCAGTAAAAAAATAGCAAAATTATTAAAATAGTAATAGTAATGATAAAAATAACAATAACAACAATAATAACATGCGCATGTACCCCTGATCAATTTTTGAGAAACTTACCATTTCCACCGGCTTTAGGAGCGTCAGAATGGGAAAGTGGTGGTGGGGGTGGGGAAGGAGGTTTAGCAACAACAAATCCAAGCCCATTGCAGTCTGCTCCCAGAACGCCTACAATGTATGTTTAATAATATCATACACATATATAGATACTTCATAAAACCTCGAACGTAACTTTATAGCCCAATTACAGCAATGTTACATTGTTTTAGGCACAAAAATCCCGGATAATTCAGGAGATTGGAAGCTCCCTCGTTGCAATCACATATGTGGCCAGTCGCATTTTGTACGCAGGTTCCATCACCACAAAACGTATAACTGCAAGCTGCAAAACAAGGATCATGATCTTGTTTCAGTCTCATGAAAGGGTTAAAACTTAAAAGTCCAGTCTTTGAAGAATGATTGCAGTAACTACAAATTCTCCTTTGCTTAATTGAGGAATTTGTATTGGTTAATACCTTGGACCATATAAACGTGTGCAGGTAATTTGGATTATGGGTGAGAAGAGGCCTACAGTTAATCACCATCAAATTGGGGCTAGAAAGCTAGTCTATACAAGCATAGGATAGGAAGAGAAACAGATACGATTAAATTAAATTGGTATAAATTCTTCTAGTGATACTACTTATATCCTAGTGAGAAAAGATAACATGGACTCTGGTTCATGAACATCAGCGTGCACGAGAGTGCCCGCCGCCTGAGCCATTGGATCAAGATTACATAGCGCGTATTAAGCCAAGGGAGTGTGCAAGTGATACACATGCCTGCCCCATGCATTAACATGCACAGTCAGATCGAAATCTGATGGCTTGCGGCTCCCCGATTCACGCCCACTCATACATATAATATGCCCGCTTCCTAGTTTTAAGATAAACGTGCGTCCAGACCCAAACTTTCATCCAACCATCATATTCAAGTTTAGCAAAGGAATCACAAAAGTAGTTGAGTCAAGAATCAAGATTGTATAAATTCTTCACTGACAAAGAATTTAAGTTAAAAGCATTCTAATTTAAGGAGCAAAAGGCTTTGCTTGTGCATGTCTAATATGCATGAGAAAGAATACTGTTAGTCTAATACATATATTAGACATTAACCATTTTTTTTGTAGAGCCTCTATTTCAGCACGGAAGGAGTACTTACTACTGGAGTCCCTATTATATTGTTTCTTCCCTATTGTTATTTGCGATAAGAGGTTGTGAATCTATTATACACTCGTATTAATCAAGGTGCAAGAATCAAAGGTTCAAAGTACTGAGGAAAAGAAGTCGAAAGTTCTTGAGGTGTTGAGGACATTACGGTTTTTTATGTCGAACTTCGGCAGGGGCGGAGTAGGCGGCGAAGGAGCTTCACTTTCACAACCAAAGTCCAGTGTGCCTGAAAAATCATCACTTGTATCTCAACAAAAGCATTTGTGACTATAGCCATTAATACACAACCATACTAACAACCAACAAGTAGGTGCATCTATGCGTGTGCATATGTTAGAGAGAGAGAAAGAGTACAATTAGGAAGGATGCATGGTGGGAGTGTAACACCATCAATCTCTATCTGCTTCCATCCTTTGTTGCACTGGCAGTCAAAACCAAGCAGTGTTGCGTTTGATTCCACACATTTTCCGTTCACACAGTCCACCAGTGTACACTCTAAATCTACACGAAAGCATGCCCATAAATTCATCGTCCAGAGAGAGAGAGAGAGAGAGAGAGGAAGCAATACCTGATATAAAGTTGGAAGAAGAGGGCAAAAGACAAGATAAGAAGATGAGCAAGTAAAGATGAAGAGAAATGGAGGGACTCCTCATGGGATAGGATTTGGAAAAGTGAGAATGATCAAATGGAAGATGAAATGGCTATGTTTAAGTAAAAGTGACAAGAGACCATGAAGACTCAAATTTGTTTGTGAGAGGCAAAACAAAAAAGGCGTGGTCTTCAATCAATAAACCGGAAAAGGATGCCTGTGCGGAGTCCAACATCGTTTGGGTGGTGCCAACGATGGCGAGAGAGGAAAGCCGATTTGATGTCTTTTGTCTGGTACAACTGCTAATGCAAACACAAGGTAAGTGACATACTTTGTGTGGAGTAAGCGGAGTTTGCTAGTTTGTAATGTGATATTATAATGTAAAAGCCGTTAGTGTGCGCCAATGCGCATGCAGGCGTTGTGAGTTGCTCAATGCGCCGAGCGGGCGGGTGATTCAAACCTGCCTGCCCAATGCCGTATCAAAATTCAATAGCCTGTAGTGCGTTGGCACATGCCAACGCGTGTGAGCCTGGCTACACATAAAGGGGACTCATAATATATTATTTTAATTAAAATATTAAGCTTGGGTGCTGTCATACCAACACTAATGAACCAGATCCCATCAAAACTCGACAGTTAAGCGTGACCTCCCAGGAAATCCTTTTGCACCCCTTAAAATTTATCAAAAAGATATATATTGAGCTTAGAAGTCCTCAAAGTACCCGCTCTTTTATATGATTTGTTTGGCCTGTTTATCATTAGCATGGGCTTTTAAGATAGATGTGCTTGTAATCTTGGATGGTGCCAAATCCAAGCAACAAGAAACTTCTGAATCATTTATACCATGTTATTGTTTTTTCTAAAAAAGATATTATTGTTCAACGTTCGTCATCTGTTCAATTTCAAAGTTGGGACCTGCTATCCATAATAGAAAAGGACCTCACATTGTGTTTTTTCATTCCAATACAAGGTGCTTTTGTAATCAGCACCAACAATTCTAAATTCTGTTTGTCTTTTCATTTTAGAATTACACATTTGAACTATTGAATCTTTCAATTTTTCATAGTACAACTAGATGTTCTTCTTCAGCTGAACTGCAGATAAATGGAGATCGACAGTTTTACTGTTTTATTCATCTTCAAGCCAGACTGCCATAATTTAGCAGCTTTTCCTGAATCCAAGTACAGATTTTTTACAACCCCTCGTGGAGACCATTATTAAAATTGGATGCATCTACAGAGACACATCGAGGGGCAATCATGAATTACAATTCGAAGCAGTCGATACTGTAAGAATTCAAACCATTCCCTCACTAATCAGTTGTTCAAGCCCCTTCTTTAACCTTCCTGCTGCAACCTCACAGTCTTCCTCTTTCAATCCCCCAAAGGATATTCGAATGCAACCAGGCCCACCGCTTGCGCTACCTGGAATAACTACCACCCCATGCTTCATGGCAAGCCAGCGAACTACCTCAAAATCATCTGAATATTTTTCTGGAAGTCTCGCCCAGAGGTAAATGGCACCTTGACCTCCTTTAACAGCATCTTTACCTAGTGGTGAAAGAGCCCCTTGGAGAATCCCCCTGTTTTTGATGAGGTCCTTCACACGGGGTCTTATCCACTCAGGTCCTGCTTCAAGACAGTATAGGGCCAGGCGCTGGCTGATAATGGAGGCACAGATGGGTATGTTATCTTGCACTTTAAGCAGCTGAGTCGCAAGCCCCTCTGCTCTGGACGGGAATGCTATCTAAAGACATTGTAACATACATAAAATAAGGACTAAAGGAAACTAAGTCGCACAACCATACACCTAGGTACAATGCACAACAAGAGGCCCCTGAGATCTAAAGGCTTTTTATTAAGTAACAACCATAGTGAAAAAGTTCTACGATCTTATCAAAATGCTATATGCAATGTGATTACCAATTGGTACTTTGAAAAAATTAAGTATCAAGAGTGCATGGACCTAGAGGACTTAATAGCAATATAAAACTCTTGAAACTTTCACAGCTAGTATTTTTTTTCAAATTCATGGACTATCTAATCAGTAGTGTTTCGAGAATGGAGATCAAATTATTGACTAAAAATTCTCAAGGTCATAATATCAAAGCAAATATAAAGAAACTCTACTCACATATCCCACACGCCATCCCATCATCCCATATGCTTTGGAGAAGGAGAAAACATTAAGTATATGATCGTCCTCAATGCACAAATGCTTCAGTCCATCATACATGAAATACCTGCAATTGCAACATAAGTAAAACATGTATTCGTGAAAATGCATTCCATTCCCAAAGATCAAAACGATATTAATCTATATCTTTCAGTCTCATGCCATCATTTTCACACTCACCTTTAACAAAATTATTATCTGTTTCAACAATTAATAGCAAAGTTTCTACTATGAACATAAACATTGACCGCTGACATATATTTATAGCACAAGGGCAACAAGAGCATACTCGTAAGTATTATCGATGATGAGCCAAGAACCAGCACTTTTGCACAGATCTGAAATTCTCTAGATGAAAAAAGATTATATTCGTAAGAGCAGGCAGCAGACCATTATATGTGTGTGTGTATATAACCCAGGGAGAGAGATTTAGGTACCCTGAGAAGAGGCTCTGGAATGTAGGTCCCAGATGGGTTGCCTGGATTCACAATGCTAACAAGCTTTGGGACCGGTTTATTTTCTTCTGGTCTTAAGGCCCTCTCCAACCAATCTACAAGCCACTAAATAAAGCTCAGATGAATGTGCCAAGGGGACAGAGCAAGTACACTTCATTGAACCATGACTTCTATACCAAAATTAACAACATTAACATGCATAAATACATTTGCAGCAGACTAAAAAGCTAAGCCTATGATATTAATGGGATGCAGAAGAAGAAAACATGCACTGATGATCAAACAATCTACTCTGGTAGTAGCGCTAGTGTTATGTGCATACAAGTTGTCAGGTGTAATATGGAAGTGAAATGCCTCAACAGTGGAATTGAGGTTGAACAAAATTACAGTCCACACAGCGTCATAGAACATGATCCTCTCTTACCAACATCTGGCTGCAGTGTATCTGGGTCACCAGGACCCACCAGTATGTTGGTCACGCCAGTCATCTGGAATGACATGAATGAATTGAAGTAGTATGGAGCAAACATCACAACAGAATCTCCAGCATCGCACAGTGCAAGCACCAAGTTTACAAAAGCCTGCAGGTGAGACAGATTAACTTGCTTTGTCCACATACAGATAATGAGTAACATACATCCTAATCAAAGAACAAGTAGGCAGGAAAATTCACAATGAAGACCAATTAAAACATCAGGCAGAGTATATTGGGAAAGAAACCCTAAGTAGCCTAACAAGTACAAAAAAATCATGTCACATAACAAAAGATGAAAGCTTAAATACCTGATTAGCCCCAGCTGTGACCATGATTGACGAGTTATGCAAATTATTTTCCCGACGTAACTGCAATGGAGCAAGTAAACACAATCAAGGACATTTTATAGAATCTATGAATTTACGAATATACTAAAAGTGATAAAACTTGTACCATGAAGTATACTTCAAAGATCAAGGAAAGCTAGCAAAAGATCCTAACCAACGACGAATAAAACCTACATGCTATATGGAGAAATAACCTTTTTTTCTTTTTCAAAAAGGAGCGGATTTGTGTGCCTTTTATTTGGTTTTCTTTATGCAATTCTATTAAAGATGTTAACAAATTGAACCTAAATGCAACAAAGTCCTTAACAAGAACAAAAATAGCCCATTCAACAAAAACTGGATGCTCCAAAGCACAAAAGGTTCAAAGTCATACCTTTTCAAGCAAGGCTGCAATCAGCTCTGGTAGTCCTTCATCTGCACCATAACGACTAGTTGAAGGCTCCCAGACAATTTCTTTAACCTTATTTAATGCTACTTCAGGTGGTTGCCAGTAAACAACACCCTGCATTCAATTTGCAATCAGGTAAGACACACGAAAACTCACCACACAAGCAAAACTGATATAGAGCAGCAATTTCCACCAGATAATCAAGTCGAGAAATTTGAATTTAGGTCCGCACTTCAACAAGTGCTACAACTCAGTAAGAAAAGGAAGAGTAGAATCGCAGAAAGCTTTTCGATCAATTATGTTTTGCGATTTTACTATCTCTTACAAAAGAGGGGGCCCAAAACAGTGTAAAGAAATTGAATCCGTAACTTTCCACTGACTGACATGCAATTTATACACTCTCCATTTACAGAATTCATGGAGACGTTGTTAGATAGTTACAACAAGAATATATATTAGTTATAACAAGATGATAGAGGCATTGACCGCAGCTGTTAGAAGTTTGATAACCGTATGCTGTTAGGATTCCTCACAGCCCCCCTCAAGCTCATGAGGGAGTTCACGCAGCATGAGCTTATTTCGAAGCAGCAAGAAGCGAGGACTTGCTAATGACTAGGTGAAAATGTCCGCCACTTGATGAGTCCCAGGTGTGTGGGTCACACGAATGGTCCCATTGAGAACATGTTCTCTGACAAAATGGACATCGATATCAATATGTTTGGTCCGACTGTGGAAGACAGGATTCCTTGCCATGTAGAGGGCACTAACATTGTCACATAAAATGGATGGAGTAGATGAGATAGCCACCCGAAGACGGCGAAGAAGATGAGTCACCCACAGGACTTCAGCAGTAGTGGCAGCAAGGGCGCGATACTCAGCTTCAGAGCTAGACCGAGAGACCGTAGGTTGCTTTTTGGCTGCCCAGGAGATCAAATTAGGACCAAGAAAAACTGCATAACCAGTAATGGATTTGCGAGTATCAGGGCAGCCGGCCCAATCAGCATCAGAGAAGGCTCGTAAGGAGAGGTCTTTGGACTGATGAAACTGGAGGCCTAAGGAAATGGTACCCTTAACATAACGAAAAATACACTTAACAGCTTCTAGATGTACTTGGCATGGGGAGTGCATAAATTGGCAGACATGATTGACTGCGAAGGCAATATCAGGTCTACTGAGAGTAAGATACTGGAGGCTCCCAACCATTTGCCTATAGGAAGAGGAATCTGCGAGAGAGGGGGAACCATGCGCAGAGAGATGTAGGCCGGCAACAAGTGGACTTCTAGCAGGCTTGACGCCAGACAAATCAAATCGCTCGAGCAGCTGTAGTGCATAGTGGGCCTGAGAGAGCATCAAGGACGATCCAGACCGATGAATCTGCATCCCAAGGAAGAAGTTTAAAGGACCTAAGTCCTTCATATCAAATGCGGTGGACAACTTGGTAGTGAGCAACTGAAGGAGACGTGGAGATGAGCCTGTGAGAATGATGTCGTCAACATATAGCAATAGAAGGATCGTCTGAGACTCATGTTGCCAGATGAACAAAGATGTATCAAATGGGCATCCGACAAATCCAAGGTGAAGAAGGAAACCAGTAAATTTGGTATACCACGCCCGTGGTGCCTGTTTGAGGCCATACAGAGCCTTGTGTAAGCGGCATACATGAGAGGGGTGCGTAGAATTAACAAAGCCAGGAGGTTGTTGGAGATAGACTTCCTCTTGAAGATCACCATGAAGAAATGCATTTTTAACATCGAGTTGTCGAAGAGGCCAGGCATAGGTAGTGGCAAGGGCAAGAACCAGCCGTATGGTAGTGGCCTTGACAACCGGGCTAAATGTCTCCTCAAAATCAAAGCCCGCACGCTGATTATAGCCCTTTGCCACAAGGCGGGCTTTGTAGCGTTCCACAGAACCATCCGCATTGAGTTTAACTTTAAAAACCCATTTGCAGCCGACAATGTTCATGGAAGGCTGAAACGGAACAAGGGACCACGTCCCATTACGTTCAAGAGCAAGAATCTCGTCCTCCATGGCCTGGACCCATCGTGGGTCCTTGGCAGCCTGGCGATAGGTTGTGGGCTCCATGGGCAAGCGCTGAGAAGCCGCAAGAAGGGCTGCCTGAAGAGGATGGCGGCTTGCAAGAAGAACCTTGGCCTGGCGAGTGCCATCACGAGTCCGAGTCACCATAGGATGCTGGTTGCTAGGGGCAGCAGCAAGGGATGGAGCCAAGGGAACTACTGGCTCCAAGGGGGGACTTGCAGACCCAAGGGCGGTGCCAGAGGAAGTTGGAGAGAGGTCGGAAGAGCACCCCGTAGACGGCAGGGCTGTCGGAGTGTGCTCCGAGAGCAATGATGGCTGCAGTACCAAGGAGGAGGACGATGCTGAAGGAAAGGATGACGCAGCTGAGGGAAGGTTCCTGACACCTGCAAGGCCAGGCAAGAAGGGTCTGGAGTCCCGGAGATCAGCGACGACACCTTTAGGACGACGGCAGAAGACCTTCATCGGCAACGTGGGGTACGCAAGTGCGGGCGGCTGTTGGGAAGACAAGACAGGCCCCGCAACGCCAGAGGGGGGGCGTGGCAAGGGGTCAGTCTCAGTCCCCGGAGGAGGAAGCAGACCAGACCCATCGGTAGTGGCAGTGGGCAGTGGAGGAGAGCCGGCGGGAGCACCATCACAGTCTGGTGATACGGCTTGTAAGAGTTTGAGAGGAAAACGCCGCACCTTAAATCGAGGGGCTGGTGATCTTCCGGGAGGGGCCGTTGTGGGATAAGGAAACACCTGTTCAACAAAGGAAACATGGCGTGAAATATATAAGCGACCCGTGAGAGGATCGAGACATCGATAGCCCTTGTGACGCCCACTATACCCCAAGAAAATACACTGGACGGTTTTGTAATCAAGCTTGCCCCTCCCAAATGGCTGAAGATAGGGATAGCAAGCACATCCGAATGTCCGAAGATGATCATAAGCAGGCTTAGACTGAAATAAAACCTCATATGGTGATTTCCCGGCAAGTGTCTTTGATGGAAGATGGTTAATGAGATACACCGCAGTAGAGAAGCAATACTGCCAAAATTCTTTAGGGAGATGGGCTTGAGCCATGAGAGTGAGCCCTGTTTCGACAACATGACGATGTTTCCTCTCAGCCATGCCATTTTGTTCTGGTGTTCCAGGGCAGGAGAGGAGATGAATGATGCCTTGTGTTTGAAGAAAATTCTGAAGAGTATGGCTGATATACTCCCCCCACCATCTGATTGAATGACTTTTACCTTCGCATCAAACTGACGCTTAAGGTAATGTAAGAAGTCAATAAATATAGAGGGAACTTCAGATTTTCGCTTCATTGGAAAAAACCAAGTAAAACGGGAGCATTCATCTATGATTAATAAATAGTACCAAAAACCATCGAGGGATGGAACGGGAGAGGGACCCCATACATCATTGTGCAAGTTACTAAAACAAGTGCTAGAATAAGACACACGTCTTTCAAATGGTAATTTTGAACCTTTTCCAAGCTTACAACTATTACAAACATTCTTATTCAAGGACATAAAAATTTGAAGAGAAGAAGCCAAAGTTCGCATTATTGAAGTAGAAGGGTGGCCCAAACGGGCATGCCACACCTCAGAACCAACTTTATTGCATAGAAGACTAACATGGTGCTTGGTATCAGCAACAGGAGCACCAACATCGTAGAGACCACCCGTCCTAGGCCCGGCCAACAGAATCCGCCCGCTCTGAACATCTTTCACAGTAAATCCCCATTCATAAAATATGAAACAACAATTATTGTCCCGAGTAAATTGCGAGACACTGAGAAGATTCTTAGTAAGTCCAGGCACCAAGAGAACCTTTTCCAATTTAGAAGAGGCAGGTAATAAAGTAACAGAACCAGTATGAGAAATAGGTAAAGCCTCACCATTGCCCACAAAAACTTTATCTTGCCCAGAGTAAGGAATCATACCATCAATTTGTGCAGAATCAGAAGTCATGTGGTTTGTGGCGCCGGTGTCGGGGTACCACCCGTTGTCATGTTGGTCCACCAAGTGAAGGGTAGAGAAAGATTGAATGGGATCAGTGGGGCCAGCTTGCCAGCTTGACAGGCGTCGGCCTTATGATTCGGATGGCCACAACGATAGAAATAAACGGCAGCATAGTCGCCATTGACCGGGGCAGCACGAGGACACCCACGGCAGGACATATCACGATCACGGCCAGCCGGCGTAGAGGTAGCAGAGGTGGGCCATCCACGCGGCTGAGAAGATGGGCGAGCCATGCCAGAACGCCCCCCTCCACCAGACCCTCCACGATGGAATGCGGGGCGAGGAGAAGGAGAGGTCTTGGAGGACAACAGAGCCAAGGAGGAGGTGGTAGTCTGCTGCCCCTGGAGACGCATCTCAAAGTCGAGAAGAAGAGCAGCAACCTCATCGACCGCCGAAAATTCACGAGCAACGTGAATCGCAGCGCAAGCAGAGCAATATTCAGGACCGAGTCCCTTGAGTACAAGGATGATGAAATCATCGTCGTCGACAGGCTTGCCGGCCATGGCAAGCGTATGGGCCAGAGAACGAGCCTTGTTGATGTATTCGGCGATAGAAAGCGAGCCCTTTGAAAGACTATGAAGCTCCCCTTTGATACCTTGAATGCGAGAGCGAGTCATTTTTCCGTAAAGAACCTCCATCGTTGCCCAGAAAGTATGGGCAGACTCACAGTGCGCAACCTGAGGCAGCACGTCTTCAGAAACAAAGGTAGCCAACCACGCAAGAACCATCTGGTCCAAACGGAACCAGGCGCGGACAGCAGCATCATCATCATCACCCGCAGGGCGAGCCATTTCGCCGTGAACAAGGCCGATGAGTCCATGGCAGCGGAGCACCGGTAAGACTTGCATTTTTCACATATAATAATTGGCAGATGCAAGTTTGACAGAAACCTCCTGAGAGATATTCTTAACAGAAGGAAAAGGAGCAGGTGTGAGAGGGACAGTGGAGTCCGGCAAGGGTGAGGCGATGGTGGATGTTGCAGCCGAAGACATGGTGCAAGGAGAGAAAGGGTAGACAACGATCAGAGATACACAGGGAAGAGGATTGATCAAGGCGATACCATGTAAAGAAATTGAATCCGTAACTTTCCACTGACTGACATGCAATTTATACACTCTCCATTTACAGAATTCATGGAGACGTTGTTAGATAGTTACAACAAGAATATATATTAGTTATAACAAGATGATAGAGGCATTGACCGCAGCTGTTAGAAGTTTGATAACCGTATGCTGTTAGGATTCCTCACAAACAGGCCTGAATGGAGGAGTAGGATCCATGTTCCCGACCCCAAATAGTTGGGAAAAGGTGCAACTTAAAAGGTGCAACTTAATTATGATTATATTTTGCGACTCTATAACTTAGCCAAAATTATCACCATCTTAACAGCCTGTTACATTCTTGTGTAGCAGTTTGTCGCGTTCTTAGGCGTTGCCAGAACTATTTAAATCAAGACGGCACTCTGATTTGTGATAAGACTTAATATCCTCAGCCTAGCCTTGAGTAGTTGGCAAAAACCAGAGACAACAATAGATAGAAGAAGATTTCCAGAGTGTTAAGCTCCTGTTTGAGTTGTATTTTTGTAATTGGCTTCAAAATTATAGGTCTTCAAATTCAAATGACCTCTAAAGAGTACTTTCCAATTGCCAAAAGCCGACAGGGAACGGCAATCAATTAACATACAACACCAATTAAGAAGATGAACAAAGTCCACATACCTGAGCCAGAGAAATTGCATCCTTGCTTCCTCGGATCAGTTCCTGAATCTGCAACCAGCATCAACCACCACACTCACGAAAATCAAATTCCAAATCAACCCACAAAACACACAAGAACCCATCAAACCACCGAATCAAACAATCCAAAACTCATGCAAATACAACACATCCAATCCAACATGAACAAACCTGAACCATGACAGGCATGTCCGTCTCCAGAGCCCTCCTAGCAAGCTTTGCCGAAGTCCCCATCTTTCCTGCTCTCTCCCCTCTCCTCTCCCACCCAAATCGACTCAATGCTCAAATCACCCACAAGGTTCAAAAAGATCCACAAGGGATAACTGCTACACGACAGACTACCCAAACCCAAAAAGCCCAAACCTTTCCACACAGAGGGACCAGACCCACCTTCCCAACACCTTCCCAGCTCCTCACCAACCCACCCAAGCCTTCATCCTCCCCATAAGTCAAATACTAAACTATAGTGATCATGCCGCTGCAAGAACTGGCTTTGTTGTATTTTGTGTCTTTATCATCAGATTCCGTGTCGAAGTCATTAAACAAAGGCCAGTCAATGATCATCCAACAAGGCTGGAGTCTGTGTTTCGGAGAGCAGCCATGAGTTTGCGTGAATACTGGTTTGTGAGGTGGGCGATGGGAATTGGCCAGCGGCCATTAATGCTGGCTGCCGGAGATGGACGCCAGCGGTGGCGCCACCAGCCACAAGACGACGATGGGGGTGGGGGCCACTGAAGCTGTCTGCCCAGACTCCTAAGTACTTCTACCATTCAAGGTTGTCTGTCTGGATTAGAAAACTAAAATGAACTAAAATCAGTCTATTTTGATTTTGTAATCCAGACATAATGTTTTACGAAGGGAACTACGAAACGCTGTGGTCCGCAGCGGCGGAGTCGGACGGACGGAAACTTGTCAATCATCGTCAGGGGCTACGACCGAGGGCCACGGCATTACCGGACTGATTAACGGGCCGTTTGGGGTGTGATTAAAAGCTTTTGCTGTAGTATTCATGTTTTTTCGATATCCAGCTGAAACACCTCAAAGTCCATGGAATGTCGTATCGGATATCGGTCGGCCTAAGAGACGAAATATTAGAGATATTGTGTAAAAAAATATCTGTCGTTAAAAACTACTTTTTACTATATATTTTCACAATCTAACTTCTAAAATGAGTTATATTAATTTAAAGAAAGAATAGATTTCAAAATATACATAAAAATATATGTTAGGATAGAAAACAAACATGAAAGTTTTTTTTTCAAAAAAAGATAATTTTTTTTATTTTTTTCCAAAAAATACCGATATATCGGTATCGGCGATATTTGAAAATTTTTAAAAATCCAACACTGATTGGTATCAGTGTATCGGTTTGGGCCCGATGCCGATATATCAGCGAGCTGGCATTCCATGCTCACATCGTGTTTCATGCTGGATATGAAAAAAACATGAATGCTACAGTGGACATCCAAAATCCACTCTGGATATTTTAGCTTTTTCACGCCCCAAACGGCCCCTAGATTGTAAAATGGGTTATAGTAGTATTCACCCGCTTCATCGTCACAACCATCGGAAATAGATTTAGGTAACAATTCTAGTTTTAGGGTGCATTTAATGGGGCTCCAAAAGCTACGCATCAGCACAAAATAGTGTTTGGGATGCAGATTTTGTACAAAAATGAGATTTTACTTCTTAGAAATTAGTCCTAATGCACTTTTAGAAAATGAGACAATTTTGTACAAAAATAGTTTAGTGTAGGGAGGAATAACGTGGAAATGACTTTATTTGCCCATCCGTCATTAAATGGATGGAGACGTTTCATTCTTTTTTCTTTTATGAAAGGTGAAATCATCACATGAGATATTTATTTATTATCCAAAATTAACCTCGTCTAAACACGTTTTAGGGTTTGCTTTTGACAAAATTGTTTTAGGGGTGAGCATTACTATACAGATCGCGCTTCAACTTTGCTACAACAAAAGTAATTTTGTCAAAAAGTCACTTTTTGCAAAAGCAAAAAACGGTTGTTTATGGTGTGTTTGGGACGTTGCTTTTAAGCCGCAAAAACCGTTTTAATACAAAATTGTGTTTGAAAGGTAGATTTTATACAAAAGCTATTTTGTTATAACAAAAATGGTTTTTCCTTGGAACTTGGTCCAGAAACCGTCTTTTAGGGCGTGCTTGGTAACAACTATTATTTTTATAAAAAGTGGTTTTTGGATAAAACCGCTTTGTTATAGCAAAGCTAAAGTGTGACCAATATGGTAATGCCTAGCCTAAAGTAATTTTGTCAAAAACCAACCTCTAGATCCTGATTGGATGAGTCGATTTTGAATACTGATTAAATGTATCATGTGATAGTTTTACCCTTAATGAGAAAGAGAAAATAAATGAGCCTCCAACATTCATTTAATGAAGGAGGGGTAAGTGGAGTCATTTTTACATTATCTCCCCCCAATCTTTTTTATACAAAATCTCTTAAAAATGGTTTTTAGCCAAATTCAAAGAAAAAACTAATTGATATCTATAAAATATACACATTTTATATGCCTTTTTGCCTATATTTTGGTCGTAATTTTAGTGAAAATAAGGATAATTAATGGTTATTCATGTTAGGTGAGCAATTAAGAGTTTAATATATAAATGATCTTATTTCTAAAATTTAGATGCATTAATTGGATTTAATGGATTATATTTTATAATGCGTCTAAGTTATATTTAACTTTATTTATGTAGAATTTGAGAGTCCAAGTGCAGATCGTCAAAAGAGAATGCACGTCAAACTGGTTCGGTGCTGAGATTGAAGATCTGACGGATGCAGTTGATACAATGGGTTTTAAAGAAGAAAAAGAAAAAAAAAGGAAAAATGGACGGTTCAGCAAGTTCAGGGTTCGGTTCGGTTTGAAATAAAAAAAAAATAAGAAAGAGAACCCGAGCCGAAGCTCGGGTGTTCCCGACAGAACAGTGCTCGAGCTCTGCTCGAGCGCTAATGGTGGTCATCAGTGCCGGAAGAGACGATAGTCGACGACGGCGACAACGGGGTCTCGGCGAAGGCAACCACCGAAGAAGAAGGTTCGGTGGCCATGGACGACAGTGATGGCGGAGGTTCCGGTGAGGGCATTTCAGACGGAGGAATCGAGCAACAGAAAAAAAAAAGATCTAAATTTGGAAAGACGTATGCGACAAGGCCGAATCAGGAAGCTTCAATTGCAGCTTTGGATCAAAATAGTAAGAGCCTAATTTTAATTCGATCGAAGCTTTTAGAAATGGGTGGATTTGGCTTGATTTGGAAGTTTCTCAATTTTGGGATTTTGCTATGTTACGAGAGTGTAAAAAAAAGGGGATTTTTACCTTGACTTTGGGGAGATCAGAATGAAATCACATTGTAAATTGCTCGAAAGGGAAGGAAGCAACTGGAATTCGATTTGGCACATCAGATTTATTTGGATTGCTGTCTGATTTTGGGAGAAAAGCGGGCTGTGTTTTGCATTGTATAAAATAGAGCGTTCGAGACTGCTATTCGGAGGGGGGTTCTGTCTGGTTCGAAAAAGGGTCGACTGTTCTGAGTTGGCCGAGAGCTTTGGAGAGGAGAAAATTGCTCTGTTCTGGTAGTGAGGGAGAGGGCCGGCGGATTTGAGAAAGGGATTTGGGCGGCTACGAGAGGAACACCTGCTTTGTTGTTTCTGCTTAGAGAGAGAGAAACAGTGGTTTGGAGTCGTCTGTTCGGTTCGAAAGAACAGAACTGACCCTGCTATGTTGAGACAAAGGAAGGAGGACTACCGGCTGTGCATAGAGGAGAAGAGTGGTTGCTGCTGCTCGGGAGAGAACCAAACTGCCAGAACTGATTGTACTCGACAGAAAATGACGCCAACGAATCCATCTATACGACATGCTTTTTCTTCCTTTTCATTCATGTCTAGCTAAATTCATTTGTACTAAGACTAGATGAAGCCCTGTTGAATTGTTTGACTCTCAATATTTATTTGCAATTCTAAAGTAGTGATTTTTATTCCATATGTGCTTAATAAATTTTGCGATGATTGTTCTACTTATCGAGAGATGGTAGAGTTGATTGTTGGTGAAATTAAACTAGGGGTTTGTTAATGTTCGAGAGGTCTTAGCGAATTCCAAGGTATTATTTGAATAAAGATTGTATTTTTATGATTGATCTTTGCTCGAGAGAGGGAGATTAATTAAGTTAGATTTAATTGTTTAGTTGCATGTTCGAGAGGGCTGCATACATTACGATTATTCGTGACTTCGAGAGAGGCACGGATAATTAATCACTTGGAATTGTACGGGTTAACGGAGAGGAAAGCTATTTGGTTTGGGTAGATTCGAAGTCTTAGTATATTTCTCATCATATTATTTTCACATAAATTTCATTGCTTTGTTAAATTAGAACTTTTCATTCTGTTATAACTAGTACATAAAAAAAATCAAATCTTTCATTAGAATTAAGTTGAATCAGTCTAAGTCCTTTGGGTTCGACCTCGTTTCCACTAGCCTATACGTAGTCTCGTGTGATTGCGAGTAAAAAGAGTTAAAAATTCAATCAATCACTAATCTTATAGCAAAATTATTTTTGTTAAAATTTGCTTCTCAAACATGATTTTGCACTAAAGCAGTTTACACCCTCAGAAAATCTCCTCATGCCCCTATGCTAAAATCGGCTTTTGGTGGGGAGGAATGTGGAATGACTCCACTTGTCCCTCATTAAATGGATGGTCATTATATATTCTTTGTCCTCTCATTAAGGGTAAAATCATCACATGAGGCATTTATTTTTTTTATTTTAAATTGCCTATTCAAATAAGCTTTAAAGATTGGTTTTTTTTAAAAAATCTCTTTAGGTGTGAGCATTACCAAATGGGTCAAGCTTCTGCTTTAATATAACAAAAACGATTTTGTCAAAAATCGCTTTCCAACAAAAGCAAAAGCATTTGCCAAACACGCCCACACAATTTGCCCAACCCGACCTGGTTTACCTATTAAAGATGTTAATACTTCTTACATATTGAATATATTTAAATAGAATATGATTTAGACAACAATGATATTTTTTGAACACTGAAAACTTAGTTTATCCTTATATTGCTTCAAATCTATCAAGGATCACTAATTCGCCATCCCACAGTTCAACTCCTTTGACTCGGTGGAGGTCCACTCCCCGTGTATTTTTAGATGGTGGATATCCCACCTTCGTGTAGAGCAAATGTGGGGATGGCTGAATCGTAAGGTGGTTAACTCCTCACCCTATTGTCAAACAGAGCTCCGTTTTGACATGGTAAAATACTAGGGTATGATAACCCGAAAATCTTGTCTGATAGGGACCAAGAAATTGTGCAACCACGAGGGTGTGGTACACATATTCACCTATTCGATTGCCTATTGGTGTTCACATAAGAAAAACAATTGGTGCATGTTATGAATCTTATTATTTATGAACAGTAAAAATTTATGTCATTCTTTCTTTATGGGCAACTGAATATCTACCATCTGAGAGCATAAAAAAGCAGAAAAAAATTGCCATCCGCAAGTTTGCTAAAACACTAGTTCTTTTGTTCTTCATGGAATCTTGTTTATCAGCTTGTGTTTTTAGAAACACAAGTTGTTTTTTGGCTAACCAGACAAGTTGGAACTTGGAGGTAGTTATGCTGGCATTATTGGGTTAGATACTGAAAATGGCCCCAACAAGGCAACAACCCTAAATTTAAGACGTCAATGGGGTGGCACAAACACTAGAATCATAGTGACAAAAATAGGCGAAACGCTTTGGGGGCTTCCTGCACTTCGTGGAGGATATTTGTCAGTTCGCCTGGAATTCGGCGAATTTCGCCTGTTCGGTTCGGCCTATTATGTTTTTTTCTCGTTTTCAAAAGGAAAACGATATTTCTACATCACTTTTCCTACAACACTGACTTACACAGCCTATGTGTACATGGATAAAGTGATGTAGGGATATCACTCCCCTTTTCAAAAAGGGTTTGAGCTGTTTTTGACAGAGTTTGAAATCTCATATGGGCCAGCTGTCGTTCACACATTGTTTTTGCACAATTTTAAGCAGCAAAGTTGACTTCGTTGTCCGATATGCACTGGGCAACGAGAGCTTATTTATTACACAACAGTAAAACTACCAAGATGTCTAAATTAAAATTCAAACTACAGAGATATCATTTCAATTACTACAAATGCATGTGAGTAGCTATTGTTCACACATTGTTTTTGCACAATTTTAAACAGCAAAGTTGACTTCGTTTTTAGATATGCAGTGGGCAACAAGAACTTATTTATTACACAATAGTAGAGTTTATTTGGTTAGAGATTTTAGGAGTAGGAAATCTGATTTTAGGGAAGAAGATGGAAGAAATATCTGGGTCTTTGGTTGGGAAGAAATAGCTTTTAGGAAAGAATTTAGGGCTCGATGGTATGTTTTATAAATAAACATGAAATGTAGGGGCATTTAATAAGAAAAAGTGTGGTTTCAATCATGAAACCGCATTTTTTTTATTAATTATCCCTGTCTTTTTTTTCAAAATTATAAAAATTATCATTAAAAAAATCAATGAAGTAAAATCTGGATTCTTTTAGGGAGATTTTCTAAAAGAACCTAAATTCTTCTAAAATTCAGCGTCTTTTAGGCTGCCAAACAGGCCCTAAAACTACTAAGATGTCTAAATTAAAATTAAAACTATGGAGATATCCTTTCACTTACTACAAATGCATGCGAGTTTACTTTTCAACAAGCAAAACTCACCCACAACATAAATTAAAAATAAAAATAAATTAAAAACTCTTATATTCAGTGTAGAGTTCAACTATAATTTGACTTTATTTTCTTTACGTTAGTAGTATTCTATGGTAAGTTATTATTCGAAAAATAGTTTCTTTAATGCTTTGAGTATTTTCCTTTTCTCCTTTTATATTTGAACTCAATGATAAATATTCAAGATGAACTAAATATTTTCTTTAAGTGTTCTAATGTTTTAACCTTGCCGAATTTTCCCGTACCGAACTGTATTGATCTCTTGCTGAATAGGAGTCGAATCCCCGACTTGTCACTAGGACTAGAACTTGCTGCTTCTGGGCCATTGATCCGGTTCAAAAGATCGGGCCACATTTTTTTATAATACTCTTTCTCTTGAGTAGTATGCTCCAACATCAACATGTCAAAAAACAAAAAAGAATCGAAAAAGAAAGTAATGCTCCACCATGCAGAGCTGGGGAATGAACCAATCAACAAGCATTTCTCAAGACTTGGTCCGACGCTGTATGTTAATAGAGCGGGAGGTGATCAAACCTGCTAACACGCGTCACCAGATAGCCCAAGATGCATGGTGCATGTGCGTGTGCCAGGCGCATACTAACGAAAATCATTGAGATATACCAAAAGTAGCAGTCCCCATTGAAATGATTCTCTACCTAGCTATCTATGTAACTGTGTAGGAAAAAAAACAGAACTCTCCCTCTCAAAATGACCTTTCTTTTGTGGAGAACTAACAATGAGAGCTTGTCCAAGAACTTGTTCTTTTACTTTGCTTGACAATTAACAACGTCCACATTATCTTTGGGCTTGAGAGTGGTTTGGATAGTGTTTTGTCCTTATAATTTGGTTGACCAAACTCGCACAACTGTGTCTTTTCCTCTAGTCTAGTAAGTGAAGTTACGAGTTTTCTGTTATTATACATGTCCATTTCTAGTTTTCTAATAACCTTGTGTATCACCATTCACCAAAAAAACTTGTTAATGCATGTGGAATGCATTCCCTATTCTTTGCGGATCTGTTTGTTCTGTTGGGAGACATATGAACCTTTTGCTCTAGTAAGCTCGTCTATTAGTAGTGCCACAAATCAAGAACTGGGGTTCTCAAACTTTAAAAATTCAACGTCCATCAAGAAACTGCGCGATCTACAAGCCAAATTCCAAGATCATTGCTTATTCAAGAATGAAGTAATTTCAGTGCCAAGTAAGAATTGTCTACATCCGTACTTTGCTTCTTGTTAAGATTAAACGCTCCATAAACAAACCTATATATATATGCAAAACATCGACCTAAAGAAATTACTTTATAATGTAGTATGAAAGAATAAAGAAATCTCATTACGACGTAAACAATACATGGAAAAAATCATACTTTCATTGCCATAAAAGAATTGTTTACAACAGTACTTCCTTTTTTATAGTTTAGATATTTACAATAACAGACTGAAGAGATATGTATATGATCAAAAGAAGCATAACGTGTAAAGACCTAACATCTTCAAGTCTTGGATGAACTGCGCATCATCATACTTGGGTCGCACCTCCTCCTCCAGATTCTCTAGAGCCTCACGTGCAGCCTTCCTCATAGTCTGTATCTGTTTCTTTCTCTCCCGCTCAGCCTTCGCATCAACCAGCCTTTTGCTCACTACTCCATTCATCTCCATGTTCTTCACCTTGGCCCGCTCAACAGTCTTGGCGAACCTCATGAGGAGCATTGCCTTGCGCTTCTTTTTTTCTTCCGAGACGTCTTTTTGCGGAACAAACGCGACGGGAGCCATAAGAACAGAGAAAAACTTCAGCAAACAGAGACCAAAGTGTTGTTATGGTAAAGAAGAAGAAGAGCAATATATACGACGTGAGAAAGGGGCTGAAAATAGGAATGTAGGAAGGCGGCATTATGACGACTTACAGAGGCGAATGGGGATACTGAAATAGGAATCCAATCCGAACAGCAAAGATAGGAGTCTGAGCAGAGATGATCGTCACCGACTTCGCAGTGCTGTGCAGCGCTAATGAAGAAGATGCAGTTGCATCCGTTGATTAGATGATCAAGGGATTGTATATAAGAGTCTGTCACACGTGATTCACTTATGTTCCCGCGGGAACTTTTCCGAAATTCCTACTATAACCCCTCTTAAAGGTGACAAGCGACCTTGGCCCAGCACGTGATTGTTGGCTTTAAAATAAAGATTTTTTTTATAGAAAAATACCCTTTAAATTCATTCATTTTTTTTCATAATTCTTTCTAAAAATATTATAATCAAGTAACACATTTTTTCAACAATTTGGGGTTGACAACATAAATCTTCGGCTTCAATTCTAGCATGTTTTGTGTCATCTCTTTTGTAAGAGAACAAAAAATATATCCTTTCTTATGAATTCTCTCCAAGTTTTCTTATATCTTTCTTTCCCTCTCTTGGTATCATTTACATACATCTTTTATAATCTTCTCACCGGAGCATCTATCGATCTTCTTTGCATGTATTTGTACCAACGCAATATATTCCCTAAGCTTCTCCCCTAAAGGCTACTCCTAAGTTCTCACGAATAGATTCATTTCTAATCCTATCTCTCCTAGTTATTCAATACATCCACCTCAATATTCTCATTCCAACAATATTCAATTTATCTATATGACTTTTCTTTCGAGCCTGTTCCATAGAGTATTATAGGTCTAATAGCTGTCCCATAGAATTTGCCTTCAAGCCTTTTTAGAACGTGTGTATCACATATAACTCTTGAGGCTGCCTCCACTTTACCCACCCGCATTTATCCTATACACTACATCACCGTCAATATCTCCTTCTTTGTGTATAATAAATCCTAAATAATGAGATTGCTCACACTTTGACACATCATGCCTATTTATTATAGCCAAAGTTCCATTTATAGTTCTACCTTTCTTGAAATTAAATTCCATAAACTCTGTCTTAGTTCTATTTATTTTAAAATCGTCTTCTTCTAGAGCTTGCCACAATATTTTTAATTTTGTGTTTAACCTATTTTAGTTTCATCGACTATAACTATATTGTTTGCAAAAAGCTTGCACCAAGGAACACTATCTTATATATTTCTAGTTAGCTCATTCATAACTAAAGTTAAAAAGATAAGGACTAAGGGTAGCCCATGATATGGACCATGAACTCCTTGGTTTCCCCCTCAATTGTTAGAAGAGTCCCGGTAGCCTGCAATCGAGCGGAGAGAGCATCTCTCCGCTCGATTGCAGGCATCGGACGGCTATGACGGGGGACTATCACCCCCCCCCCCCCCGAATGCCCATTGCCCTCACCCTCTTTCGCCCTCCCCTTCCCCTTCCCCTTCCCCTCCCCCGACCTACTCCCCTCCGCCGCCCTTAGCCTCCTCCCTCGTCGCCCCTCCTCTGCTCAAGCCCTCTCTGTCCTCCGTCGCCGCCCTCTTCACCCGTCTGCCCTCCGCCCTCGCCCTCTCCGTCCCCCGTCACCGCCCTCTTCACCCGTCTGCCCTCCGCCCTCGCCCCCGCCAGACTGCCCCCGTCGTCGCCCTCGCCCCCACCCTCTCCGTCCCCCGTCACCGCCCTCTTCACCCGTCTGCCCTCCGCCCTCGCCCTCGCCCTCGCCCCCACCCGACTGCCCCCGTCTCAGCCCTCGCCCTCCGGAGAGCAGCTAGTTGCCGAAAGGTATAATTTTTATTGGTAAAAAGAAACAGGGTCTGCGATGATGCATTTTTATACAATATCTATGATCATTAATATGCAGAGAACATTGATCAATACCTGCCATTGTATGTTTTTTAGACAGAACATAAATATATCTGAGGTCCTCTTGACAAAAATAGCATCAACATTGTGTGGAATTGAATGTGCAAGAAGACAGTTGATGTGCAGGACAGACATTACCTAACAGTTCATGATTTTCTTTTATATAAGTTTTGATTACGTAATGTAAAACTTAGTCTCTTAGTGACACTAGATACCAGAGAACCCAATTACAATTTACAGGTGGTAAGGTTCATTTATAATCTTCTAATTTCTCTTGTAAGATAATTGCAGGTTTAGGAATAAACTGACTTACATTCTCCACGATGATCTTTTACAACAAAAGCTTCACTCCTTGCTTCCTTTAATCTTACTTCAGGACAAGTGCTTTGAATGGCCCTTCTTCTGTTTCTAGTTATTGGTAGATCAGGAACATAGGGGTCTCCATAGAAGAAATCTGCCTGTTAGTTATTGGTAAATATCATGTTCAAGAACGAACTTTAGCTAGTAGGTCTTCAATGGTAATATGGTTGCACTTAATGCATTTTGGCTTGATCTGCATTTTTTAAAATTTTCAGAAATGGATGCATCTAGTAGTAATAACATGAGAATGGAGGAATTATGCCCTCGTTGTCTCAGCCACCGCATGACATTGTATGTTTCTCGTACTGGTGAAAACCCTAGAAGGCCTTTTTTGAAATGTCAGAATCGCTATGTAAGTTATTACAAGCCTTAGTTAGTTCAATGTTATATGTATCTTTTGTATATTTAGACTTTAACTGGTATTGGCAGGGGGAGGCAGGCTGTGGGTACTTCAGGTGGTTGAACAAGCAGCCAAAACATCCAACTGCTACAAGAGTTCATCCACAAGTGCCTTCCAACATACCTAATCAACAAAGAAATCGAACATCTGTGGTGGAAGAGTATATTAGGGATAACACTAGGACGACTATGTTATTTATATTTTTGATAATGATAATATGTCTGATGTTAGTTATATTTAGAGGGTGATGGATGAGAACAATGTAATACTTATAACTACGTGTCATTTGGAACTAACCTTTGTTGCTTTTTTAACTCTTCATTTGCAAACTATTCTGGTTGCTGGTTCTGATGCCATTATTCTTAGGAATTGTCAATATTTAGTCCAGCTTGATGAAGTGTTTCAATCAAGTCCTAGTGTTCTAAGTTATCTGGCAGCTGTCTTTAGATCTTTCTGGACAGTTTTTTTGAGAATGTGCTCATGTAAAGATTAATCCTATCTGATGCTTGATTGTTGGGAAATTGCTTCTCTTTTAGCAGTTAGGATGTTGATTGGAGTTCGTTTGCAACCAAGTCATCTGCCTGCTGATGATTGCAGTTGTGAAATATGCACCAACAGATATGGTTTTTGTAATCTTTGCATGTGTGTAATTTGTAATAAGTTTGATTTTGAGGTAAATACATGCCGCTGGATTGGAATTCTTTCTCATATTTAAAAGGATAAAACATTTTACAGTAGAATGGGAGGAATTTTTACTCTGTTTTGATAATACTCCCACTGAAGAACATGGAACAAACCAGAATCAGGATTCTCTCCAAAAAACAAATTCAGTATACATATATACTGTGGAGCCTAGGTGGTGATCTGACTGGAAGACCACATGAAAGAGCCATGAACAAAACAGCAGCCTCCTCTTCTTCTGCTAGCTTCCTCTGTTTCTGAAGCAGAAATCACTGCAATAAAGCATCCCTATTGGTGCAAATAGCCTGAGCTTGAAAGCAACACCGAGCTTGCTCTTAGCTTGTGGTTCAGATTCCGCTTAAATGACCATATGTAAGCATGGTAAGCATCGATTTCCATATTGTCGACCATGGTAAGCATCGATTTCCATATTATTCAAACAACTCAAGAATAAAACAGACCCAGATTTCATAAGTAGTTAGCTAAAGAGTTAGCATTTACTTGTACATATACATTCTTACAAAAAATACAGGTTCCCCGGTACCGGTTGCATATATTTCGAGAGCGACTCACATGAGTACCTCGAATAATCTTCTATTTCCTTGATCATGCCCAAATCCAATCGATGCATAATAAAAGCAAGGCAACTGACAGAGCATATATATAGTCTAGTAGAGCATCAACTAGTAGAGCTTCTGTTGAGTATCTTGACAGAGCATTTAAAAGCCAAAATCAGTATTCTCTCCAAAACCAAAATCAGGATTCTCTCCAAAGCAACAAGGTAGCCCGGCTGTTTCTTGAACCACCTGGATACCAAAAGGTAGTGAACCGAAGAACCAACTACATCCAAGGAAAAACAAAATATCGTCAAATACAACAACATAAACCATGTCAAAGAATTCAGATTTGTTTTTCCAAAAAATTGATGCTTGATCATTGCCAGCTGCTAAAAACTCCCATTGGATTATTTTCTAATAAGATCTCAAAGGTTTGGACCTGCGAACTGGATCCTTCACCCTTAGACAAATCAAAGCTGCCACAAACAACTTTGACAATTCGAACAAAATTGGTGAAGGAGGATTTGGACCAGTATACAAGGTAATTGCCAATCAACCTTTTTGTTTTATTGTACTCCCTCCGTTTTGGAATTCATAGATACATTAGAATTTCCAAAATAAAATAAAATCAGTTCATTTTGGAAACCAGATGTATCTACTAATTCTGGGTGGAGTATAAATTTCTGCTCGTCCATCATTTTACCACCCGGACTATATGCTATTGCTGTATGATTGAATGCAGGGACTATTGTCTGATGGCACCATAATTGCAGTGAAGCAGCTCTCTTCAAAATCAAAACAAGGGAACCGTGAGTTTGTGAACGAGATAGGCATGATTTCTGCTTTGCAGCATCCAAATCTTGTAAAACTTCATGGATGGTGCATTGAGGGAAACCAATTAATTCTAGTCTATGAATACATGGAAAATAAGAGCCTTGCTCGTGCCCTGTTTGGTAAACATCTTCCTTTTCTTTTGGTTTCTATCAGACATGTAAATAACAAAACAAAGTTCTTTTAACCTTGACTTACTCCATGATAGGTTCTGAAGAGAAGCAGTTGAATCTGGATTGGCCAACCAGGCAAAGAATCTGTGTTGGGATAGCAAGAGGTTTGGCTTATCTTCATGAAGAATCAAGACTAAAGATTGTACATAGAGACATCAAATGTCATGAGCAAGATTAAAAATCATACCTTTGGAGGTTGCACGGAGGTTTCTTGTCGGCGTGTCTGGAGAGACGAGGGAGATGGGGGGCGGCGATCTGCTCGGCGATGAGGGAGGAGGGTAAGGAGGGCGGAGCAAGGGCGACGAGGGAGGAGGGTGAGGCCGGCAGAGGAGGGGCGACTGTCGAGGGAGGAGGGCAGTGGAGGGGACGAGCGGGGAGGAGGGCGATGGGAGCGGCGACTGTCGAGGGAGAGGAAGAGGATCGGGGGATTAGGGTAAAGAAAACCCGTTAAAACCCGCTCAACCGATCACTTTACATCCGACGGTTAATAACAAAACCGAGCGGAGAGAGCTTCTCTCCGCTCGGTTGCAGGCTACCTTTTTCCTTGTTAGAATACTCATCGTTCGTCCCCCTCATTTCAATAGAAAGACCTAAAAAAAGTTTCAGTTGTTTTAAAAAAGAGCCATTATGGCCTTCAAGCTGGGTTTGCTTTACCCTTTGGGTCGGGCCACGTGCCAATGGTTGCTAGGTCCAACATGAGGGCTCGGGGCACGGGCCTTAGTCAGGCCCGTTTCTCAAGACATTAGCCATGGGCGTAGTGACAAATTCAGGATTCAGTTTCAATTTGGTGAGGAGTCATCACAGTTCCATAAGAAGAAATTCAGCAAAAATTCCACAAAATTCAGCCATTCTTATGGGATCTTGTCTAGTGACCAATATTACTTATCTGCATTAATAAACAAAAAATGAATTAAAAGTTTTGATTTTCTAATGCTGACATGTAATATTGAACGAACAAAGTAACTTCTTGTAACAACTTAATTTATATAATCTTTACTTAGCCTTTTTTGTGCAGTTGTAATATGTAAACAATTTTTTATAATTTTTTATAAAAATTTAATACTCCTTGCATGTGACTGATCATAGTTATTGAACTTTTTTTTTGTTTTCCATGTGTGAGCAGGATGAAGTGCATTGTACTGTATTTAAAGAATCATGGAACAATATTATAAAGAATGGGGATAATATTTGCCTTCGAGGTTAGTTTTACTTACATGTGGATATTCAAAAAACACTTTAAAAAACAGGCCTTGCGAGCTCTTGTGAGAACCCATACATGCCATTTCTTTTCTTTCTTTTTCTTAGTAGGCCTTTAGCTTTCTTCGTCCTTTGTTATCATGTGGGAAATATTAATTTCAAGCATATGTAACATTTTACACTCAAGCACAAGGCTTGTAAAATCACAAATATGAACAACTCTAGGCCACCCAATTTATCCCATATTATTTGTCAGAATTGTGAAGTAGAAACAATCTAATATTGCTACATTTTGGATTTCCAAGCTAGACAATTATTGTGGGAGGAGGTGAAAATCTGAAACAAAGTCTAAGAGTGAATATTATTCATTTTTTTATTTCAGTTATCTCGCAACCAAATGAGTAGGCACATGTAAGACCTAAAAAATATAAGCATTTGAATTGGAGTTTAATTTTATAGTTTTACAATCCTACGACAAATGACCTACAACAAACAAGCTGTCGGTGGATGGGTTATCGTTGGATACAACATTCCAAATTTGTTTGGCCTCTTTGTAGTTATCATTATGGAAAGATATAAATACATGTCTAACTCACTAATATATGTTTAATACGCCCTACACTTGAAGAACTCAATTGGAGGCTAGGGTTTTGGAGAGATCAAAGGAGAAGAATGAGATTTTGGCTTGAAGCTTCTCGGATATGAGGTAAGAAAACTAAATAGCCGTTCATTGAGTCGATATCTTCATGGCATTGGCTTAGAGTATCAATTGTATGTCTATACAAACTGCATGTCAGTAGAAGTTATTACGTGTTTATTGATGGAATTACATGAATTAATGATAATTGCATGCTTAGAAGTAAGTAATGGGTTATCTATCTTAAATATTGAGATTTATACCATAATGAAGGGTTGTTATCGATAAATAAATTTGTGGAAGAGGAAGATAAGCCTATTTTGATTCAATATAAATAAGATCATAGTTGTGATCATGCTATGCATGGATATAAGAGTATTGAATCATGTTTTCCTATGGATTAATATTTATGATTCATGAAGTAGTATTGATAACTGGAATGCTTAGTTTTCCTGTTGTTTATCTAGAATTAAAAATTGAATGAATGGAAGACTAGATGGAGAAGTGGAATTCTGTCTTGGAAGGTTATGCTCTTTGTTGGAGTCAACAATAACTGGTTAATGACAATCTCTTTGTCGTTGACAATACGTATCACCTAAGATTTTTAAATACAAAATTTCTTATTATGCAAATCGGAGATGTAACAGATTCATTTGATATCACATGGGTAAAAATGCATATGAGACATTACTCTGGGTTTTGAAAATTTATATCCAAAACAACAATTAGTACAAGAGTTTAGTTTACATGAGACTTGTCTCATGCAGCTTACATGAGCCAAGTCATCTCGTGCTATTGAATTTTGATCCAACGATGAGTGTTAAATCAATGGGTAGGTGAGTGCGAATCATCACCCACCCTTGTAGCCGTCAGATCAAGATCTGACGACTCAAGATTATTCAGGGACATACAAGCTGCACGAGACAAGTCACATTTAAACTTTTCTATTAATACATAGTACATTATTGGTAAATGTCAAAATAGAAATCTTGGATCCCATCCAAGAGTGCAACCGTATTGTCCTTCCAAATTACAATAAACATATATACCAGGCTTGCACTCACGAGCTTTACATTAATTAATAAAATCAAATAAACTAACACCTATTACTCGTTGCCCTTTCTACTCGTACACTCAAGTACCTACAAAAATGTAAAAATATAGCATTTGAGTATTTACATACCTAGTAGGATGACAACAATCATAGGAATTTATGATAGCATAATATACATTTGTTAATTAATATTCACTATAAATAACTATTAGAACAACATAGCCATCTTATGCGCACTTTACTACATAGAGTATGTTATAGGGTTTTTCTTGTTGCTCTAAATGACATTGAAGTCCATTAGGTTTTTCCTCTACCTCTATTTTCTATTTCTGCATTCAACTATGAGTTTACTCTAAATAGATACCCTAAATCCATTTATTTTATTTGACTACTGTTTACCACGATAACTAATAGTCTCGAAGGGATTTCATGGATCATTCCACGTTGGATTATGAGCACCATGAACTTCGTCATAACCCATGCATGCTTACTGAAATCTCTTGTGGATTATAAACCTCCAAGATGGCCAATCAAGGTCATTTCTTTGCTCTTGTAGCACGTGATATTCTTTTCATGCATACTTCTTGGTCATTGTCTTGAACTGTGGATATTGATTCTTCTGGTCTAACCCCATTATATTACTTTGCTCTTTCATAGTAATCCATTAGTTACAAAATATTTATGCTTTGATGATTGTATTTTTCCTATAAATCAGTAATACTTCCTTTTGGACCATACTTAGTTCACCATGCCTTATAGTGCAATACTTCTGTTATCAAGACCATATTCTATTTGAATTTAGCCATTACTATTCCAACGTACAACACGTATGGTCATACTTCATAAAAATTCACATACTTCAAGCATATCTATTCATGCATAATCATTACAATACTCATGAGAGTATTTATAGCATATTTCAATTCTATACAATCATTACATACATCAAACATTTGCTATTTAATTCTTCAATCTGCATGAAAGTGCAATTTCTCTGTCAGTTGGTTCATTGACACATTCATTAATCGATAGTGCTTTATCAATGACCTAATAATTCTAATTCTTTTGTTCATCCTTTACCAAGACATGGATCAAGACATAACAATCTCACATTCAATTCAACTCGATCATATTGATCATTCAACACATAACAATCAATGCCAAACAAACAATCATGCTAAAAACACATCTTTACTCCTAGTAACATGAAAGTGCTACTCTTAAGCATGCAAAAGGAACCATATATCAAATCCACGTCTACAAGGCATATATCAACTACTAATACCCTTTTTCATGCTTTAAAATCAATTCGTAACGTTGAGGTGAGCCATCCTACCTTCAACCTTGGCTAAGAGACCATTTTTCTTCATTTGTGGATGAAGATCCACTTTCCTATGGCCTCCAACGCCTTCTTTGCGCCCTAAAGTCTTCCTTGGAGTCAAAATAGGACATCCCCAACACGAAAAAGGCTATTTATATTAAGGGTTGGTGCTTCTCCATGCATGATTATGTACCATCATTGACATATGACTCATCGACATATTTTGGGGTCAATCACATTTTGTCAATGATTTAAATTCTACAATATTACCTACACTTGCCTCATGGATTCCTCTATTTGTTGATGGTAGTTTGTTGATCGTTCTAATTTTGTAGATAGTCAATCCTTTTTTTATGACATAATTCTAATGCTTAATTTATTTTAGGGTTGTTAGATTGACGGTTTGTCGATGAACTGAAGGTAAATATGAGGAAGTAAATATACCATACAGTAGAATTATTTTTGGTTTATAAGAAGATTTAAGTATAGTTGAATCCAAAAAAATAATCAGTAGATTCAACGATTAACATTCAATGACAAAGTATTTTTCGGTGAATGACTTGTCGATGAAACCCGCCAGTAATGAAAATATGAACCCTAGGTTGTAAAGATTGTGTAATAACCCAAATTGAAAATATGATTATTGGGAAGCAAATTGGAAAAAAATAGGATATTTGAGAAATTAAAAAATAGGACCAGCGACAAGTGTTCTATTATTAGTGACTTGTCGTAGGATGGCTTGTCGGTGAATATACAGAGTCAGCCTAAACTTGAAAACTAGATCCGACTCCAATTAGGAGAGGTCCTATGTTTGTACCTAATATAAATAGACCACCAATGACTCAAGGAAGAACACTAGACGAAGAGAAGCCCTAGGAGAGTCAAAAGAAGAAGGAGAAGGGAACAGAAAGAGAAGAGAAATAAAGCTGAAGTCAAGGTAGGACAACTAACCTCAATTGAATACTGAGCAAATTAGGATGATAATTAGATGAGTTACTTATGGCATGAAGGATAATTAAGAAATCAATAATATTTACATGAATACTAGTCCCTAATATAAAGAATCATATTTTTATGAATTGTGAATTGTATATTATATGCATTGCATGGTTTTGTTTGTTACTTGGGAATGTATGTTTTATTTGTAATGAACCTAATTAAGAAAAATCTAGAGATCAAAGTATGATGAGAGCAATTCATGAACCATAAGCATGTTGTAGGGTCAATGACAACTTATCAACGATAAGTGACATGTTGTAGAAGAGTTGTCAGTGGTCCAAGAGAGACATAAATTGATTGATGGATGCATATTTGTTTTCCAACTAGTATTTGAACCATCAATAAGGAGTAATGAATGCTATGAAAGAAGGAATTGCTATTATTTGTTCGTTGGACTTGCTATTGCAGCCAAGTACAAACTATAGTCTCAACGACATCTCTTAATGATAATTAAGTTGTTGGAGAGTAGTTGTCTGTAAATTATAGCCAGCAAAGAATATGTACTCCATACGTGAGTTCTAGTGGCACTAATCAGTTGGCTTATAATTAAGGCGCTACCTTATAATAAGTAGTGAGAATGAACCTTGTCTTTGTGAACATTAGTGTTAGGATTTGAAATGAAATGAAAGAATAGGCAACTTACGATGCTTCAATTATTGTTAAGTAATATTGTGTAGCAGAGGAAGAACACTGTACGCTGGACATGCTATAGATTGAGGACTGCAGGAAGTCCATGGAAAAGAGATAACATGTAAGAAAATACACATCTGAATGATTAAGTGACTTAATAATAATTATGTGATAGTGGAAGTGGAAGAATGAAAAATAAATAGTAATATAAGAGAATGACGAGTAATGTCAACCCTTAAAGTTTAACATGTGAGCATTGTTGTTGTTTTAATTAATCTTCTTAATTTTACTCGCAAGTGTACGAATCGTGTTTGCAGTATAGTCGCACAATTCTTACAAGGTCGAACCCACAGGGACTTGTGTTTTTGGAATTCTAATTCGAAGATCAGATTATTACCCTTGTTGAAGAATTAAATTGATTTGATTCACTACAACTACGACTAATCGAAAACTCAATGCAATTAAACAGCTTTAACTAACAAATTAATCTAAAAGCAATTAAGTAATCTATGAAAAAGAAACTAATTAACAAATAAAAATTGAAACTTTAATCAAGAATTTAAAACACTAGGGCATAAGAATCAGCACATGACAATCATAGGAATATTTCTTTTAAAATCAGCAATTGTTTTCATTATTATCTCGTAGAGAATTGGAATTCAATCTATTCTCCTACGGAAAATTTCAGCATTAAAGCATATAGATTTTTAAATAGAATTTTGTATTCTCTTCCATATCAACAAATGAGATTCAAATCATTACATGTATCCATCATTTGATAAATCACAAGTAATATCCAAATAGCATGTTAAACATATAACCCAATGCAATTAATTTGAGAATAACAATCGTTAAAACGCATTAATTTGAAATAGCAATTGCATCACATGAATACTATTCCTACAACTAATCATGGCTTCATATCAGCCCTAGACAGGGATTTAACTACTCATACTAAGGAATTTAACTGCAAAAATAATGGAATTCATTTCGATATAACTAAAATCAACTTACAGGAATTTTTGAATAATAGAAAATTAAGCCAGAAAGTATTGTTCTTTGCTCTCCGGTTACTGTTCACAGCAACAGTTCTTCAGAACTTCGAATCACAACACCGGAATGAAAAGCAAAATGAAAGAGAACAAATAACTGAAACCAAAATTTGAAACTGAATAAAAAAAAACTCTCTGGTCATCTCCTCTGTCGGCCGCCCTCTACTGCTCTCGGTTCCTCTGTTTTTATACAGAGACTGTAACTCTGTTCTTCCAAAATTCAGCATTCTTTCCAAGCCAAACGAGTAGACCTTCTAAATCCGGCCATTCGCCCTTCGATTTGCTTCAAATCGAGTCCGATTGTTTAGTAAAAATATCAACTTTTTCTCCTCTCGAAATAGAACCGAAAATTCCCCAAATCTGGAATTTTCCCCATCTAAGCCAAATCAGACTTTGTCTCCCACTCGAATCCAACTGAAATGAGTTACTTACCATTCTGGAGTGGATTTGAAACTTGATTTTCCTTATTCAGCATCTCTTCACACAGTCTCTTTTTTTTTCTTTTTTTTTTCCAAAATAAGAGCTTTCCTTCTCTGCTCCTGTTGTTTCTCATCGCGCCGCCTCGCCTTGACCGTCGCCGTCGATCAAGCACTCCCCACCTCTGCCATCGGCCGTGTTCACCGTGCCTCAGCTTGCTGCAGCCGTCTCCATCAAGCCCAGCTATCGCTCGTCTTTGACCTCCACCGTCGAGCTCATTGCCTCCGGAATCTTGCGACCACCGCTGTGATCTCCGTCAAGCTCTCGACCCTCCGTCGGCTGCTCGAGCAGAGCTCGAGCTCTGCTCCACTGTTAGACACCCGACTGAACGCCCGAACCTTTGGCTCGGGTTTTGTTTTGTTTTTTTTTTTTGTTTTTTTACTTTCGACCCAACCGAACCAGTTTGGTTCGGTTCTTTTTTTTTTAATTTTCACTCTTTTAAAACCCGTTGTATCAAGCTCGTCCGCCGGATTGAATCTGAATGCTGTGTACTTTCATTCTGCACCCTTCTTCCTCATCAGTGAACATCAACGGTCCAGATCTTTTCTGCGCGTGATCTCAGCTCTTGGGTTGCTTTGGCACTTCAAAACACGTCTAATGGCTTCACTTTGGCTGCTCTGCAGTTTGAGCACTTGAACCTTCATAAATAAAACATGTCCCTTATTAGTCGTACCAAATAATTCATAAAATTGTGGAACACATTTAAATTGAGCCATTTAGAAAGCATTATTTATTTAATTCCTAATTACTCAACTAATTACTAAAACTCACTTTATTCCTTATTTTAATTAGAAATTATGACTAACAAACATGTAAAAAGGCATATAGAAATGTGTATTTTTCATGCTTAACAAATACCCCCAAACCTAGATTTTGCTAGTCCCAAGCAAAACACAAAAGAAAAATAATAAAACTATTCAAAAATAAATGCCACTGTCGTAGGGAATCACGATTGCATTTAGCATATGCAACAAGCCTTTTAAACCCCAAGGAGTCCCTGGATGGACGAGTGAAGTCTCGTGAGGGTTTGCAGCCGTGCTACCCACAAACATGTATTTATAAAATTAACCTTATTCTTTATCTAAATGAGAAGGAAGTCAACTAAACACTTTAAAACACAGAACCTATTATCCCTTCAAATACACACTACAATACTTAAGAAAACTAACCACACGTACTTGCATTTATAATCAACTGGAATATAGAAGCGCTCAAGTAAGTGGTTTTATTCTACACCTTCATTTTGGAAATTTCTGCTCAATATGATATAGCATGATACTTTAAATAATAGAAAGTGTAGAACATTGTAGCAATACACTCTAAATCTCTGTTTCACACAGATCCAGTGTTACCCATTAACCAAAGAACATCAGAATCTACATAGTCATCGTAATCTTTAGGTTCATGATAGCACAAATGCATGCGCACCTCCTTCGGGTCCAACGTTCTAGATTTGAGAGGATAATACACCATAGACTTTATTTTTTTTTATTTTTTTTTGCAATAGGACTGTGTAAGGCCTGACTTCAAGATGCTTAGGTTTAGCAATGACTCAGGCCAATGACTCCCAGCCAGTTCGACTTAGGGCATTAGGTTTTAAGATGGACCGCTTCGGACCTGAGCATCAGCCTAAGTTAATCCTATAATAGTCAAGCAGCCCCTTTCTTTATTTTCGTTTCCATTTTTTTTTCATTTTCAACATATATATTTTCAAGCATCTTATTCTGTCTAGGCTGTATTATACTCTCAACCTATTTCCAGTTCCAAGCCCTTGTTTTAGCCAAGTAAATGGTCTATCATGATCTTTTAAACTCAACAGATAACTACACATCATCCAATGACTATGACTAAAGACATCCCACTGAAGATTAATATTCAACAAATCTCTAGAAGGTATTACTTTATGTAACTGGTGTGTGTGAGTGAATTTTATTAGCTCAAGCACTTGATCCAAGAGGATTGTAACAGAATGCTATTTCTCAGTAAAGTGACTCTATCCTCCAGTATACTTACTCACACTTCCAATGTAAATTAATCTCTTAAAAATTGAAGTATGCATCACGAAGGGATAAACTACCAAAACCTATAAAAATACTAACAAATAACCTAAAAACTACAATTTTTTTTAATTTTTTTTTGTTTTAATTTTAATTTTTTTTTACAAAATTCAAAATAAGCAAGAAAATAACTAAGATATCCTAAACAAATATCTTCCTATACCCCCAAACCTGCATGAAACATTGTCCTCAATGTAAAAAGATATGAAATAAATACTGAGGAAAATAAATATAAGAGGGAAGGAAAGATAGTACCTGCACTCCACTGAAACGCTATATTATCTATCAAAATGAAAAGAACAAGTGAAGCACAAAAATAACATAAGAAGAAATAAGCACAAAAATAAAAATTCTAAAAAAAAACTTGGGTTGCCTCCCAGTAGCGCTAAGTTTAACCTCTTTAGCCAGACACAACTATTAATCTTTAATCATGATAAGTCGGGTCTCCCAGACTCATTTTATCAATTTGAGGTTACTGCAATTCCAAGAATGGTTTAAGACGATGACCATTAACTTTGAATATATCACCATTCTTGGGGTTTTCTATTTCAACTGCTCCATGAGAATAAACAACACGAACTATAAAAGGTCTTGTCCATCGAGACTTCAATTTACCCGGAAACAGATATAAGCGAGAATTGTATAAAAGAACTTTCTGCCCCGATGTAAAAGATTTTCGCAAAATATTTTGATCATGAACCTTTTTCATACGATCTTTGTATGATTTTGCACACTCATAAGCATCATTACGAAGCTCATCTAACTCATTCAACTGCAGTTTCCTTTGAATTCCTGCTCTATTCAGATCAAAATTTAGGTGCTTAATTGCCTTATAAGCTTTATGCTCAATTTCAACAGGAAGATGACAAGCTTTCCCGTAAACAATACGGTATGGAGACATTCCAATGGGAGTTTTAAATGCAGTATGGTAAGCCCACAAAGCATCGGTGAGTCTCAGTGACCAATCTTTGCGATTAGGATTGACTGTCTTTTCTAAAATATGCTTAATCTCTCGATTAGATATCTCAACTTGACCGCTTGTCTGAGGATGGTATGGGGTAGCAATTTTGTGGGTTATGCCATATTTCTTCATTAATTGTTCAAAAACCTTATTACAGAAATATTTACCCCCATCACTTATGATAGCACGAGGAGAACCAAAACGTGCAAAAATATTATCTTTTAAGAATTGGACCACCACTTTGTGGCCATTGGTTTTGCAAGCTATAGCCTCTACCCATTTAGAGACATAATCTACCCCCACAAGGATATAAAGATTGCCAAAAGAGTTAGGAAAAGGTCCCATGAAGTCAATACCCCATACATCAAAAAGGTCTATAATAAGGATTGGGGTTAAAGGCATCATGTTACGACGTGAAAGTGCTCCTAACTTCTGACATCTTTCACATGCTGAACAATAAGCATGACAGTCTTTAAAAATAGTAGGCCAATAAAATCCACACTGCAAAATCTTTGCAGCAGTCTTTTTAGAACTAAAATGGCCCCCACAAGCTTGATCATGACAAAAAGAAATGATGTTTTGTTAATCATGTTCAGGAATACATCTCCTAATAATCTGATCGGGACAATACTTGAACAAGTATGGATCATCCCAAAAGAAATACTCAACCCTTGACAAAAATTTGGACCTATCTTGGGAAGACCAATGAGATGGAATTTGTTCAGTTACCAGATAATTAACTATGTCAGCAAACCAAGGCAATTGGGACACTGCAAGTAATTGCTCATCAGGAAAAGATTTAGTTATGGGCAATGATTCATCAGTAAAATCAACTATCAACCTAGATAAGTGGTCGGCTACAACATTTTCGGAACCTTTCTTATCCCGAATTTCAATATCAAATTCCTGTAGCAATAATATCCATCGAAGAAGACGAGGTTTAGCATCTTTCTTAGATAAAAGATACTTCAATGCAGCATGATCCGAATAGATATAGACCTTCGATCCCAATAAGTAAGACTGAAACTTATCTAGAGCAAAGACTACTGCCAGCAACTCTTTTTCAGTTGTAGAATAATTAAGTTGAGCATCATTCAATGTTTTACTGGCATAGTAAATCACATGGGGAAGTTTGTTAATTCGCTGCCCCAACACAGCACCAATAGCATAATCAGTGGCATCGCACATGATTTCAAAAGGTAGGCTCCAATCAGGTGGCCGAATAATAGGTGCAGATGTTAACTCTGATTTGAGTTTATGAAAGGCATTATTGCAAGCATCATCAAAGACAAATGGTGTATCTTTTGCAAGAAGATTACACAAAGGTCTTGAAATTTTACTAAAGTCTTTAATGAATCTTCTGTAAAATCCAGCATGGCCTAAAAATGATCTGATTTCTTTCACAGTTCGTGGTGGTGGAAGATGTGAAATCAAATCAATTTTAGCTTTATCAACTTCAATGCCTTTATTAGATATAATATGCCCAAGAACAATTCCTTTTTGAACCGTAAAATGACATTTCTCCCAGTTAAGTACCAGATTCTTCTCTTTACACCGCACCAATACTAAAGATAGGTGGTGCAGACATTCATCAAAATTAGACCCAAAGACAGAACAATCGTCCATGAATACCTCTAAAAATCGCTCTACCATATCAGAGAAAATGCTCAACATACACCTTTGAAAGGTAGCAGGTGCATTGCATAGCCCAAATGGCATGCGACGGTAGGCAAAGGTACCAAAAGGATACGTGAAAGTGGTCTTTTCTTGGTCTTCAGGGGCTATGGAAATTTGGTTATAACCAGAATAACCATCAAGAAAATAATAATATTCATGTCCCGCTAACCTTTCCAGCATTTGGTCAATGAAAGGAAGGGGAAAATGATCTTTTCTTGTCAAAGCATTCAACTTCCTATAATCAATACAGACACGCCAACCCGTTTGAACTCGAGTTGGCACTAACTCATCAGCATTGTTTTTCACAACAGTTATTCCAGACTTTTTCGGTACAACTTGAACAGGACTTACCCATTTACTATCAGAAATTGGGTAGATAACTCCTACATCTAAAAGCTTAAGGATTTCAGCTCGAACAACTTCTTGCATTACAGGGTTAAGACGCCTTTGGGATTCACGAGAAGGCTTGGCATCATCCTCCAAATGAATTCTATGCATAACAACAGAGGGACTGATGCCTTTTATATCTGTAATAGTCCACCCTATGGCTTCTTTGTGCTTTACAAGGACATCAAGTAGTTTACGCTCTCGAGCCACATCTAGGTCAGATGCAATAATGACAGGCAAAGACTCAGCAGGACCTAAATAAGCATATTTCAGAGTATCAGGTAATGGTTTCAGGTCTAATTTAGGTGGCTCAACACTAGATGGAACTACTGGTGATGATGATAAGGCAAGAGGCTCCACTTTTGGTTGCCACCGTTCAGTACTCATCAGAGGTATAGACTCAAGCAATGAGTTCACTTGTTCAATTGAATGATCGATATCAACTTCACAACCAAAATGTGTTAAGCATGCCTCTAAGGGATCTTGGGAATGTGTTTGAAGAAATGTTCCATGGATAAGTGTTTCAATCAGGTTTATTTCATTCACATCATCCATGTCAGGTGGTTGTTTACTGATGTCAAAAATGTTCAATTCCACCTTCATATTCCCAAAAGAAATTTGCATCACTCCATTTATGCAATTAATGATAGCATTAGATGTAGCTAGAAATGGACGACCCAAAATGACAAGTATTTGCCCACTTATGTTCGGAACAGGTTGAGTATCAAGGACAACAAAGTCCACAGGAAAATAAAATGTATCAACCTTAATCAAAACATCCTCAACAACACCTTGAGGAATTTTAACCGAACGGTCAGCTAATTGAAGTGTCATTGACGTGGGTTTTAGCTCTCCCAGACCTAATTGCACATACACAGAGTAGGGCAATAAATTCACACTGGCTCCCAGATCTAACAAGGCTCGCTCAATATGATGTTTCCCTATCATGCATGAAATTGTGGGACAGCCAGGGTTCTTATATTTGATAGGAAATTTACATTGAATGACATAGCTGACTTGTTCTGCTAGGAATGCCTTTTTAGGAACATTATTTTTCTTTTTGACTGAGACTAGATCTTTCAAAAATTTTGTATATGAAGGCACTTGTTGGATTGAATCTAGAAAAGGAATGTTTATTTGCACTTGTTTAAACACTTCTAGAATATCTCCATATTGTGCACCTTTTTTAGGATTGACTAGTCTTTGCGGATATGGTGCCCTAGGTACAAAATTCCTAGGTGGAGAATCACTGTCAACAGTTGTAGAAGATTTAATTTCTTTAGTCTCTATTTCAGTCTTAGTGTTCTCACTTTCTTCTTTTTCAGCCATTTCAATTTTATTATCAACTTGCTTTCGAGACCTAAGGGAGATAACTGATTGAACATGTTCCTCATTCTGTGAAGAATTGGAGCTACTACCAATGGAAAATTGGCCCTTCTGGTTAGGCACAGGTTGACTAGGGAATCTCCCTCTCTCTCTTTCTGCTAATTGAGTAGCCAATTGGCCAACTTGAGTCTCTAACTTAGTAATTGCTTGAATATTCATGTGTGTAGAGTTTTTCATTTCAAGCATAGCTTGGTTAGTTGACTGAATAACTTGGCTTGTGGATTGGATGAATGATTTGAGAGTGTCCTCTAACGAGGATTATTTTTGTGTAAGGGATGGAGATTGATTGGCTGGTTGTTGGTATTGGGTAGGAGGTTGAGACACAGCTGGATAAGGTGGGTTGTTCTGCCTAAACTGATTATGCATGGGTTGCATGGGCTGCCCACCTACATTCATAGGTGGTTGACTATGTCTCCAGGAGAAATTTGGATGATTTCTCTAACCTGAATTATAGGTTTCAGAGAAGGGATTTCATGTCGGCTTCCCATAATTATTCAGGACATTAACTTGTTCTGCATAACACTCTGGATAAGTATTCATTGAAGGACAGTTCAGAGATATATGCATCGGGCTAGCACACACAGAGCATGCTTCATTCATGTTGAGAGCATTGATGCTTCGGTTCAAACTCAGGGCATCTATTTTCTTGGTTAGCGCATCGAGTTTGACCTTAACATCTACGTCATCTTTGATTTCGTAGAGACCTCCCTTCTTAGGAACTTGATGTTGTCTCTCCCTATGACTTGCAAAATCCCACTGTTGGGACCTTTCAGCTAATCGCTCTAAGAAAAATAAGCTGCTTCACCTCCTAAGTCTAAGAAAGCACCGCCATTCATTGATTCAATCATATTGCGGTGTGTTTGAGTTAAGCCATTGTAAAAGTGTTGTATTAACTTCCATGTTTCAAACCCATGATGTGGACATTTTAGTAAAAGGTCTTTAAATCTTTCCCAACTCTCATAAAATTTTTCATTTTCATCTTCCATGAAGTTAGTGATTTCTCTCTTTAATTCATTAGTTTTGGCCATTGGGAAGAATTTGGACAAGAATTTGCTCACCAACATATCCCATGTGGTGACAGAGTCAGCGGGAAGAGAATTTAACCATGCATTGGCCTTGTCCTTCAAAGAGAAGGGGAAAAGGCGCAGACGAACAGACTCATCAGAGAAGTCTGTGAACCTAAAAGTTGCACAAATTTCTAGAAAATCCTTTACATGCATGTACGGATCCTCTCTGTTAAGACCATGATAATTGGGCAAAAGTTGAATTATCTGAGGTTTTAGTTCAAAATGCTTTGCAGAGGTTGCAGGCAACACTATGCAAGATGGAGGGTTGATTGAGATTGGAGAAAATAACTCCTTCAGAGATTTCTCAGGTTGATCTTCCATTTTGAATGAAAGATCAATTTTAGTTTCACTATTCTCTAAAGGGGTGGAATTATTACTAACCAGACGCAGTGTGTGATCACGTGTCCACGTGGTCATCCACCGTCAATCAACTCTCACGTGTTAAATTTTTTTTTAAATTTTTAAATTTTTAAATTTTTTTTATTTTTTGACCTAAAATTAACTGCAAGGGTAAAATTAGTCTTAGAATTTGATTTCCTACAAGTCCCCGGCAGCGGCGCCAAAAACTTGTTGTTGTTTTAATTAATCTTCTTAATTTTACTCGCAAGTGTACGAATCGTGTTTGGAGTATAGTCGCACAATTCTTACGAGGTCGAACCCACAAGGACTTGTGTTTTTGGAATTCTAATTCGAAGATCAGATTATTACCCTTGTTGAAGAATTAAATTGATTTGATTCACTACAACTACGACTAATCGAAGACTCAATGCAATTAATCAGCTTTAACTAACAAATTAATCTAAAAACAATTAAGTAATCTATGAAAAAGAAACTAATTAACAAATAAAAATTGAAACTTTAATCAAGAATTTAAAACACTAGGGCATAAGAATCAGCACATGACAATCATAGGAATATTTCTTTTAAAATCAGCAATTGTTTTCACGATTATCTCGTAGAGAATTGGAATTCAATCTATTCTCCTACGAAAATTTTTAGCATTAAAGCATATAGATTTTTAAATAGAATTTTGTATTCTCTTGCATATCAACAGATGAGATTCAAATCATTACATATATCCATCATTTGATAAATCACAAGTAATATCCAAATAGCATGTTAAACATATAACCCAATGCAATTAATTTGAGAATAACAATCGTTAAAACGCATTAATTTGAAATAGCAATTGCATCACATGAATACTATTCCTACAACTAATCATGGCTTCATATCAGCCCTAGACAGGGATTTAACTACTCATACTAAGGAATTTAACTGCAAAAATAATGGAATTCATTTCGATATAACTAAAATCAACTTACAGGAATTTTTGAATAATAGAAAATTAAGCCAGAAAGTATTGTTCTTTGCTCTCCGGTTACTGTTCACAGCAACAGTTCTTCAGAACTTCGAATCACAACACCGGAATGAAAAGCAAAATGAAAGAGAACAAATAACTGAAACCAAAATTTAAAACTGAATAAAAAAAACTCTTTGGTCGTCTCCTCTGTCGGCCGCCCTCTCCTGCTCTCGGTTCCTCTGTTTTTATATAGAGACTGGAGCTCTGTTCTTCCAAAATCCAGCAATCTTTCCAAGCCAAACGAGTAGACCTTCTAAATCCGGCCATTCGCCCTTCGATTTGCTTCAAATAGAGTCCGATTGTTTAGTAAAAATACCAACTTTTTCTCCTCTCGAAATAGAACCGAAAATTCCCCAAATCTGGAATTTTCCCCATCTAAGCCAAATCAGACTTTGTCTCCCACTCGAATCCAACTGAAATGAGTTACTTACCATTCTGGAGTGGATTTGAAACTTGATTTTCCTTATTCAGCATCTCTTCACAGAGTCTCTTTTTTTTTTTCTTTTTTTCCAAAATAAGAGCTTTCCTTCTCTGCTCCTGCTGTTTCTCATCGCGCCGCCTCGCCTTGTCCGTCGCCGTCGATCAAGCACTCCCCACCTCTGCCATCGGCCGTGTTCGCCGTGCCTCAGCTCGCTGCAGCCGTCTCCATCAAGCCCAGCTATCGCTCGTCTTTGACCTCCACCGTCGAGCTCATCGCCGCCGGAACCTTGCGACCACCGCCGTGATCTCCGTCAAGCTCTCGACCCTCCGTCGGCTGCTCGAGCAGAGCTCGAGCTCTGCTCCTCTGTTAGACACCCGACTGAATGCCCGAGCCTTTGGCTCGGGTTTTGTTTTCTTTTTTTTGTTTTTTTTACTTTCGACCCGACCGAACCAGTTTGGTTCGATTCTTTTTTTTTATTTTCACTCTTTTAAAACCCATTGTATCAAGCTCGTCCGCCGGATTGAATCTGAATGCTGTGTACTTTCATTCAGCAGCCTTCTTCCTCATCAGTGAACATCAATGGTCCAGATCTTTTCTGCGCGTGATCTCAGCTCTTGGGTCGCTTTGGCACTTCAAAATATGTCTAATGGCTTCACTTTGGCTGCTCTGCAGTTTGAGCACTTGAACCTTCATAAATAAAACATGTCCCTTATTAGTCGTACCAAATAATTCATAAAATTGTGGAACACATTTAAATTGAGCCATTTAGAAAGTATTATTTATTTAATTCCTAATTACTCAACTAATTACTAAAACTTACTTTATTCCTTATTTTAATTAAAAATTATGACTAACAAACAGGTAAAAAGGCATATAAAAATGTGTATTTTTCATACTTAACAAGCATTGAGAAGAAGAATTGAGGAAGTTCATCACTGAAGAAAATCAAGAAAGTAAGAAAGAAAGAATACCACATGCCATAAAAGCAATCATGTGAGATGGAAGACACAAAACCTTGTATCAAGATTAGTCATGTGGAAGGCCTTAATCTACGAGAAATAAAAAATGCATACAAAATTATAACGAAGTTCATAGTGCATGTAACTCAAACCGATGAGACTTATGATTTCCCTTTGGGACTCCTAGTTGTGGTGAACTTGAGTCGAAAGAAAAAAGAAGAATAGAGACATCTATTGAAAGCAGATCCATTGGAGAAAGTAGAACATAGAGGTAAAGAATAAATCTCATGAACCTATAGGAAAAATAAAACAACTAGTCCTCATTGTTGCAGCTTTTCTACTGACTGCAGGATTCACTCCAGGAAATGATTATTTACAAAAACAAAAAAGAAAACCATTTTGATGGCTGAATCTAACACCGATGGAATATAGTAAGTTACCTATCCAGATAATATGTAATGCAATTTAGATCTTGTCATTGTCCCTGCTTGAACCACCAGTTTTGGCCTGTGATATGCAAGTTTTACACAAGGAACCTGATATTCTAACTGTTTGTAAACCGGCATCTGTTCCAGAAAGTCATGGAGATCTGAGTACTATTACTAAATTCTGTCTGACTGATGAACTTTCTAAAGTTTATTCGCTTATGTTGTTTAAATTGTGATACTTTCATTTTTAAAAGCTCGCATTAAAAGGATACTCTGTTTAAATCTAATGGGACTCTGTTTGTTAGAAACTGCAAATTCGGTCCTTTCCAAGAGAAAGAAGAGAAGAAATCCGATGATATAGAAAATGAAATACTTGAAGAATGAAATTTGTTGTTAAGTGTACCCATCATCTTGTGGCACTCGTAGAAACAAGTGCCAGGTTCTTTCCTCCTTCACCTTCTTTTAATTTCATACCATATGCAGGTCCATCCTTGTGGGCAGTACCGTTAAAACACTGTTGTGGGAATTCTACAAGCTGAATATGGCTTAGCCCCTTTGTTTCGTATCCATGTGAATCAAACAAATGGCATTTTATAATTTATTGAGATTAGATCTTAAAATGGATATACTATATGTTTGTTATTGATTCCTCTGTCTCTCTTATAGTAATTCGAATTTCCTTGACCTGATCGCTCTGTTGACAGCCGTGCATCAGTTAGATCGTTTGGTTTCTGGGCTTCTTATACTGGCTGGAAATCCTACTAAAGCCGACATTTTTAGGCAGCAGGTATGTTACCTTTTCACGGCTTTCATTTGGAGCATTTACAGATATTTGCATCTTCAAGTGTTACTGGAACCTTAAGGAATTAACCCCAAATATCACTATGTACTCCGTTATGTTGATGTTATTGTTGTTTATGTTCTTGATAAATGTTGTTTTCTTACTTTACAAGATTGAATCTGTGGTTGTTGGATCCGATCCCTCACCCCCCGCGCGCGGCAATGTTGGGGAAGCCATGCAACACACCTGGGCGTTTCTGCTTTGCCCTGTATTTATCCTACCCACTGTCACTCACCATCCTGCCCGCCGCGGCTCTCTGCTGCTGCCTTTGCTTGGTACGGCCTAGAGTGCAGATGATTAGTATGTGCTTGTGTGCAGACTACCAAGGAGGCCAAGGAGCATCCTTGTCTCTGTACAAATGTATTTCAAAGATGTTGCAATTTACAAAATTGTAAGAAAAAGGTTGATAAGAGATGTGATTTTATAAGCAGTTGATTGTCCTCAAAATTAAATGAAATCACCAAAATGAAGGGTGGATTGCAGTGCAGATCTTAGTTTTTTATTTTGCACATGTAATTGTTGTGAAAAGAAGAATAATTTAGTATGTTCAGTCACCTTGTTATCAGGACTAATATGATGTGCTTCTATAAGAGAATGTTTTATTATCGGTCCAAATAGTTGTTAATGCAAATGTGGATTACGATGCTCGAGAAGGAAAGAGCTCAGTTGAGTTACAGTTTCTACCCTTTTTTTGCCACGGTAGTTGTATTTTATCTCATATTGAGAGCATGAGAGTACAATAATGGTGTTGTCATCAAAAGTAAAACCTGTATCTGTTACCTGACCATCATGATTTTTATTTTTTCATCCTGACCATTTAAAGTTGGTTGATCCCTTTTGGTACAATATTGTGCTTCAGACCTCAGTGAAGCGCGTTATGTGTGATATCCTCCCGTTGCATGTTCAGTTGAAAAAATGCAGCACGACGTTAATCTGGCAATCTCCAGTTTCAAGCTGGAGATAATCAGCTGATGTGCTGCAATTCAGGTTGTTAAGATTAGCTGGTTCAGTCCTATCCTCTGACTGACCATGTCAACATATGTTGTATAGTTTCAACTTTGAACCATATATAAGGTGCAAATTGAGGACGATAACCTTTATATATTCTCAGAAGGACCCTTTCCTTTTGAGAAAATCACGCTTCTCTCTGTAAGAACAATATGTTTAGAGGTATGAACTGGGAGAAAGGAGATGCTTTAATTGTGGTTTGGCATAAGGCAATTCATGTTTGTATTTCATTTAAGAAATAATAAGACTGGTTTTATTGTTTGTCTCTAGAGCTGTTATTGATGTTCATGTGCACCGACCTTATGGGACTCCAGTTGCTTGACCTTAAGCCCAATTGCATTATGCAGATCATCAGATAAGGACCATCGTATATTTTATTGCTTGCAGATATACTATCAAATTGAACTTAAAAGGGAAAATTGCTTGTTTTTTTTGTTTTCTACATATTAGATAGAAGACAGCCACTGCAAGGGGTAAAACAGAATGTCCAAAATTCACTCGGATTAACACCAACAATAAGCAAAGTATAGTCTTATGTGAACCAGATTATAGTCTTACTGGCCGGACTCATCGGGTCTGTTTTGATGTAAATTTGTACTTTACCTGATATGGATTTTTTGTCATATTTCATTTGCAATTATATATATGGATACTGCCATCAATCAGTTACCTCTCACTGGATACGCATTATTAGATTCGAGTGCACCTGCAGTACACTGACCACCCAACAGGCAATGGTGCACTATATCACTCTGAAGTTGCTCCTGGACGTTCCACATCTCTGGGGCTCATGAGGCTGAGGCTGATGGGACTGCAATTTTGAGTGAGGCTGAAAACTCCGAAGTGGGTCATTATTGTGACAGGAGTTTCACTGGAGCAGAAGCTAATGGAGATGAAGAGTTTAGCATTGACCCGATGTGTACGAATTGTCCAGATCTGGCTGGTAAAGGGTGAGACACGTCTGGGTAATTTGTGACCAGAATGCTTTTCATGCGCGCTGACAGAATATCTGTCAGCTATTTTTTAGAAAGCATGCATCTCACACATGTTTCACATTGTCATGCGATTTTGTCAAGTTGTAGGATTTGTCTGTCAAAAAATTTATAAACTTATTAGTCAACCTTGATTACCTTCCAGGAAATAACTGTGTTTTGAAAAGGTTTTTCTGGAACAAGTGTCACAGTATACTGTGCCCATTACTATCTAGTTCGAAGCTCTTGCTGGTTCTTCAGCAAAACAGAGAGATTTGAAAGAAGAGGCGGCTAGAAGAAGAAGGAGCACACTCGTCTTCATGGTTGGTTGCGGCCACAAGAAGAGAAGAGGTGACTTCTGTAGTTAGTAACTACCTTGGTGTCTATGAAGGTGTATTTGGTGCAGCGAAGCTGGGGATATCTTTTTAGCTTATCAATGGCGGCTTGTGAGCAGGCGGTATAGCTATAAATTAGTTTCAAAGAGTGGAGAATTCTCCTTCATAAGATTACAAAAACACGTGAAATTGGTAGGCAGGTTGTGGGATGGAATGATGTGCAGAGTCAGGGGCAGGAATACATTGACATCATGCAAAGCCATCTGTGCGTTGTTCATCTCCAAGTTTCGGGGTAGGGAAGGAGAAGATAAGGACAATTAAAAGAATTCCATGCAATGGAACTATGGAAGACCGGAGTTGCTGCTGTTGTCTGCCAGGGCCTTTCTTCATTGCTCGTATTCTTTCTTTAATTAATGCAGACAGCACTTTACAGAAGCCGCCAATGAAGATTGATGGTACAGCACATGCTTTACAACATGCAAAGCGCACGGTGGTTCGACAAAGCGCTTCACGTGCCCCGTCGATCTTGAAGATTGGCGACTCTTATAATGTGGGAGCAAGTCCAACTCATTGCACCAGGCGCAATAAAATGATTTTTCTAATCGTCAAGCTGTGTTTTTGAGCACTGAACATGATTCTCGCCCAAAATCATCACATATTTTTTTCAATATAGTCATATTTCTTATATATTGAAAAAAATATGTGATGATTTTGGGCGAGAATCTTGATTTGATTCAGTGTCATTTTTGGTTTTTAATATTTTTAGATGAAAGGTCCACGTTACATCACCTGATTACTTGATTATTAGACTATTACTTCCTCCATCCGGAATTATTATCACTAATTTTTTTAAATGAAAATTATTATCATCATAAGATTTTCTAAAATGAAATATGGTGATAATAATTCCGGACGGAGGAGTAATATTTTAATACTCGTCTCCTTCCTCCTCCCACCCTCCGCTTCCTTCCTGCGGAAGCTCACGTTTGCCGTCACTACAAATCCCTCTCAAATTTTGACAACAAGAAGCCCCATTTTGGAAGAAGTATGGATCTTTTGGCGGGGCGGTTCCTGGTTGCGGCGGTGGTCTCCTTCGCCATTGCCTTCAGATCCTACCGGAAGAAGTCCCTGGACCGCTCCGGCGCTTTGGCTGGCTTCCTCGTCATGGCCATCCATCTCGCCGCCGGCTTCAGGTGGGCTTTCTTTTCTTTTTATCTTCTCGTGCGAACATGGGTCCTCTGTTTTTCTTTTCTTTGGTAAAGATTGAATATTTGAATTCTTGTTCAATAAAGAAGGATTTTGGATATTTGATTCTTGTTTGAATTAGGGGACCTGATTGTTTTGTGATAATGGTGGAATGGAAGGTTCGGGGCCAACCTGGGTCCTCTGTTTTTCTTTTGTTTGGTAAAGATTGAATATTTGAATTCCTGTTCAAAAAGGAAGGATTTTGAAAATTTGAATTCTTGTTCAAATGTGGGCACATGTTTGTTATGTTCGATGGTGGAATTGAAGGTTCGGGGCGTTGATATTGGTGTTCTTCATTACGTCGTCGAAGCTGACAAAGGTTGGGGAGGATCAGAAGAAGAAAATTGAAGGGGAGTTCAAAGAAGGAGGCCAGAGGAACTGGTGAGGATTTTGATTGTATGGTATAATGTTTTCTTTATACATTTTAATTGGATTGTGGTATCCCTGTGTTATTATGCTAAGTAATATCAGGGACATTTTTTATGCTGTGAAAATTAAATCATAATTGGAATTGGTTGTCTAATAAATTTTTAGGAATGAGTTTCTCTACTAATACGAAGAAACAGATTAGATGGGAATAAACATGCCTTGAACAACTAGTCAATGAAAATGCAGTTTTACGCAGATTTAACTTGTAAAATTTTAAAATAGGAACACGATGTTTTTTTTTTATATTTTGTGATTTCATGTTTTGATTTGTTTGATGAGAAAGTTGTTTGTTTTTTTGTAGGTTGCAAGTTCTAGCTAATAGTGGAATTGCGACCGTTTTGGTTGTAATTGTTGGGATATTAACTAATTGGAAAGACCAATGTCTAGATTCTCAGCAGTCAGCAATGATAACTGCTCTTATAGCGAGCATAATCGGGCACTATTCCTGCTGTAATGGAGATACTTGGTCGTCTGAACTTGGGATGCTCAGCGAGGAGCAGCCACGATTAATAACAACCTTCAAGGTAATTACTGAGTTTCGAGTAAATGATCTCGCCATATTTCATGATGGCCATGGTATTAGTGTGCTTTTTTTTGCTAAAAAATACTGATATTATGGTAATTCAGCCAATCATCTATATTTTTCCCTTTTTCTTTAAATATATTCTTTTAGTGGCATTAGTCATCTTCCATAGTTGGCACAGCATGGTAATCCTAATTGGATCATGCAGGCATAAATATAGTTGCTTCTTATATTCCTTACTAGTGATACTTTTATTTTGTGAAACTTGCCATCAAATATGTTTGCCCTTTTTCATTCTTTACCTATTTATTAGTTTCCTTTGTAATGCTTCACCTACATGTATAAAAAAAACTGTTGCACTGCACCTTTCTTTGCAGTTGCTTTGTGCTCTGAAGCTTGTAGCTGATTATTTTTCACTAAATTTCAACTCCAACTTCGATTTCTTTAGATATTGGTGTAAACATGGTTTGATTCTTTCTTCTCTTCACCTACATATTGTTGCTAAATTATCCTCTTAACTAGTAACTTACTTATTAGACCAAAGAGTAAACTTTGCCCAATAGGCCAGGAATATGTAATTGACAGATATGGTCCTAATGCAATGTGTTCTGAACCTTTACTTCTAACTTGGAAGATGCTGCATTCTTTTGAATGGATTTCTTTAGATAGTTTTGCATATTGTGGTTGAATATAGTCACTGTACGTTTAAAGCAGTTGGGATTCGAAGTTAGAGCAATAGTGCTGTGATTTAGCTTTTACGGCTATCAGTTTTTTACCCTTTCAGGTGATGAGACCTGTGGATCTTTAATATTTGTATTTATGTTCTTAAGTACAGCCTGTCCGCAAGGGGACAAATGGAGGAGTTACCAGAACAGGATTGCTAGCAGCTGCATTGGCAGGAGGTGTGATTGGTCTAACATTTGTTCTCTTTGGTTTATTGACGGCCAAGTGTTCCACCAATGTTGTTGCTTTGAGGCAGCTATGGGTGTTGCCCCTTGCCACACTTTCAGGATTGTGTGGAAGCCTAATTGACTCTCTTTTAGGTGCAACTTTGGAGTTTAGTGGTTATTGCACAGTTCGGAATAAGGTATGGACAGATGCCTTTCTATGCTTCATTTGATTTTGTATGCTTTTATTTTCTTACTATAAACATTCGGCCTATCTGATTTTTCTGTCAAGAATCATGAACTTAGCTTTTGTTAATTAGCTTCTTGGTGGCTCTCTATTACATCGATCACTATCTGATTATATTAATATCAATGATTAAAAATTCTTGTTCTGGGTTATGTTGTAGTTCCAATCATGTCTTGATCAGTTTCCTCCTGATATTGCTTGTTTGTTGTTTTTGCAATTTAGCATCCTATATTATGAAGCTTACACTGCTTATGAACTATTTCCTTGTGAAAGGTGGTTTCAAAACGAGGTCCAACAGTGAAGAAGATATCAGGAATAGACTGTCTCGACAACAATGCTGTAAATTTGATCTCAATCCTACTAACAACTCTTATCACTGGCTTGGCCTCGTCATACATTTTTTAGAAGGCAACCATAAACCATTCTGTACTCTGTAAACTGGAGATGAATGGGCGAAGAGGAAGCTTAGATCTCATTCCTGGTCTTCTTGTTCCACAATTGAATGAGTAATATGATACTGTTATCAATTCTTTCGGCAGTTTTACTTATATTCTATTGCTACATATCTTTGATTGCTCTGCAGGACAGCAAAGAATTCTGGAAGGGCCCACTCTTCAGGGGTAAGGCCCTCCTTAAGTAAACAAAAAGTAACTGGTGAACCAAAGGATTAGATTTTTCATTAATAAGTTGAGAGTTGTATATCCTACAACTAGAAAGTGGATTACAATTAGAAAGTGGAATGGTGGGTGGACTGAGTTGTGTAGTTTTTCAATTGCACAATGTTGTTAGTCCCTAATACAAACATATTGTGTAGACTGCAGCTGGCATGAACCTTTTTTGTTTAAGGGAATGGGAGGGTTTAGTTTATAGCTGCACAAAATTCATGAAATAAAAGGATAGAGAAATCACATCAGAGATATATTTTCTTCATTGGAAACAGCAAGGAATTTCCAAGGAGAAACAACGACAACCTAGAAACAACAGGCAAATATACTGATATATCAATATTAGGTAAAGCAAAGGATAAGAAATATGCCACATTATATTAATGGAGAAGATATCTTTTCGTTATATTGAACTTTCTTACATCAACAATGTCATTACAGTTCACAAATTTGTTTTTCGGGGTAATTAAAAAATATTTAAAGCACAAAGGGGATAGAAAAAGAGAGAACAGGGGCTTCCCAACCCTTTACAACTGGAAAAACACAAGAAAAGAGCCTGAATGCTCAAGGCACCAGGAGAAAAATACAATGAAAAACCAAAATTAGGCAAAAAAATCCCTAAGAAAGGAGCAGTAGCTAGAGATCTTCTCTTTGAGATAGAATGCCTCCAAGATGTCTCGGGCTTGGGTGATAATGCTGTTAGCAATCTCTGATGAAGAATGACCCCCACCTTCAAATTGAAGGAAATATCTTTCACGACAAATTACAGAAATATAAGTGCTGAATATTGTCTTCATAAGGATGCCAGCATATTTGTTGAATTGAAGGAAGTCTAGAACCCACTTTAGTTCCCTTTCATTATACACTAGCCTACATATGTGACAATAAAGTTCTACATATTCGGCAATAAAGTTTACAACTTATACACTAGCCTAGTACCTGGCCTTTTATTTGTCTAATGTTTTATCTATTTGGTGGGTCGATCCTTTACAATAAAGTTTTACCAATAGTAGATTTTCTTTCATGTCATTGAAAAGGAGGCAGATCTTCATCTTCTTTTTTGCTTACAACTGTTAGCTAGTTAACTCAATATTTAGTTTATTAGCTTCCTCATCTTTGATTGAGTAATGGAGCGAGATCCTGTGTTTGATAGGCAAGAGCAAACAGTATCTCCCCAATTTGCTTAACATAATTGGCTGTACTAATCAATGTTTTTAGAGCAAAATGTGAAGGTTTATACTTTCTCAATGGGGATTAGGCAGATTGACAAAGTACAAAAACTGCCACACTGAAGGGCATTTGAATAGTACAACATGATCTCTTTTTCTCTTCACTGACAGCAGCAGCAGAGGATGTCCAAGCAGCACTCACAGACCTCGAAACAGCAGAAACAGCAACACAGTGCAAAGATACTGAAACGGCATTTGTAAACAAAGTGTCTGCGTCAGCTTATTAGCAATTAAAATAAAAGAGCAACCTAATTTGATTACAGGAAATAAACAACTCTACACCAGCCATGAATCTCTGCACTATCGTTTTACTTCAATAAATGGTGAACAAATGCGCTTCTCGATGCAAAGCTTTTATTTGCAAGTTGGTTTTGGACTCGCAGTAATATTTAGCAACCTTCTCTCTTTATTTCTTTATGTTATGTACTAAAGTAGAGACGAGCGTGGAGAACAGACCATGCATAGAGGAAGCCCAATTGTCTTCATGGCGTCTTCTGATAAGCGCATAGTAAGAGCTATCTTGGTAAGGAAGAGGTGCATACATCCTTTTCAAAAGATAACTTAGCTAGTAAGAACGACAGTTGAAGAAGAGAATGACTAGGGTTCAGCTTGATGGAAATATGGCAAGTATAACAAGTGAAGAAAGGCCTTTTATAAGAGGGCCAATTTCATTCAGAAATTCGATTTGTCTTTTCAACCGGTTTGGGCCTGGTAAAAAAATTGAGGGTTCAAAAAAGACCCAAAGGTCTGGAAAATGTCTAACAAAAAAGGGATGCACGTGAGAGGCAGGTGGTTTATTTTTTTGTAATACCTAAAGTGCCCCTCGATGTGATCTTTCCCGCTCAAAAGGACGGCGCCTTTGCCCTTCCACATGCCATTTCCCCCCTTCCCAGTGTCTCCTCTCATCACTCACTCCATTTTCCAAGATCATCTCCCATCTCCCTTCGCAGCTGCTTCGAAACCCTCATCTACCTCCGCCGACGCTACTCCGGCGACGCCCCTTAGCCGACACCCCTCTCCGTCGATGCCCCTTCGTCGGTTCGCTGACGCCTCTCTCCACGGACTGTCCTCCCTGCTGGCTTCCCTCTCCGCTGAGTATCATCTTCGCCGACGCCACCTAATCGCCAGATCGACGACGCCCCTTTGCCGGTGACTCCTACTCCGCCAACGCCCTATTCTGCTCACGCTCTGCTACGCCGACTCCCCTCTCGCCCTCCCCCTCTCCATGCGCCTTCTTCGCCAGTTGGACAACGCCCCTCTCCGTCGACTCCCTCTCCATCAACGCAAATGGCTCCAAGGACTACAAAGGGCAAAGAGAAAAATGCAGAGAAGAAGAAGACTGATGCCGGAAAGGAAGTAAGTGGTTACAGAAAGTGTATTTTTTTCTTCTCATCACTGCTTCATTTTGGTGATTACCATGAATGTATGTTGTTTGATGTTATTTTTATTTGAATTGTGGACGAGAATCGTGTATAGAATAGTTATTATAATCACGTAAAATGTGTTGGGTTGTGATTCTGTAGGAATAATTGCTTTAACTGATTTAGTTGTGAAGGTTGATATAAAAGGTTGCGAATTTTAATTGCATAGGTTGCGATGGATGAGTAATTATATGAAGTTGAGTGAAATTTAGTTAGTTGCGAAGGTAAATTACATAGGTTGCGTAGGTTAATTGGTTAGTTTGCGATGGTTGAGTAATTATATGAAGTTCAGTGAAATTTATTTGGTTGCGAAGGTAAATTACATAGGTTGCGAAGGTTAATTGCATAGGTTGCGAAGGCTGATTGTATAGGGTGTGATGATGTAATGTAAGAATGCTGCTGTAAGGATGCTTATCTAATTACAATTTTCTATCCAATTGTAGCTGCATAAACTTGACTGCAAGTGTAGCATGAAGAAGCTGGCTGAATTTAGCCAAACAATAAAAGGCGAAGCCCATCGATACCTCTCCAATTCTGTATTTGGAGATTTATTAAAGATTCTGCACTGGCAAGTCTGTCATAGACTAATATGCGAGATTCTAGATAGGAGGGTTAGTGGGTTGACTTTTAATATTGGTGGAAAGAGGGTTGAAGTTAAGCCCTTGGATGTTTCTCTAATTCTCGGGCTGCCTCTACACACTACAGTCAAGAAATATGGAGTCCCATCTTCTAGTTCCTTCAAGGATAGAATGTTTAAAGGAGAATCAAAAATCACTTTGACAATGATTCAGGAATTGTTTGATGGAAAGAAGACAAAGGTACAAGACAAGATTAGGTTGGCGATTTTGTACATAATTGCAGTATTCCTCCTACCTAGGCCAGGAGACCTTGTGGAAATGAGGTTCTGGGCTATGATGGATGAGGAGGACTTGAGTACATTCTTAAATTATCCTTGGGGCAGAGAAGTGTATGTACAACTATGGAGAGGAGTTGCAAATGCATACGAGGACATGAGGAAAGGTAGATTCAATTTGTTTGGTTGTTCGGCTATTTTACAGGTATGAATGTCAAGTACCAAACTTGTGACAGTTTTTTGTAATCTTATTTTTGTAATCTTTGATGTACTAATTGTATTATTAATTATGTGTTTATGCAGTTTTGGTTTTTTGAGTTGGTGGAAGCAAGGGAGGTTGGATTGGATTGGTTGCAGCGGGCAGATGGCTTGCAACCTAGGATTTTGAAGTGGTTGGTGCAAAGGGCACCTGACTACAAGCTCAGCATACGAGCCCTCAAGAAAGGGCATATTGCTGATGGGCTTGAGTGCACTGACGCTGAGTCTGGACTAGAGGTGGTTGGCAAGGGCTTGGATGTGGCAGACGACATTGAAAAGGATCTGATTGCTGATGATTCCGTGGAGGAGATGGAAGCAGAGAAAAATCCTCCAGCTACAGAGAAGAGGCCCAGAGATAGAACATGTGATGTACACAGTGATGGGGAGGGGAGCAGTAGAGGTGACTCCAGTAGACAACAAAAGAGGCCCAAATAACAGAAAAAAAGAGGAGAAGAAGTAGGGGAGGCAGATGATGCTCTTCCGAAAGTAGGTAATATTCTTTTGTTTGTGATTTTCGCAAATGCTGTTTTGATTCAGTTATGGTTCTGTTGCAGTGTTTCGCCTTCTTTGTCTCATGTTGGTGCATTTGTTTCTTACTATTGCATGTGTTCTTCACATATTTTTTGTTGTGGTAGACCTTAGGTCTTTCCTCCGGAAAAGGCCTATGAGTTTGGAGGCCATCCAAGAGCACAATCACCTCCTGTCTGTAGTTTGCCTTCACATGTACGAGCTTAATCGGAAGGTGAGGGAAGAAGTCCGTGTGATAAAGTATTGGCATGAACGGGAGATCAACTTCCTTAAGCAAAGGTGTCATGTACTAGAAGTGGGACAAGGGCTTCCCAAAAGGTATAAGAAGGCAGACGCTGAGGCGAAGAGGCAAGAGCCAGAGTTGGCAAGGCCTTCCCCTGTGGTGGATGCTATGTCCCCCAATGTCCCATTTGCAACAAGGTTCAAGAAATTGGCTAGCAAGTCAACTTCTCAGAATAAGGGGAGGAGGCTGGAATATGATGATGACACTGGCTCCTCACCTATTCCCTCTCTAGATGCAACAGGTAGGAAGGACACTACCTCTCCAATGGACTCACCTCGTGGCTGGTCTCTCAATCTAAATGAGGAGGCTAACGAGGATAGTGAAAAGCCATCACCAAAAGATGCGGAGAGGCAGGTGGGGAAGCCATATGTGGCGAGGTCATTCATTTCCATTGCATCAGATTCCACTGCTTGTAGACCAGTGACAGTCATTGATCTGCAAAGCCTTTTAGTAAGTAAAAAGTTTACTTACTACATACTTTCTTCCTTTCATGATGCTTGATATGTGCAACTACTCATTCATTCATGATGGCATGATACAGGCAGCTTATGCCCACACCACTATAAGCAGGTCACTCCCTCTGATGGTATCTGTGTTGAGAACCACAAATCCTGCTATACAATGTCGATCACCTTTCTTCTGTGAGGTTGCACTCCGACGCAACGAGAGGGAAAACCATCCTACTGAGTTCTACCTAACCCCCCAGGATGAGGCAATTGTTGACACAATTTGGAAGCTCCCAAGAGAATTCTTACACCTCGATGTTGGCATTGCTAATGGGGTACCTGTCAAGGTTAGCAACCTCCATAGTATTAGGTGGCAAGGATACCCTGGGGTGGAGGATGAGATGTCAGACGCAGGATGGTTTGACAATTTTGTCGTGGATGCATATGTGGCACTCTTGCAAAAGCACTTGAGGGAGCTACATGGTACAGAGCTCCCCACCGTCTTCATATTTGATCCCCACTTCTTGGTGAGTTACCTTAACATTGTATACGAATGCATACTTATGATCATGCTTCTTTATTCCTTACTTTGTACATGCATGCAGTCATTTTGCATTGCTGAGCAGAAAGCTTTCGATACATGGATGGTGGGTACAAAGCCTAAAAGTTTTGATCATGAGGCTTTGTATCAAGATTGGAGCAAGAATGTGCGCGGATCTTGCAAGGGTGCAGATGGTGATCATGCATTCATGTACAATAGGTGGCTGGTTCCTGTCCTCAAGAGTAATCACTGGTCCTTGTTGGACTTTAGATTTGGTGAACGCACGATGTTCATTTATGATAGCCTTGGCACACGGGGGAGATTTGAGCAGGAAAAGACAATATTCCTCACTGCCATGAGGAGGCGGGCAAAGTACGGTGGCTTTTATCTGGGTTTGCCATTCGAAGATGGGGATTGGACTAAGTGGAAAACTAAGCATGTAGAATCACAGAAGTAAATGGGGTATGATGACTACGGGGCACACCTTTGTTACTTTATGTATAGACTTGCCTTTGGATAGTTACCAGAAGCCTTTGATGTGCACCAATTCAGGAAGTGGGTTGTGTGGTACATCCTTAGTTCTGTGTCAGTGTATGGGCAAAACTAGGCTAATAGGTTAATTGTATTTGTGAAGTTAATATGTGGTTTTATGAAGCTTTGTGAACATTGTAGTTTATTATTTGGGGTTAGGACATAGTTTTTGGCTATGACTGATTTGTGCGATAGTTTTGATGTGGATGCATATGTGATTATGGCTGCTTGTGGACAAATTTATGCGATAGTTTTGACAGGTTAATTGTACTTAGGAAGTGGGTATGTGGTGTTATGAATATTTGTCAACGTTTTGGTTTATCGTTTTTTGCTGTTGCGATTCATTTGCGATTGTATTGCGATGCATTTGTTTTGGTTTTGCGATGCATTTTAAGTAGCATCACAACTTCAACATTTAGGCATCACAAATGTCACCTAACTAAGGAATAAAGGTATCGCAACTTGCTCATCTAGGCGTCGCAAATGTGGCCGAGCTAAGGAATCAAGGTAGCGCAACTTCATTGTCATATATAACACATTCGAACATATGTACAAGGTGTTAACAAGTTAATACGTGGTTCTTGATCCATCACTATTTAGCTATCTATAACCATGACCACAATGTCGTGCAATATGGTTAACATGGATATGAGGCACCACATCATGTCATCACACCTTAGTAATAATGGTATCGAAACTTGCTCATCTAGGCGTCGCATATGTGGCCTAACTAAGGAATCAAGGTAGCGCAACTTCATTGTCATATGTAACACATTCGAACATATGTACAAGGTGTTAACAAGTTAATACGTGGTTCTTGATCCATCACTATTTAGCTATCTATAACCATGACCACAATGTCGTGCAACATGGTTAACATGGATATAAGGCATCACATCATGTCATCACACCTGAGTAATAAAGGTATCGCAACTTGCTCATCCAGGCGTCGCATATGTGGCCTAACTAAGGAATCAAGGTAACGCAACTTCATTGTCATATGTAACACATTCGAACATATGTACAAGGTGTTAACAAGTTAATACGTGGTTCTTGATCCATCACTATTTAGCTATCTATAACTATGACCACAATGTCGTGCAACATGGTTAACATGGATATAAGGCATCACATCATGTCATCACACCTTAGTAATAATGGTATCGCAACTTGCTCATCTAGGCGTCGCATATGTGGCCTAACTAAGGAATCAAGGTAGCGCAACTTCATTGTCATATGTAACACATTCGAACATATGTATAAGGTGTTAACAAGTTAAAACATGGTTCTTGATCTATCACTATTTAGCTATCTATAACCATGACCACAATGTCGTGCGACATGGTTAACATGGATATAAGACATCACATCATGTCATCACACCTTAGTAATAAAGGTATCGCAACTTGCTCATCTAGGCGTCGCATATGTGGCCTAACTAAGGAATCAAGGTAGCGCAACTTCATTGTCATATGTAACACATTCGAACATATGTACAAGGTGTTAACAAATTAATACGTGGTTCTCGATCCATCACTATTTAGCTATCTATAACCATGACCACAATGTCGTGCAATATGGTTAACATGGATATGAGGCACCACATCATGTCATCACACCTTAGTAATAATGGTATCCCAACTTGCTCATCTAGGCGTCACATATGTGGCCTAACTAAGGAATCAAGGTAGCGCAACTTCATTGTCATATATAACACATTCGAACATATGTACAAGGTGTTAACAAATTAATACGTGGTTCTCGATCCATCACTATTTAGCTATCTATAACCATGACCACAATATCGTGCAATATGGTTAACATGGATATAAGGCACCACATCATGTCATCACACCTTAGTAATAATGGTATCGCAACTTGCTCATTTAGGCATCGCATATGTGGCCTAACTAAGGAATCAAGGTAGAGCAACTTCATTGTCATATATAACACATTCGAACATATGTACAAGGTGTTAGCAAGTTAATACGTGGTTCTCGATCCATCACTATTTAGCTATCTATAACCATGACCACAATGTCGTGCAACATGGTTAACATGGATATGAGGCATCACATCATGTCATCACACCTTAGTAATAAAGGTATCGCAACTTGCTCATCTAGGCATCGCATATGTGGCCTAACTAAGGAATAAAGGCAGCGCAACTTCATTGTCATATATATATATGGGGCAACACATAATGCTACAAACCATGTCATCACAACTTAGCAATAAAGGTATCGCAACTTCAACATTTGGGCATCTTAAATGTCATGTAACTTAGCAATAACAGTTTCGCAACTTGTCCTATGTAACACATTACGATATATCTACAAGATGAATGTCGTAATAGTATCAAGATTATTACAGACCTTGCAAAGTAGTTTAGTAGTATAAACTGAAACAAAACAACTGAAGAGTAACTTATTCCAGAAACAGGTTAGCCTGCAATTGGTGTCGTGCATTTCTTCCTGTTGTGCCCAAGCCCACCACATCGGCTGCAATAGAATGGTCTGACAGATTTCTTTTGGGATTCAATGCGCTTCTTCCTTGGCCTGCCCCTTGGCCTCTTGGTTACGGGTGGAAGAAATAGATCATCCCCTACTGGTGGCTCAGCTCGAACGGGCTTGTCTTCATGTGAAACTGGGAAGACAATGTGGTTGTATACATTCCTATAGCTCTGCGTTGTCCAGAAGTCACCACGACATGAATAAGCTGGTGACGCTCCTGTAGCAGATATGGCAGCACATGCATGGACACAATGTAGTCCCTTGATTTGCCACCACCGACAAGTGCAAGTGAGTAGACTTACTTCTACTGAATAATGTTTGTCAGCCTCAACCACCTCCACCACAGTATCATTAGCAGGCAAAACTAATAGTGACCGAGATGCATTGATAGTGGTATTAACTATTTCATTTACCTCTGGGACGAGATAGGACTCCCACTGCTGACTGGCTGATCTGGCCGCATGCATCTGGGTCATTATCTTCATACGAATGCCATCAAGAAGGGCGAGAATGGGCATGTCCCGCTCCACCTTCACCCAGCTGTTAAAGCTTTTAGCAACGTTGTTCAACAAGTGATTGTACCTACAGCCTGGGAAGAGGGCATTGCACCAGTGTTCAGGCTTATTTGCTAGAACCCAGTCATATGCTACCTGAGAAGCCTCGCGGAGCTTAACCAATTCAGCCTCATATTCATGCATGTCAGCCGCTTCAGCAACACTATGAATCATCTTGGCCACTTGGGCTTTGCTTCCTTTGTGCCCCTTTCCTCGTAATCCTCTATCTCGTAAGTTGTACTCCAAGTGCCGCACACAATAAGCATGAAAACCATCTGGAAATATGCTTGGAACAGCCGCAAGAAGTCCTTTGTCCCTATCAGATATCACAGTGATAATCTTGCCAGGAGCAATGCAATGCCGAACATGTGTTCAGAACCACTGCCAGTTATCCTCCGTTTCATTGTCCACAACTCCATAGGCTAATGGGAAAATATGGTTGCCAGCGTCCACTGAAGAAGCCACTAGAAGAGTCCCCTTGGCCTTGCCATAGAGAAAAGTACCATCCACAAAAATAAGTGCCCGACAATGTTCAAACCCTCGGATGGATGCATTCAATGAAATGAAGCAACGAAGGAACCTTTTGCTTTCGGGATCGACCTGATAGGCAGCTATAGTCCCTAGATTTGTGGCCACGAGCTTATTCAAATACCATGGAATGTCGTTATAAGAATCCTTGTAATCACCATATAGAGCTCCAATAGCTGTTTCCTTTGCACGCCATGCCTTCTGATATGTGATGCTTAAGCCATACTCTACACGCATGTCAGTCAACATATCACTTGCCAAATATGAGGGACAGTCTCTTACCTTACCAACAATCAGCCCTGACAATAAACTCTACGAAGCATGTGGGTGATGTCGCTTCCTTGTTCCTCCAGCACATGTATGATTCCCATCATACTTCTTCACCTCAAATAAACCTGTCCCCGCATCCAAACTTGCACTCACATTCCATTTGCAACCTTCACTTGAACACACTGCTATAAGCCGACGATTTCCATTCTTCACCTACTTGTATGAGAAGTTGTTGGCTATTGAAAGTTGTCTCAATGCCTTCCTCACTTCAAACCGATCTGTGAATTTCTGCCCAATTCCTACCAAGTTGTACTGCCAAATACTTGAACGTAGTGATGTTCCCTGACTCCTACTACTCCTAACTGGACTGACATGCATCTTGCTTTCAACTGTATTGTTTGGAGAACTGCTTATAATTGGATGTTCTCCTTCATCACACAACAACACCTTACAAAAGCCACATTGCATAAAGCAGTTCCTCAACTCAGTCAATCCATGATCATTTGACACAAATGTCAAATCTTTGATGTCGGGGTATATGTATGCAAAACATAGTTTCTCTTCTGGAATGTTGAAATCTTCAGCCAACGCTTTAGCAAATGAACTGAAAGTATCACTTGGTTTAAGGGTGTGAGCGTGGCATATGCCTCCAACTATCGCCACATTGCTTCCAGAAGTATGATCAATGTGGCCACCATAGCATGCCAACACCCTCAAACTGGCCCCTTCCACCTACAATTCAACATGTCGTAAGCTATTAGAACATTGCACTCCTATCGCAATTCAAGCAAATTAATATTCCAACAGAGTCGCAAATGCATCGCAACTTAATAATAGAGGTATCACAACTGCATCGCAAATGCCATTTAACTGTATAAGCATGCATCGCAACTTCACTGTAATGTATCAGATCTGCTAACGTCGCAACTTAACTAATCTGCCATCATAAATACAGCCACTAAGCATCATAACTACAAAAAATGCATCACAACTAATTAAGATACAACACATATGAGCATATCTAGTAGGCATCGCAACAAGTATTTAACGCATTGCAAATGTAACATAACTGACTATAAATGCGTCGCAACTTGACTGTAATACCTAAAAATGCATTGCAACACAACAACTTGTATATGAGGCAACACACACATATAAGAGAGCAACTAAAATATGTATTGCATATGACACTAACTCACAAGATAGCTATATCCTACCAAACACCACTGCACATAAAAAAACTCAAATTTTCTGTACTTACATCCATGTTTTCTGCAAGTAACAGCTCTTCCTCGACTATGCACTGATTGGGCCTTCCCGCAGACGCCCTCAACAGTAGCAACCAATAGGGGAGGGGGAAATGCTGAGGATGAAAGGGGTTGTCAAGAGGGGGGAAGAAGGGGAAGAGGGAGGGGCAATGAGGGGGAAGAGGGAGCGACAATGAGGGGAGGCGGAATAAGGGGAAGAGAGGGCGGTGATGACAGAGGAGGAAGATGGGGAAGAGAGTGAGGAGAAGTGAAAGATGGAGACGGCGGCTATGAGGGAGACGGAGGCAGAGGCGGCAGATGGAGAAGAGAGTGAGGGGAATGTGTGAGGGCATGATGATGCTTTTTGGAGGGAAAGAAGGGCGGGAATGGGTGAGGGCATTATGGAGAAATCATATACCTCCCCCCTTCCTCACCCAAACTTATTTACACTTTAGGGTCAGGTCCTAAAGTGTATTTATCCGTAATTGGTAACCCTTCCCCGTAATTCCTCCTTTATAAGATCAAAATGAAGAGCATGCTTCAAAATTTTGAAGAAGGCAAATTCTTATAGTCCTTATCATCCCTGCAGCCAGCTGAGACAAGGACGAGAGAAGGGAGCGGAGCAGTTGCCCAGAAACTTCCTCGTTTTTGGCCATATATGTTTGATGATGATAAGTACAAACATGTGCTCTCTGTCTAATTTTTGTTTTTTATTTTTCAATGGTAACAAGACAGTTATCAGATGAAAGATAAAAGTCCCTTAGGGTGTGTTTGGGAATGCAGATTTGGATTTTGCCAAAGGATATAAGAATGCTTAGATTTCTAAATTACTGAAGGTTATGATTTATATTAATATATTCACTATGTGGCAGTGGATGGGATTTAAATGTCGATTTCCATACTTGGCTTTAGATGCTATTTTTTCAAAATTGAGGTTCTTACCTACGATGGTCTCCTTAATCACTAGAAACAGAGAGCTACCATCAATCTCTGCTCCACTCAAAATTGAACTACGATTCTTGGGAGGATGGCTGGAAGAAAGATGATAACTTTGGAATACTTAATTAAAGGAATGGAGAAGGGGATGGAATGAAGGTGCGAGGGAGTCCAAACTGAATTGAAGATGCTACCACCCTGATTAAAAGCACATAGTTGGCTATCTCTTTCCTCCATGGGATCTGGGGTGCACCACTGGCGCGCGCAAAATGACCATCATCTCTATGGCTGGCAATGGCCATGAGGTTGCTGGATAGCCCAGGCATAAAGGAGTGTCTCTTGAGTGCGGGGGAGGAGGGGAGGGGTCGACAAGGCAGATAGGGGGTGAGTTTCTTTGCTAATACTAGTAGGTTAATGTTTTCACTGCTTTGCCCCCGCAGAATGCGCGCCGCCAAGGAGGGACAGCCAAAGGGGGAAAAAGCCCCCCCTTTAGCATTCAAAATAAAAGTCTACTATACTTCCAGTTCCGAAAAATAGCATAACTAGAACAATAGTTGTAGATATAATTTTTTGTTAAAAATCAAATGGCACTACAGCAGGGTGTTTCCTAAGAGCTTTATCTATTAAGAACAACGATTCTTTAACAACATGAACGATGGAGAATTCTAAAATTAAGGTTTTCTTGGCTACAGAATTTCTGGAAAACACCTAACATATTCCTTTCTGGGTATATAAAAAACACCTAACAATAACATGATTTGCCAACTATAAACTGCTACACAGCTTTCGCCCAATAGCTCCCACTAGAAAGATGATTTAAAGAGGGCGGTCAAGTAGCCAGTGACATTGGTCTTTTATCCCGATCAATCGGGGAGAGAAGGTGCGGCCAGGAATATCATCAAAAGAGTAGCTAAGAACCACTCTTCCTGGGCTCTTCATAGGACGGACATGTATACAATTTCTATTAGCTCCGGTGAAGAAGTAGATTGCATTCCTTCTGCATCCAGATGAATCTGTAGCAGGCACTGCAACAGACACATTATCGGATAGGAAAATGGCATCCCCGCCCAAGTTTTCAATTTTAAACCACAATGGTTGACAGTACTTCTTGTACTCGCGGAGGTATTTTTCTCTCTCTTCCTTTGATGGAAGATTGTCTTGTACGAACTTTTCCAGGTCTTCTACTAACTTGAAGACATGGAACCAATGTAAGTCGCTAACTCCTGAGTAGTCATAAAAATTTACAACTAACAGCAGTTCTCCTTTAGACGATTCGACCAAACGCAGTCTACACCGTATGTTAATCAACGAATCAAACGGGCAATCTAGGTAGATTGGAGGGAGTGGCTGCTTTACAACCAAAGAAAAGTGTAAGCCACCATCTTCATCACTTTCTTCAATTGCAAAAAGTCTCCCGTCCCAGTTAACAGCATAGAACCTTCCTTTATGGCAAATAATATCTCTTAAATAGCCATAATCTTGTGTAAAAGCAGCCTTTCTCCATTCATTATCGCCTGGCCTGGCCAACATCAACACTTCTCCCCTATCAACAATGGCCATGACCGTGAAATCTTCACCCCGGCCGCTTAGACCACGGGACAAGGCGGCTTTAGTTAATGAGAACTCCGGCAGGGGCATGCGAATTCGCCTTTGCAAGAATGGGTTGACGAGATGGGTCTCACAGTCAGGGCTGGAGATCTCAACTAGCCAGCCATCGAGGGTGCCGCCGACAATCTCGTTCACGTCCGGCAGCCGGAGCGTTTTCAAGTACGGTTTCTGAGCCCCTTGTGGGATTAAGGGAGAGTACATGCAGAAGTCGTCTGAATCCGAGCCACTGATGGGTAGGAGAACCGACGGAGGTCTGCGCGCTAAGAGATCTCCTTCTTCCTCTGTGGCCAACTTTCTCCATCCCCGGCATACGGCGCTAAACCTTATAGCGTCAGATAACGTGGCCAGCCGCTTGATGACGAGGGACCAAAGTTCGTCTGGCAGTTGGCTCCAGTTCACTAATTGGGCAACAACACTTGTAGTAGATCTCTCATCTTCAGGCTTCGTCACTGGAATGCCCAGCAAATCCTCCCGCCAGTTCTCTTGGCTAAATTTATCCAGGAACGAGTCAAACTCGAGATTAGTCATTCTCTGCAACTCCTTAACGATACGGATCTCGTTGTCAAGAGGAGAACCAGAAGCCCTCAAAGGCTCGTCATCTTCCGAAGAGAGCCACTTGCCCATCGCTGCAGCTATCAGTTACTGGGAAGAAGACGAAGAAACTGCACTATGGTTTTTAAGAGTCGCCCCGGGCTTCAATATATAAAGCGAAAGGATGCATAGTCCTAATCCGACTAAAAGTCCTAATCATCGTTCTTGTAGGACATGCGTTCGGAATATTTTGTTTTGTACTTTCCTTATTTCGAATGACCTCTGGTTAGCGATTCGGGGGGAAACTATAGTGACCTAAACCCTAAGAAACTAAATAGCCCAGAATTCGTCACCACTGCGAAACTATAGTGACCTAAAACCCAGGAAAGTAAATCTTCCTCCAGCCGTTGATGCATGCTTTGATCCGGATTGAACGGGGGACTATCTTGTCAAACTGTAGGAGTGGCTATCACCATCTAGAGCCCACTCCGGTGACGTTTCTGTTGCTATTCCGTCGTCGCCTCCACCATCGCCGCACCTCAGCCACTTCATATAGTTCCTGTCTCTGCGTATTGGCCATGCCACCGAGACCAAGGCAGCGCCTTTCTAACCTAGGGCACTCAACCACTTGTTGTCAACCCTTGTCTTTGTGTATTGGCCACACCACCGAGCTCAAGGCAGCGTCTTTCTGACCTAGGGAACTTAGCCACCTTCCTTCGGGTTGGATCTTTTCTTCGTGTGATCTCAACTCTTGGATTACTTTGGCACTTCATAACCCTCCTAATGGCTTCACTTTGGCTGTTCCGCAGTACAAATGCTTACGCACCTCAACCAACTATCCAACATATTTCGAATTTAAAAAGATTAATACACCACATTTATTTTCTTATTTTTTCTATGGGTGTGCAATGTTTTATTGTCATGAACACTTAGGTTTAACAATCCCCCGGGCAATGACTCCTGAAATATGTTCAAGGCATTGGGTTGAATTCCCCATCCGGGCCAGGAATCAGCTAATGTTGATCATATTACAAATAAAGCAGCCACTTGCTATTATTTCATTTTTTTATTTTTTTAGCATGGGTGTATTATATTTTTAACCTACTTTCTTTCATTTCCTCCGCCATAAACTAAACAAATAGTCTATCATGATCGTTTAAGCTCAACAATAACAATGTATCAATATATGACTTTGACCAAAGTTATTCCACTACATATTAATATTCAACAAATTTTTAGAGGGTATTACTTTATATAACTGAAGTGTGTATGAATGAGCTTTATTAATTCAAGCATATGATCCAAGAGGATTGTAACGTAATGATACTTCTCATTTAAGTGTCTCTATCTTCCAGTATTTCACTCATGCTTTCAATGTAAATTAGTTTCTTAAAAATTGAAGTATGCATCACAAAGGGATAAATTACCAAAAACTATGAAAATACTAGCAAATAACATAAAAACTAATTAAAATATGTTGTCATAACACTGTTGTGCGACATTCCAAACATACCTTTGCAATTTAATAACTTTGTTATTTACATGTGGAACATAACAAAAATGAATAGTTAGATTTGTTAAAAAATAGAACTCTTATTTATTCATTGAAAACTAAAACTATGATATCCCCTCTTTGTCCAAATTAGAAAACCAAATAAAACACCGTACACTTGTACATATAAAATATCAATATATTTGTTGTATTTACAAAATGATAAAGATAATACTTAGTCTATTGACATCTCTTACAAATAGATATTTATACATAATAATATATTTATTTTATATTGATATATATATATATATAACATAACAAACAGAGCTCGAGCCGACTTGCGATCTTATTGGAGCCGAGTTTAAACGAGCTGAGCTGAGCCAAGTATTGTTGGGCTCGGGCTCGAGCTCTGTTCGTATTGGGACAAGCCCGAGCTGAGCCTAACGTCGAGCCAGCTCGGGCCATTTATACACTTAGCAAATAGTTTCCAATCATGAGAACACAACACAAATGAAGAACCATATGATGGTGATATTACATTGGTAAATTGGATTCATTGCAACTGCATCATCCAAATGATACAGAGATTGCATCCACACCTTTGGAAATGGCATCATCGTACACAACCAATATATTATCTGCCGAGTGGTGTGCCCTAAATGTAGGTCTTTAATCATGAAGCCGTGAGGGATTCATACCAACTCGGAGGTATGGCGAGTTGTTCAAGCTCCAACCATGGTTGCCCAATCGTCTAAACAGTGAGGGAGACAACTGATGTGCCTTGGCTTCACCATCAGAAGCGCCCACTTGTATGGGGTCACCCCATCAAACCTTTGGTGATCCATCAAATCAAGGTTGGTAATCCGAGATCCAATCAAGGAGTATCCCAGAGCAACAACCTGCCCAAAGTTTTAGGAATTCTATTGGTAACAACAAAGTATTTGGGGCAGGTATATCAGCATAATAATCTACTATTTTTGGAAGATCGGGATAAAAAAGAGTAATCAAGTCATCCATAATTACAACAAATTATATTTCATTTATTTTTGATATGTTTTTGGCCATTTTTTGTTCTTCTTTATTTTTAGTGCTCTTTCTTTCCGATCCTTATGATCTTGAGACACTATATAAAAAAATACAGTAAAATTTACGATAAATAGCATGCTATATCCCAACGTAATTAGGCTATCATCATGTCAAAAAAATAGTATTAAAAATAATAAAGAATGAAAAAAATTTGACAAAAATCGATCAGAAATGAGCGAGATATGAATCGTTAAAGTTTGTCCTATTAAAATGGCTATCGAAGACACACGATAAGATGGCTTCTAGAACAAGCCCTCCAGAGCAGCTTCCTTGTTCAAATTTGGCCCTAGTTTTTTTTCCTCCAAAATCAATTCAGAGTTAGATAGACATTAAATGCAATGAGGACCAGCGTCTTGATCAACTTGGTAGCATATTGTTTGAACTCATCTAACCTGACTGCACACCGTGACCAAACCCCCGTGAACACTCTAAGTGGATTGCTAGCACATGGTTTCTAACGTAGTATACAGACATCTCTACGTATTATGTTAGCGCCGTATGTACTATAATCACATACTTTGATCATGGTGCCCGATCATGGAAACATTCTTCCATTGGTTCTAGTCAATAAATTCGGCCAAACCATCCATCAGCCACAATTAGGTCCAGGTAGAACCAACCATCCTTAACAAACTCAAAGATACATTGAGGCCACCTTTCACAAAAGACGAATGGTCCCTAGCAACCTCTTAAGCTACCAGCTAACAAATGCTACCTCAACTATACTTATCAGATGTGACAATTTTACTTCTGCATCTTTATTCAATTGGATTAATCCACCGTCGACTCTATCCATACATCGACCGAAGCAGCCTGTACTAATCACGCACTCTTAGATCCCAATACCTTATCTATCTTAGATTCACCTTGTTTTTTTTTTAACTAGCTCGTAAGCAGCAAAATGCCATTGTCCAAAGGTCGCGGCATCATCATCAGATTATAATAAAAAATTAGATAATAATCAACACCTATTTGATGCTCAGTAGGCACAACGAGATTGGACCTTAACAATAAATATTTTCATTGATAAAAAGGGAAACCAAACTTTAGCCTGTTGCTATAATTGTACTTGAGGGAATGTGATCCCAATACATGATTTTATTAAATCACAAGGTTTCTTAACTTCTTGTAAGGCATTACATTGCTGTCCTTTAGTTCAAAGGTAATTTAAGCACCAACCTCAATAACAACTTAAAAGAAATCATGTAGAAACTGTTGATCAATTTGTTTATTAATTTCTAAAACATAATCCATGTTGTTTGAGTTTACTTATAAAAACTACTTTGAAATGTTTTTTTCACTAGTAAGAATCATAGTTTAAAAACTCGGTTTTGACTCCACTGACTCATCAGAGTCAACTCGGCTCAGTTGCAAAACGAGTCAGACTCGCCTGTTGACTCAAACCTGCATGACCTAGGCTATGACTCCAGTGACTCGCCCGAGACAAACAAACTTGTGACTCGATGGAGGCACACAACAAAAAAATTGCATTTAGCGACAGCAAAATCCGTTGCTGAAACTGGCCCAGGAATTGATGAATATAGCGACGGACTTAAAACTGTCACTAAAGCTTTTAATCTAAGTAGATTTTTTGTCTAAAAGAGTCTTTAGTCATGGATAAATTCCTTTGAAAATAAATTTTTTCGACGTATATTACGTTAAAAGGCATTACATATAGTAACTGCAATTTCAAAACTTGCATAAAAGGTATTTCAGATTGTATTAAATGTTTTATTTTTCTTAAAAATTTTGTAGTATATTATTTTTTATTAATTGTCATTGGGTTCTTAGCTAAAGGATTAATTTCTCCATATTGAACGATGACTATTTATAGAAACCTGTCAATTCATGCCTCAAGAAAAATAAATTTGCTAAGTAATTTCGAAACCAAAAAAGGTATCTACTAACCAACAATGCTTAACTCCGGGATTGCATGTCATAATCTCTAATTTCACTCCTTATATAAGTAAAACTACTATAATGACATCTATTATTTGTTAATTTGTAAAAAAGTACTATAATTCTTATTTTTTAATTTCTGATAAAATTTATAGTGTAATTTTGCTTTATATTGTCCTCAAAAATGGAAAACTTTCACCTGCATGACTCCATTATGACTCCGTCAAGACTTCGAGTCGACTCCACTCCATGGCATATGGAGTCGAGTCCGAGTCTTGAATTTTAGAACATTGGTAAGAATGTACCATCTACGCTTACAATTCACATTATCTATTTGTGAAACACTAAAAAATAAGATACATTTTGTTACAGAAGACTACGAAGACACTCTGAACAGTACATTGCTGTGTAAACCAGGTAAAAAGATTGAATGGAAAATTTTCTTGACAGTGAGCATTTTACCTTTCATTCTTTGCTTTTGAATTTTTGGGGAATAGAGTTTTCTTTGAACTAGAAGGGGTTCGATTCCTCTTTGATCTTGTATAGACTAGCATGTAGCTTAGCGCACGCATGAGAGTGATAGATACAAGTAAAGACTAGAGCAGAGCGCACAAGGTACTCAAGCGTGCATCAAGTTTGTTTGATAAACCGTCATCTCTCAAGGAAAAACTGTGGGAAGGCGGTTGAATAGATCAATGGTTGGCCCTGCCAAAACTTATTGATCGGTTGGCGCTTAGGGCATCGTACTAAAAAAAGGGATAGGCACTCGGCTCGCTCAAGTAATTCCCTAAGCTATGTTTCGAGCGCTTGCTCAGCTGCAAAGAATTCAACAATTTCCGACAAGACAATCACTCGAGAAGATGCCAAAACGAAACATCCAAGACTTGGATGACCTAATAGAAAATAAGACAACTAGAAAGCAAACAAATCCTTGAAGAAAGGACAATTAGTCAAAATGAGCTCTGAAATGCCATGAGCATGGAGAATATTGACGCCATTATGCCATGGCAGGCGCTAATGGCGTCATTACGGATGTAAAATCCAGATGGTCCATAAGAGACCTTTTGCATGCAGAACACAACTTCAAATAGTCATGGTATGCTGGACTTAGCAGCAGGGATCATGATCTCCCCTTCGTGACTCTGGACGTATTGTACTGCCGACAAGGGTCGATACTGAAGACCTCCAAGAGAGAGAGAGAGAGTGAGTCCTACATGGTGGCATGACCCACCAGTGAGATGAGATCCCGAGTTGAACATTGTAAGAAGAGGGGTTTAGACTATTCAGTGGTTGTATACGATCCTTAGGTGATCAAGTCTTGAATATGGTAGTTTGTTGGCATTAATGGTTATTTTCTATCAATTGCTTCGATTGCATGTTGTCTAATCACTTGTTTGTTTTTTCTTCCTACTGGGTAGTATGGACAGTGATAGCTCTACATCAGATTTCCTACCGCTGATCTGTATGGAAATGAGTGGCTGAACTGATGTGTATGGAAATCAGTTCACCCACTCATTTCCATACACATCAGCTGTGTATGAAAATGTGTAGAAAATCTGATGTACAAATATCATTTTTCGGTAGTATATATATACTCAGCTGTTTTCTTTCTCAAGTTCAGGTGAGGAATAGGCGTGGAAGCAGGGAGTTGAGCAATGGCATCAAGTGAGTAGCAATAAAAATATCTTTCTATGCTTTTAAATTAACTTATAGGCACATGTGGTACCAAGACTTTCAGTATTGTGTTTAATTTCTGGTTATCATTTTGTTGTGCAGTGCATTGACGTGGTATCCTTTAGTCGTGGATTTTATTATCCAATAGGAATTCAATTATTGATTATGTTTGAAATTCCAGGCTCAATACCCCTGAATTATATATGTTAATCGTGGATTGGATTTGAATGTTAGCGAATGATTTCAAAGCACGTGGTGCTTACATTGTTCATGTCAAAATTTATCAACATGATTTACTCCGATGTGGTTTGAAACATTTTATAAACTCTAGGGTGCTATAGTGAAGTGAGGTATTGTAACACTCAAAAAATTGGCACGTTAACTAAAAGTTTCTATTTTAGGAAACTGTTCTAAAATAGAAAAGTTTTGTTGCTTGATGTGATTTCTGGTTGTGCGATGTGCTTTGATGTGTTACTTGACTTTTATGTTGTGGTATGATTCATTAATCGCATGACTAATAGTAGTAGAAAACTAGGACGAGAGGGTTGGTCATGGAGCTGGGCACAACCTGGCACTGAGGCCAGCTTGGCACCAGGGTCTGAGAACACCTGACGCCAGGAGTGGAGCCAGGCACTAGGGCATGTGTTCAGTGGGTCATCCTTAATTAGTAAATTGAATTTGGTTTTGACGTGTGGTTCGTGACGTACGCGAGTTGGTGTAACAAGTAGTGCAACCGCGGGACGTCAGAGTCATGTGCACGTAGGACTCAAGCCAAGACGCAGGACCTGGGCATTGAGCCATGTGGCGCTGGCCCAGGGGTGACTTATGAACGTGGGTGACTTGTCATAAGGTGATCTTCAGATAGTTGGAGTGATCTCGAGTTGATTGAAGTGAATCTTGGTGCAAATCTACGGGTTGACCTAATCGCGATGGATAAGGTAAGTACTGCGGTAAATCGGAAGGTTATCTTTTCAGCTGAGATAATTATGAAGATAAATATTAATTAAAAGAAAGTGATTAGAGCATCTTTTATCAGCCAATAGGAAGGGGACATCATGTACTAGGCGGCGTCCAATTGGTTGGCTTAGATTTGTTAGTTTCCTAGTTGTAGTAGGAATGGTCTTGATAAGGTAATATCTTAACTAAAAAGATTGAAATCCTAACAAATTGGAAGATCTCTATTGCTGGACGTCTTGATCTATTTGTAGAAGGTTTTTCATTGGTAAGTTGGGATTTGGGATTAGGAAGGAACTAATTAGGAGATATCCTAGTTGAAGCAGGCATTGGCTATATAAGCCATAGAGGAGGCCGACCATGCCTATTGCACCCCAAGCACTTGGACGACTTGTGCAAACCCTAGCTTTTCTTTCTTTTTTCCCATCAATTCCAGCAGCTTTCCATCTCTTCTTTCACCCGTATCTCACATTGGAATAAAGGAGTAAAGGCATCATCGCAGAGAAGAGCGAAGGAGCTACGTGCGGAGGTGTATTTCGCATACATCTAAGTGATAGGATGGTTTTTCCTAACCAATATGATTTGAATTCTTTTGCTTCATTCTTAGCATGATTATTCGATGATCCTGTTGATGTTATCTCAGTGATAAGAGTTGTGTTAATGTTTGATTCATGAGAGATTCCTTGTTATTTATCAAGTAAGAGTATTCTTGTTGAGATATCTTATTTCATGCTTGTGTTAGTGCATACATGCTTACCTTTGATGGAAATATCTGTATGGTCATGTCTCTTCAACGTGGGAGGTCATAAAGTTCTCTTCTTTATTCTGTAATGTTCTATTTTAATCGTCCAATATGGTCAAAGGATGTATTAATGATATTAAAAGCTTCATTAAAGCAAGGGTTATGCCTTGAGTCTAGCTTAAGGTCTTAATAACAATTAAAGTCATGAAATCATTAAATTCCAGAACATACTAGAAGCTAGATTTACTCTAGGAAGGGAGTAATTAAGGATATTAAATTCATATTATCATAATTAATGAGTATTAATACGAGATTACTTATTATAAGCAAGTATTGTCTTCTCGGCCAGGACTGTTCCTGTGCCGACAGTGCTCAGTGTAAAAATCATAACTAAATGTACAAAAATAAAAAAAATACACCGTCAATGATGTTATAAACTACTGTAAACGTTTTTGAGTCAGAGTCCTTCTGTGTTGACAGTGGGGTCAATCGTAAGTGGGCTTTATAGTATAAGACAGTTCATTGGAATTAAGGTTTCAATGCAGTAATAAGTACTATTACTAATAATATGATGTAATCTGATCAAAATAATACTAATACAATATGGTAATACTTCTTAAGGACTATTGTAGTAAGTAAGGGAGTCCAAAAAGTTAAGACTTTGGGAGAAGTCAGTGTATCTTTGAGTCAAAACGATTATTGTTTCCTTTGTGCAGCATAGAGTCGATTTGAGTATCCAATTGGAGATCAAACCTTCCTAAAAGCTATCTTAATATTAAAGATAATACAACTCCAGACCTAGAGATGTTCTTATCAAAGGTAAAGCTATGATTCATGATGTGTGATCGATGAGTGAAATTCATATTCCTACAATGAGTTATCCATCAGCCTAACTTTGAAATATCATTTGTGTTCTTATGATGATCTTTATGCTACTGAGAGCGATTATATATTTTACTCCAGAGAGTGAGTCATGTATTGTTGAGAGACTTGATATTCTATTCCATACTCAATGAGTGAGTCATTGTGGTAAGAATTACCCTATTCTCAGAAAAAATTGAGACCTTTGCTTTTGTTGAATTATTGTCTAGCTTGACATTGACCTATTTCTCCACTAAGAGTTCTTTTTGAAAATCTCTCAGGGTGGAATCATAGTATGCTCACGAGCCATTGCTAGATCTTGCGAGATCTCCGATATTTATGGAATTTTGATTCCTTACTGTCCAAAGGGAGACACAAATGTACGTTTAGACTGGTTGATATTACGGAAGGTCTTCAGTCTCCGCTCATTGTGTCCGTAAACACAGATGGGGCCAGGATGCCTAGACGCGTGGCCGGGTTCCAAAAAGAGAACCTCTAGGATGTTCTGGTATATTTTACCTTTTGCGATCGATAAATTTAGCAAGCAAAAATTGTAACTCCTTGCACTATGGATGCCTGGAACCTTTAGTATTATGACCGTTATCTCCTTACACTGGTAATTGTTTGGAGTCTTATTGAGATTATTCTTCCCTACACTTGTGTTTTGAGATTGTTATTATTTGTAACGTAAACCTTTGGTTGGTTTTTCAGAGAGAGTGTATATTCCTGTTTATCTAAGTGATCTATTCTTCATATCCTATTTTGTCTTCTTGGTGGGTTTTTACATCCTCTTGGGTATTTCTATGAAATACTCATGCATCCTCTGATGTAGGCTTCAAGGATCAGTAAGTCAGGACTTTGCAGCTCAAAAAAGTGGAGCGGATTCGCAGAGGATGTTTTGAAGAATTACTTTTATTTATTTTATTACTTTTGCTAGAACTTTATTAGTGTTGGCCTATGTGTGCCTGAATTGATGTTTGTTTTATTTGACAGTTTTAATTAATTTGCCGTAATAATTTAAGTAGGAATCATTTACTACATTGACAATGTTATTGGAAATTGGATGAAGAATTTCTTAGTTCTTAATTTCTGAGTTTTGTTATGAGTTCTTGGTGATGTCGATTACACGTTCTTTCGTGACGATGTAATTGACCCGAGTGATCGAGTATTTGGTTGTGTCCCAAGGTTCCTATCTCGGCTTTTGATTGGTTTACTGTAAGGCTTCCGCACTCCGATCGAGGTCAAAAATTTTGGGGTGTGACAAGTATAGAGTGGTTATGAAATGGTTAGGGTGATGAAGGTTGGTTGTAGGGAATTGGAATGAGGATATTGAATTTTAGTCAATGGAATGGAGACCCAGCCTTAAAGGTTGGTATCCAGCTATCTGGCTAACTCTAAGGAGTTAGGTATTTGGATATGTTAGGTAGCAATTGACTAGCCGATAGTCTGCTGACTGTGCTAAATGTAGTATGTCTTTAAGGTATTAATCATATAATGTGATATGTACAAAAGCATATATGATGAGTAGAATTCAAGGAAGGAATTAGGGAATATAACTCCTGCTTGGATCAATTAGATGCCCGATTGACCTAAGGATTTAGGACACCTCAAAACCTATCAAAGGATTCCTAACATATAATGAATGGTAGATTGGATCCATTACTCTTAAATAGGTCATGGATACTTAGAAATATTATGGAAAAATATGGTGGAGCTAGTTGGTACTTGAAATAAGAAGTACTATTAGTGGACAATTGATCTACACATGAATTATACATTTTATTATCTCCTAAACTTATGATTATGCTAGTGTTTGATTAGAATTTCTACTACTTTAATATAGTTTTTGGTTTTTGTAGGAAATAAGAGTAATACACAGAAATGAGGTAAAAATAAACTTTAATGGTTAAATCATCATAACTTCATGTGCAAATCTCTTATTGGACTAATTCAGCTTCATGTTATATTTCAAGAAGTCAGCTTTACAACGCCACCAACCACGTGCAATTCGGAGGTCGGAACAGAAAGTTATGGCCATTTGAAATTCATGAACAGTAACTACGATCGATCAGACATTCAATGCGATCGATCGCCTCAGCCGCAAAACAGTGTTATTGAAGGAAACGATCGATCAGACTAAAAATGATCGATCGTATCTACTGAAGTTTTTGATTTGTAGAAGACAGTAACAGTGATCGATCGGAATCATACGGTGTCGATCGGTGGAACGATCGATCGGACGAATATAACGAAGGAATTGTGATCGATCAGTAGGTGAACGATTGGCAATACGGAGCGATCGATCGCCGTGTGCAGTAAACCAAAATAAGACGTATTTTGACTTGAATTTGGAAGGGGACTTCGTAGTTTCTCTTCAAACTTATAAATAGGCCTTATGGGAGAACGTTTTGGGCTATCTTGGAGACCAACTTGGAGATCACCTTTGAGCCATATTGGAGGCTAGAGAGGAGCAAGAGAATGAGTCTTTTGGAGCAAAGAAGAAGAAGGATTCATGACAATGGATCTACATAAACAAGCTTTTCTTTTCTTTCTTTCTATGTGTAACTAAACTTTTATTTAAGGCTAGATGAAGCCCTAGCTGTGTATTGCTACTCTTGATAGTTTAATTTTATAAAGTTGATTATGATTCATACTTAATGCTATTTCATGAATTTCTTTTGAGTGCTTGACCGTAGGCTTGATTGATATGAATGCAATTAGATCTTTTTAATTCCTTTGCCTAGCTAAAAGTAGGTTGGTGTCAATTCTATGCCCGACCAAGGATAGGATCATTAGCCTAAATGATAATTCTATGCCCGACTAAGGATAGAATTAGCTATAATAATTTATAATGGATGAACTCTCGTGTCCGACCAAGAATGTGAGTGGATTCATTGTGATTTGTGTGTCTGACCATGAACACAAGTTACCATATCATGTTAACTTATGCTTAATAATAATTGAGAGTAGTAATTACATGTCTAGTGGTGGATTCTCTGCTTTGATATTCTCCATATTAGTTAAACTTATTTTAAGTAATTAAAATTTATTGCTTTATTAGATTAAACCAAACTGCAACTTTTCTTTCTATTGAATTTGGTAAATTATTTAACCGTCCCTGAGGTTCGACAACCCTTTTATATTCGCTGTAGTACAATTGCCTTATGCACTTGTAAGGATTTAATTTTAAACGATCAATAATCAGTAGGTATGGAATGATGTGTATAAGCTCTTAGGGCCATAGGTGGCAGTTAGAGAATTGTGATGTATAGGTTTCAATTGCTATAAGTGCATTAGGAACATATGAGTTGTGTTGATACCATTAAAGTATTATCATACTAATAATTGTGTGTTGGTTGTCGTGTATATGAACGAAATGGTTGTCCTAAATAAAGGGGTTCCACTAGTGGATGATGGGTCTTAGCCGAAGAGGTTCATAATGCCCTGCTGGAAAACCTAGTAAGTGGGTTCTTCTGTAAGCCCATAAGGTAAGTGAAAGCCGTATGAAGCTATTTGTATTCTTGCTTTGTATAGATGAGGCACTCAAACATAGCACATGGATAACTCCCTTACGCATGAAATTGTAGGAGGAGAGTCAGGATGGGACATGAAGACTGTGGTCATTGATGCTGGTACGTTTATTTAATATTGAGGCATGAGTGTAAGCAGCACAAAAAATATTCTATTTATTTGACTAAAATAGACTTACTGAGTATGTTTATACTCATGCATCCTTTGTGTTGCAGGTGACTGGTAGATAGCTACAAGGACACTACATAAGTCTACTTTTAATGAGGACATTTCAATACTACTAATGGAGTATTGTTTTGTAATAGAATAGGTGTCACGCCCCGGGCACTGCCCGATCCGAACCGAACCCGGTCTAAGAGCTGAACTGGCGCACGGGGGTGACGTTTAAAGAGATATAGTGGAAGACTTATGCCCCACAAATGGGCAGTCTATCTAACAGAGTTACGCCAACTACTTTGAGCATGAGTAAATAAGAGGAACAAAGGTAGAGTTTAACTCATATTAAATCGACAAGTCATAAAACCCACAAGCTAAAGACCTGAGCCAACACACGAGCTTGAAATAAGAGAGTCTAGAAGAAGTCAACATATAAGTTTGATATCAGTATTATCAACATCATGATCCATACTAAAATGAAATATGACAGAAATGATAATCACATCTAAAGGCCTCCACGCCTAATCCCAAGCTCTCTCTGATCGCTCCTCAAATAGAGGATCCTGTCCATCTGCGTGTCACACCACGCAGCCCCAAAACAAAACATGGAAAGAGGGGTGAGTATAAAACTCAGTAATAGTTTTAATTACAATCGACAATAATCAGAAATCATACGGCATTATAACATAGCAGTAGATCCATAATTCGACATAGTTATCCCATTTTCTAGTCATGCACTCATAATACATATTTCTGCGTAATAATATCGCATTCACATACTTTCTACTCATGCATTCATAACATATAATCCTGCATAATAATGTCTCATTCACATACTTTCCACTCATGCATTCATAACACATAATCCTGCATAACAATGCCTCATTCACATACTTTCCACTCATGCATTCATAACACATAATCCTACATAACAATACCTCAATCACATATAATGAATGCCTCCATCAAGGAGTAAACATAATCATCGCCACGAAGGTGGAATTCAGTCAAGGCCACGAAGGCGTATCAAAGTCCGGTTTCCACAAAGGAAACATAAGGAGGATGGGGTGTCGGCCCTTAAAGCTACTCGCCCTGGACGATCCCGGCCAAGGATGCCCGATTCTTACACAAAGAACCTAGAGCAGGTGTATATACCCTGGAACATATCCTGCGGTGGGGGAGAGCCCGAATTCCCACACAGGGAACCCTATAACAAGTGGTAGCTGGTGCACGAAGCGTACTACTCTCGATGCTCAAGTCCAGATGACAATCTCAATAATCTCATCCGCAAGGCAAGTACACAACTCGCTCCCCATATATCTCATGATAGCTCGACTCAACCCGGGGAGTATACATGTTCCACATAGAAACGAAATCGAAAACATGCCCTTTCGAACCAACCAAGATTCGATTAATCTACCGATTGATTAATCCGGCATGCAATCTCAAACATTGCATATAATTGATTAATCCCGATTAAACAACGATAAAATTTCATCCATGAAGTCCGATACATGATGTATGATATCATGATACATCCGTGAACAAAACCTACGTGGGTTCCAACACATGGAACGTGCTCCCAATCCATCCCCTCATGCATCAACATCAAAGTATATATCAACTATAACTTCATAATAATTTCCCATGTGTGGGTGTATTCATGCACATTCTAATCACATGGCAAATGCTTTGATATAAACTCACAAGTCAATATACGCATGATTAAACGCATTCAAAACTACGATTCCCAACTGAAATCAAAACAATTTCCATCATAAGACTTAAATCTAAACATGTGAAGTCAAAGTATCATTCCTTCGAGCATGTCTCTTTCCCATACATCAAGTCATAGCATGATCACCTCCATTTTCAAACAAGCCATACATGATATGAGGGAATACATCTCAAATCTACAATATCATAGCCTTGCTGTGAACATGCTTCGTTCATAAGGATTTCATCATAATGTAAGTTAATATTAACATGCATCATTATCATCATGTAATACAATATCGCATACACGTTTAGCTTAATACATAAACTCTCATCATCATTTCACACCTCCAGTAGCCTTATTTCAACATAAACTACCTTCCAAAATCATTGGAATCATTAAATGGAGTAAAAACAGTGAAATCAGCATCAAATTCAAATTTTGCAAAGCCGATCGATTGGCACAATATGCGCGATCGATCGCCAGCCGATCAATCGTGCAATCACGCGTGATCAATCGCTCTCCATCATTTTCTTATTGAAAATCCCGAAAAACAAGGCTCTATTAACACATTTTGAAAGTTTAATACATGTCTCAAACACTAATAAAAAGCCATCAAACCTTCCAGAACATATCTACATATTATTCTAATATGAAACCCTAAGAAATCATAGCAAAAGATTAGCATTTATTAAACCCACCATTAGAGATTTAAACAAAAAAAACTCATTCAAGTAAAGACCATTAAATACGAAATTTTTACCAGCCAAAGCTGAGATTGAAGAATCCATTACCTTGACTTGATCAGAATGAACCTTCAATCACCTCCAACACCTTCCAAAACGTGAATTTGTGTTAATACACCACTAATCTTGATTTAGCTTTGAATATCAAAAGAAAACTTAGATCTAGGGCTTTTAGAAGTATAAATTTGAAGATTGGGGCTTAGCAAAGAGAGATAAAACAGTAGTTTTTATGCTTTCCAAAATGGATTGAAACAATAGAGAAATCAAGATTAAGAAATTTTAAGAAAAACCCTAAAGAAATAAGGAGAGATTAAGCTATTTACCTTTAATCCTTTCATTTTCAAGCTTAATGAGGAATAATCTCAAAATCTCTTGGCCAAGCCTATTCCCAATTTAGAAAAGGGCACAACACTTTCCTTTTATAGAAAAGGGCTGGGGTAAACCTAAGTAAAATGTGGGATAGAAATAGAGTTTTTGGCTAGAATTAGAAAATTTGGTAATTTTAATCCAAAATCAGATTCAGAAAATTTTGCAAATTTTGATAGTGTTTTCCTTTGTTGTCTGGGACATTTTGGTTAAGAAAAACTATTTTTGTCAGTGGGGCCCACACGGGTCCCGCCAAACCCTAATTTTTAGAAAATTGGTGAAAAATTCAAAAATTTCAGGTTTGATCCAAAATCACTTAAAACTCATGATTGTGAAGTTGGTTTTGATTAAAAACATCATAAACCCCATTTATTTTTGAAAATCACTAAAATTAACCCAAAAACACTTAAACCACACGATAATTGATACACACACTAAAATAAACCGGTTCAAGATGAGGGATCTTACAATAGGCATTGCATTTATTGCACTTGAACATTTAATTCTAGTTAGTTTAAGATAGCAACTCTTGGAATGAATGTTTTCAATATTATTGTAATAGACCTTATTTTTTAGTATGTGTTCCATTGGAAAAACAAGTTGCAGCTCAGGGATCTTATTAATGGTTTTGTTTTGACACAATGTCTGTCACAACCCCGATTTTTATAAATCAAATAATTCAAATTGTAAATCATCAAAGATTTTTGACACAATGTCAAAAATCTTTGATGATTTACAATTTGAATTATTTGATTTATAAAAATCGGGGTTGTGACACCTATTGAGTTTTTTTTTCTTTCAATCTTTAAACTTATATATATTTCTCGTCCGAAGTCCAATTTAGGCAATCTTGTATACGTTATGAAGCTACTGACAAGCACTATCCTATTGGAATGTATTTTACCAAGTTCACCCATAGTTTACCTGGACTGAGACCGCTTAATACTCATCCTTGAGTATTTTAATATTTGTAATTATTTTCTCTTTGACATAGCCACACCAAAAAATTACCCAATGCAAGGGTCAATCAAATCAACAACTTCAACATCACCATCCTCCACATTCCTCTCAATCACCGGCTTGAGTCTATGACCATTTACTCTAAACACTCGACCATCGTGAACTGCACCGTGGGGGAAGACTTTGGTAACTACATTGGGTCCATCCCATCTAGACCTTAATTTTCTTGGAAAAAGATGCAACCTTGAGTTGAAAAGCCACACTTTTTGGTTACATTGGAAAGACTTTTTGACAATGAACCTATCATGCATTTTCATTTGTGCGCACATAGAAATTGAAAATCATTTTGAAGGACACCTAGACTACGACTCATTGCTTGAATTAGGAACACGTACTTTGAAATTAACTTCATCCATACTTAGGGGCTGTTTGTTTACTCTTATTCAGATCTGAATGGAATAAGTGGCTGAAAAGCCCAGCTTTTTTGGGCTTTTCAGCCCATTTGTTTGGGCGTCTGAATTCCGTCCTGAATTCAGCCCATGTATGCAAAAGGGCCTGAAAATTAAGATAGGAAAACCCATCTGATTTTCTGAAAAACTTTTCGACCTCCAACCTTTAGGTCTATCCATGGTCGAAGACGATTGGTACTGAAAACCTTATCCTCCTCAGTCGCCGCATGCATCTGTTTTGTCGACTGAAGAGCTGCCCGAGCACCATGAGGTGATGTTTGATCTCTCTGCTATTATTCAAACTCCTTTGCACGAATCTCTCTTTCCTCCATCACCACCGGCAGCAGCTTCTTCTTCCTTCGCTGTTGAGAGTTCACTTTCCTTGGCGCACATCGGGGCGACGCTTCCGAGGTTCCTTGGCGCACAACAGCAGCGACAAAGTTTCGAGCTTTTTTCTCCTGCCTCCAGATTTTCCACGCAGCCGCTTTCGTTTGATGGCGAGATCGAGGCGGCGCTCCAACACCTCCGGGCAGCCGACCTGATGCTCGCCCAGGTGATCGACGCCCACAACCCACCCGCCTTTCCACTCACTGGCCTGCAGTATCCTCTACCAGCAGCTGGCCTTCAAAGCTCCTCGCGCTAGTAGGCGGCGAGCACCACGTCGCCCCTGATGTGGTCCTCGCGCTGACGCTGCAACAGCTCCGCCAGATTGGCGTCTCCATGTGCAAGGCCGGGTAGACTCCTCCCACCATCGGACCCTCATTTGGGGACGATTTTGGCTCCGAAATCTGGTTTTGCGGCCTCCCATTAGCCAAATATCGAGTCTTTTCTGGTTCTGAGGTCGAATCATGGCGACCCAGAAGCCCCAGAGGTCGCCGGCCGAATTCGAAGACATAATTCAAGGAAGATCTTCTTGGTATCCCTGACGGGGCATGTTGAAGCCGACCCTAGAGTTGTGTATCTGGAGATGACTGTTGTCGAGATTCTGAGCGAGGGCAAGCCTTTGATGTTGTCGCGCAAGCTTTTGGAGCGGGTTCTGATTGATAGGTTAGAGTTGAAGAAGTTAGTAATATGAAAGATAAGATTTTGAAATCGGAGATTGAGTTTCATCTGTTTTCAGATTCAGATTCTCAGATTCAGATTCAGACGAGAGAATTTCATATGACTTTTCAGAATTCTCAGTTGATTTTTCAGATTCAGATTCAGATTAATCAAATGGACCCTTAGTAATACAAATCTCCTTCTCAAGGGTTACTATATCATACATACTCGAATTTGATGTAAAGGAAAGATAAATACATTAATACATCCTTTACAACAAGTACTCCTAAAATAATTGAAGTACCTGAAGCCTTCCAGTAGACTTTTTGAATCCTGTTTAAGCTATGAACTGTTTACCTACATCACCGAGGATGCCTGAGTACTAACACTTAGCAGGACTACACCGATGCATAGTTCTAGTGCAACAATGCATGTAACATTTAGCAAAAGAAGCTTATATATCTAGTGCATACAATCTAGCATCCATCATATCACAATCACTCATATAACCAATTGGAGCACATCACAAGATATTCCATTCACGTACTCTCTGTTTCATTACATGATATGAGAGATAGTAACTTAGTTGTCTCTTTAGAACATTCCACATCATCCAGCCACCAAGGGCAGTTCACCTAGCCTCAGATGGGCAATTAGTAGAAATTTTCATGGGCATCCTCCAACCTCCCTGGGCTGATGTGCCGTCCATGCTCCACGAGTTGAACCATTTTAATTGGCTCGTTCAAGCACATACAACACAAATCAAGGTTGTCAATGCAATTACCCATTAACACTATCACACTAATTTCCTAATGCATTTAGAGACATCAACAAGCATTTTATGAAATTCATAAACTCTTGTGGTTCTGAGAGCATAATAACCCTTCCCTAATCCACCAGTAAGTACTTAATTATAAGTAGGTATTAGTTGGCCCACAACCTCACCTAAACTGGCTTAACCCATCCATGATTGCCAATGAGACAAGCAGATAAGTACCTTGAACTTATTATTGAGAAATCCGTATGAAATCCCAAGAACCATACAACTCTCAAGACCAAGGGATGATTTTCTTGATCTACTAAGGAGTAACACGTACTACCTACATCCTAAGATTCTTCATAATTTATACCAATATCATGTGTGAGGTCATTGTTTAGAATCTACCGGGCACTGCATAGTGAATTGTCAGTTTATGTAATATCCCAAGTATTTTCCACCTTAAACTAATTGAGAAAGTAAATTAAAGTTCAAGAATACTGAAGAATGAGTGTTAAAGGGGTCAAAAATAGAAGAGTTGGATGAATGAGTGCAAGTTAAGCCTTGAGGAAAGTATAAAGCTTATGTGGGCCCCACTAAGGGTAAACTTGGTAAAATATAAAGGTTAAGCCTTGGGGAAAGTATAGTGTTAGTCATTAGCTTCATAACACATCTAAGATTGTGTAAATCAGAGTTTGGAATCGAAAGATATGTGTATGAAGATTGGAAAATTAACACTTTAGGTCAGCGATGGGTACATCGACAATGTATTGTCCAGTGTGTTGTTAGGTCACCAAATGAGTGCTGAAATTGGCAAGTTTTAAAATTTAGGGGCACTATATAAGCCTTGTTTGGAGTTTTAACTCCATTTCAAAGGCTTCAGAGGCCATAGGGCTCTAAAGACAGGTGAATCCATGAGAGTTTGTCGAGATAACTAAAGATATTTAGACCAAAAATTGGAATTTCACTAGGTGATGAAATTGGTTCGGGGAAGAAAGGGACAACGAGGTAGGATCGGAACCTTTATATAATTTTAGAGTTTAAAAATGTTAAAGCATATGGAATTAAGTGGATTTGGATTGAGATGGTGATGAAATACATGGTATATGTATGTAGATGTGATTTTCGAAAGAGAGGAGAATTTTGCATGAAAGTGGGTATGTGATTTTGAATGAATTGTACGTGTTACCGTAATAGTCATAGTAATCATTTGAGATCGAATTGTAGTGAAATAAACTTAAGATTTAACTATCGGTCACCGCCTGGGTAGCCCATGGGTCCACTAACATAGTTAACATAGGTTTATTCAATGAACAAAGTAATGACTGAGGGTGCTTAGTGTTAGTAATGGTTGAATTGGTCAAGGAAGTTCTACGCAAGACTAAATGATGATGTGACTTGGTTGTAATATTTTGGGTTTGACTATGTTTAAACCAAGCTTAGGAATGTTTTAGTAGATTAATTGGATTTTCAGCCTTTGAGGCTAGTATCCAATGGGTCAGTAACTCAAGGGGTTATAAGTTGTAACCTATCGTTTAGCCGATGGCTTAATCGACTGACACATAGATATGTGTCCTATGGATTTAATTTCTCGTTGAAGCACGTACACACGTGCACATGTTATGAAGGATCTAAAGATACAGGTAAGGTAGAGTACTCCTACATAGGTTAAGGGAATTATTATTTGACCATAGAAGTTGTATGGTTTAAGGGACACATTAAGGGATTCTTAATTAATTTGAAAGTAGGAGATATCCTGACCATTAGAAAGGTTAAGAATGGTTATTGCCAACAAAGTAGGGCAGTGGAATTGGTTAGTGACCTATTATTAGTGGGTGATGCTAGTTTATAGTAGAAGGGTGTAGATTGAGACTTACAAGTTCTTAGTTCTACACTTATGATTTATGGGGCTATGATGCATGTTTTGCATAGATCCCTTTGATGTTTTATTATGCTTAAGGGTTATGAGGTATGCTTACCATAAGAGTGTTACTTCGATATTTTTGCATACGATTATGCATGAACTAATTGGTTGTTCCTAAATTACTTAAATGGTTCCGCTGGTGGATGAAGGGTATTCAACCCAAAGAGGCTAACGATACTCAACAGGAGGATGACCACATGATGGCCTTACATGTCTAAGTCGGTGGGAACCCTTATGAGGTTAAATTGTTATTCCATTGTGGTATATGGTAGTGTGTTCAAGAGGCAAATTGGTTACTATTGCCCATGCTAACATACAAGACAAGGAATAGTGATGAGACAAACTTTTAGCAAGATGTTCCATGATGCTTTAAGTGTGGTGTTGGTGCATGTGTGTATTATTTTGTATAATTGTTAAGCTTTCCTACTACAATTGATGCATTGTGTATAACGTTTTTTTTTATACTGCTATCCTGGGCAAACTGTAATTCATGGGCTCTATCTTGCTAAGTGTCTTTATACTCATATATCCTTGGTGATGCAGGTCTTCAACCAATAGCTTGGGATGAGAACTCATGAAGTCTACCATGGAGGATGGCTTCCAATACATCCACATTAAGGAGTACAATTGTAATAGTTATAGTTAACCTATATTTACTACGCCATTTACATTTAATTATGGCTTGTATGCCATTTACATTTTATTATGGCTTGTATGAAATGGATTCCCTTGGGTTCGAGTTTTATACTATTATTGTGAATGAAGTTATTTTCAACTAATCGGTTATACTGAAAAGCAGTAGTCGTAGTCCAGGTGCTATTGAAATGAATTTGTTTTTCCTCAAATTGGCCAACTATGATGATTTATCATTTGAATATTATTTTTGAACACCTAGGTTGTGACAGATTATCTATTGGCTAACTAATAATTTACAACAGATAACTCAATGAATTATATTTTGCTAGGATTCTAGCCCCTTACGTTATCTATTCTACCGATTCCTCCAACACACCTCTGAGCTTGATTCCTCCCGGTGATAAAATATACCAACCAAAACACTTAACACCAGGGTTTGCATAAAGTCACCATTGACTAGCCAATGTTCCACTTAGCACCCTAGAATAATCCCACAATGACAAGTCATGTCTCAATATCTTCTCACCTTTTGCAAATCCAATTAGACTGAATCCTAAGTATTAGGACTTAGTTAGCTTATTGTTCAATATTTTAGTTGACCCATTGGTTACCTAGTAGGTGACTGATAGTCAGATCATTAATTATTCTCACTTCCAATAACACTAATAAATTCTTACAAATCACACCAATATAGACCCTACAAACCATTCTTTACACATATTTATCCTTAACCTCAAATCAACACCACAAATACACAATCTTTCACTCATTCTTCCTTATAAATCCATACAAATCCATGACCATACTATGATTTCTAACAAGATATAGCATCTCAGAAATCAGAGATAAACAGAGGTCTAGATCCTCCCTTTACTTCCAGTCTTCTTTTACAAATTCCACACCCTTCTAGATTTCCAGCAATCTATCCAAGTATTCCACTTAATCTCCCTCTCAAACTCTTTAAATTTGAAATCTCCGTAAGGGTGTGTTTGGTTAGCAGGAAAGGAAAAAGAAAAGTGAGAAAGTCAAAGTCTTTTCTTTTTTGAGTGTTTAGATGGACAGAAAAGTTTGACAGCTGAAAACTGTTTTTCTCTCTCATAGGGACCACACAAAAATTTTAGTTATACATTTTTCTTTCTTAAATAGAAAGAAAATGAGAGAAATCCAACTCCCCCTCATTTTTCTTTTTTTTTTTTTTTTTTTTCTCATTTGACTTTTTTTCTTTTTCTCTCTAACTAAACAAACCCTAAGGGTTTCTTTCTTCTGACCTCGGGACTATGACCTTAGGGATTGATCCAAGGCTTTTATATTCTATTTGTTGGATTTAATTCACTTAAAATCTACTGCCATCCGAAATACATGCTATTGGTGATCTGCCGGCTAGCCGACAATACCTGTTTTCAAATTTTCAAATTCCTTTTCCTTTTCTTCTTTTTCTAATTGCTTTTCTAATGATTTTTGGACTTAGAAAGTACTAATCTAGTATAAGTTTTGCCTATATAACTATACTATAGAAAACTTTGCGTTTCCAAGATAGGTATACTTATCCAAGTAGGTCTTGAACGGTGGCCATGTTGTGTAATGAAAATAGTGGAAAGGCTAACCTGACTCAGAAAGTTACTAAATATTTTTCCTCAGTTTTTAGAAAGCCTTAACGCACCATGTTTTCAACACTAGCACACCATTTTTAAATTTCCTAGACCTTAAAATGCATAGACAACTACTTATTAGAGGAACATAAAGCTAAAATATTTTGTCACTGTACTCTAACCGTACTTCAAATTAAGTTTAATGAAAATTTATCTCCATGTCATGGTCATATTAATTAGAAGTGGAAAGCAATATGCAGATTATTTTGGATCACAACAGATGTTCACAAATCATAACATGCATAAAGGATACAAATATATAGTTACCACCCGAAGAAGGGTTGGCTCCTGTTTTGAGCGTCTGTTAGAATTAGGTGTATAAGAGACAATTTAGTAATTAATTAACCTATATGTTACTTCCACTTTATGGTATATTGGCTTTAGGAGGCCCATTATTGATTAACAATGCTGTTAGGATTAGTGTTTTATGAATTCGATAAATGCCTCCGTTTAAGCCGCCAAAACCCGATGAAGTCGAGGAGGTGTTCTCCAAAATTCTTCCCTGTGCAGCAGTATTTACGACATGTACGTAGCCGGAAAAACCACCAACATACTCGTTGCTGCCATCGCTGCTTGAAGTTCTGTCAACCGAAGACACGTCTTCAGAAGCATCAGTCGTCTCAGGCTCAACGTTGGCGGTTTGTCTCTGCTCGTGCCGTCCGTGAGCCCTTCTTCACTGCCGAAAGAAAAGGCTTTTCGTATAGTGGGTGGAGTGAAACAACAGTGCCATCTATAATTCCCGTCAGCCGACAATGCGGCCGATGCCCGACGTCGGAAAGCTATACTGCATCTAGACCCTTTAAGAGTAGTCTAATGTGTGTTTTGACACAGCGCGAGGTCACTGTGGCTTGGATGGAAGAGAATCATATTCTTCTCCGGTCCCGAAGATGCTTGCCATGTCACAGGTTCTCTCCTTCATGGCGTGGCACTGTTTCTTGGACGACCCTAGCGGACAATGCCAAGCAATTGCGGCGCTTATTGCAATAGCACCGGCAACATACACAAACCAAGATAATTTTCAAGATACGAAGAAAATCAAGCTAATGTTTCTTTCATTTCAAACGGCAACATACACAAATCAAGGTAACTTTTCTTGATGCACTGTCTTCAATACTAACAAACGTTATTTTGAGCTACATGATCAGAAATACAACTAGGCTTTTATTAAACTTGACACTATCTTGAAACCCTATGACAATTCTGTTCACTACATGAAAATCAGAAATCTGAATCAGAATCAACGAAATTCTTTTTCATCACCTCGTGCACAGTAAACTGGTTTTGCTGCTTCAGAACTTTTATTGTCCGCTTCTATCCGCATCCTCTGCTTGAAACTCAACGCAGTAGCAGTGGTATGCACAAAATGCCTGTACATCATCGAGCTCCAAGTATACCCCTGGCCTCATCACCTCCGGTCGATCTCCTTTGACCACCAAAATGATCAACCCCGTCTCGTCTCCCACTGTAACGAGGGTCAGACCTGGGTGGATATGCTTGAAACTGACGACCATCACCAGCATCACTGTGACACGCCTATCTGGCGCAAGATCCTTGATTCTCCCTCGCGTTCCACCCTTGATGCTGATGCGACCTGTGCATTTGATCAAACCAATCTGAACCCAGAAAGTCTTTCCAACCTTTGTAGCTTTCAAATAGTCTACTTTCTTGGAGACTAGGAAGACCCTTCGATTGAAGCTCAGAAAACCCACTCAATCTGTCCTCCTCAAAAAAGTCAGGAACGGCCTGGACAGGATCTCTTGCACTATCGTCTACCTTGTCACTCTGATCTGCCATCGTGATGGATTGCTCTATCTTCTTTACTTTCAGACGTGATCTTGCTCTCTGGTGCTTGAAATCCGAGATGGAAGACGGTGAATCTTGATCTTCAGAACAGACTTTCGAAGTGCAACTGACAGACAATGAGTCTTGGTCTTGGGAGCTAAAAAGAACTTTTAAGTGCATGCAACTGACGGAGACCCTATATATACTAGTAAGATGTACGCACGTGCTATCCAGGACTCTCTTGTTGATCAACTATCGGATGCCTTAATCATTATGGTAGCATTTTTAAATTGTCTGATGGAACTCAAAGCTTACTTTCACATTTGAAGTTCATAACGTTCTGATGTTTTAGTGTTAACCCTATCTCTAGATATGTGTACCGTGAACCATAAAATAAGAATTAAACATACATGATTGTATTAAATCACAAGGTTTCTTAACTTCTTGTAAGGCATTTCATTGCTGTCCTGTAGTTCAAAAGTAATTTAACCTTCCAATCTCAATAACAACTCAATGGAAATCATGTAGAAACTTTTGATCTATTTGTTTATTAATTTCTAAAAAAATAGTCCATGTTGGTTGAGTATACATATAAAAACTACTTTGAAATGTTTTGCTCACTAGTAAGAATGTACCATCTACGCTTACAATTCGCATTATCTATTTGTGAAACACTAAAAAATAAGATACATTATTTTGTTACAGAAGACTCCGAAGACGCTCTGAACAGTACATTGCTGTGTAAACCAGGTAAAAAGATTCGATGGAAGATTTTCTTCGCAGTGCGCATTTTACCTTTCATTCTTTGCTTTTTTATTATTTGGGGAATAACGTTTTCTTTGAACTGGAAGGGGTTCGATTCCTCTTTGATCTTGTATAGACTAAGTGGGTAGCTTAGCGCATAGCGCACGAATGAGAGTTCGATGGATACAGGTAAAGACTAGAGCAGAGCGCATAAGCACTAGAGCGTGCATCAAGTTTGTTTGATAAACTGCCATCTCTCAAGGAAAAACTGTGGGAAGGCAGTCGAATAGATCAATGGTTGACCCCACCGAAACTTATTGATCGGTTGGTGCTTAGGGCATTGTACTAAAAAAAGGGATAGGCACTCGGCTCGCTCAAGGAATTCCCTAAGCTATGTTTCGAGTGCTTGCTCAGCTGCAAAGCCAATTCAAGAATTCCGGACTGGATTTTTACAAACAATAGCTTCAGCAAGCGTGGAGTTGAAGAATAATGAGATATTCTTAAATTAGATTTGATTAAGAATGTGATGGAAGCAATTGAAACTGAAAACGAAGTAAGGGGGCCAATTCATCTCAAACATAATAAATGCGGAGCATTGCGATGCCTACATGTGAAAAAGTAAAACAGCAATCAGCTTGCTCTTCCTTTGCTTTGTAAAAAACAACATGGTAGATTAGTAAAGCAGATCAGGGAAAGGAATTATACACAAGCAAAAGCCACATGATCTTGTGTTTGACATCACATAGTGGTGAATTGTCTTTATAATTTGCATGTAGCGAAGGTTTTCTCTTCGGGTAAATGAAAATTTATATTATTAAAGCCCAGGGCAAAGATTATAAAGACATGACAATCACTCAAGAGGATGGCAAAACAAAAACATCCAAGACCTGGACGACGTAATAGAAAGTAGGACAACTAGAAAGCAAACAAATCCTTGAAGAAAGGACAATGAGTCAAAATGAGCTCTGAAATGCCATGAGCATGGAGAATAGCTTGGGAGTGGTGAATTCAGCGCTGCTAGAATATGTCTCTTGGTTTTTACATGAAAGATTCCCCAATTTCTCTCCTTCCAAAGAAAACTAATGTAGCAAGCAAAAAGTGTTCTCAACACGTTCCCCAGCATGCCCTATTCTACTATACGAAATTAATAATCCATTGAAGTTCGCTTCCGCTGTCAACAAAGACATGTTGGAGATTGCATCACCTCAAGATGAAGCGCTAGACAATTTTGGTGTAATTAGATTGAAATAGAATATGAGGAACTGATTCCTCCTGGCAGCCACACAACACACATCTATTGACCTGAAATATACATTTTCTCTTCGAAGAGTCAAGTGTAAGGAGGCCTTCACTCAAAGCCAACCAAACAAAGAATGAATGTCTATTTACCGTGTGTTTAAACCACACCAAGTAGGCTAATGAATTATTGGAGAATGCTCCCTAGCTGAATTCCAAGCAGTTTTGAAAGAGGATGTCCTAGAAGTGGTGAGCCAACATAAGGATCTTATTTATTTGTCAAAGTGTATTAGACACCAAATAATTCATAAGCACTCGAGTGCTACTTGAACATGGAGCTCGTCAACCACCATGAAGCACCAAGTCACATAGTTTATCATTCAAAAAGGGTCTTTGCCCAGCTGGTGACTTTCCACTTTGCGATATGACTTCTTATGAGGTTTGAAACACGACGTCCAAAATAGATTAAGGCCACCCAAAACTATTTTAATGAAATTATAAAAAAAATTGTTTTAATGAGTTGCACCCTCCCCACATAAGAGAATAGTAGTCTGTTTACAATTCTTTTAAAGAGAGGATAACAAGTTGGATTTCATCCTTTTAAAAGACTAGGCTTACCCAAATATAATAAATAGGAAAAGAGCCAACTTGAAACCCACATATTTTTGAAATTTCTTGTGTGTTCACTACCTTTGGAGGAAAATATAGAGCTCTTCATAAAATTAGCTTCTAGACCCGAAGATTGAACAAAACAATCCAACACCCCTTTTAAGTGAGCAGCCGAGAAGATTTGCAACTTTAGAGAATAGGAGCACATCATCTGCAAATAACAAGTAAGATATTGGAGGCAATCCATGAAACACCGGCACTTGTACAAGACCGGCCTTCATTGCATTTTTCATCTAATAAGCAAGTAAGACCTTCCATGCATGAAATAAAAAGTAAAGGAAAGAGGGGGCAGCCCCGACAAATACCACAACAACTATTAAAATAGCCATAATTTGAACCATTCACCATCACTTCAAATCAGATCCCAAAGAAGAAGAACATGGAAAATAAAAACACATTGAATCTTGTCATAATCTTTACGAAGATCCACCTTGACTCCCCACACCCCCTCTCTTTTAACCAACTCATAAGAAAGAAGGATGATTTCCCCTATCAAGCGGCCTTTGATAAAAGCTAATTGGTTGTGGCTAACTAAATCGGGCATCACTATAGATAAGTTATTGGCTAGGATCTTGGTTATAATCTTGTAAATGAAGCTACACATAGGTATAGGCCTAAATTAAATCTTCAAAGCATGTGGAATTATTGTTCTTTTGGGATCATAGTAATGAGAGTATGGTTAATAGCCCTCAAAATATGCCATATGTGAAAAAGTCTTTAACTGCAGCAACAAAAGTAGAACCAACTATATCCGAGAAGAAAGTAAAAAATTCTTTCTTGAAGCCATGAGGGCCAAGAGCCTTACCATTTGACAATGCAAAGACACCGCTTCTAATCTCATCTTCCTCGACTTGGCCATTCAAGTTATTTTTTTAGAATCATTCCAAACTTTGTGGAAAGGAAATTGTGCCTCAGTAAACGAACTTGAAGGGGGGAAAACAACTCTTTATAATAGGACTCAACTGCTTGGCCAATGTCCTGACCATTATATAGGCTAACACCATCAGCATCTTGTATTTCATGAATAGAATTAATCATCGAATGGGAGGCCACAGTCGCATGTAAGTATTTGGTGCATTTGTCGCCATCTCTTAACCAAATAACTAGAGATTTTTGTTTAAAGAACCACTCCAAAGTTCTCAACTGCTACACGCTGACTAGCACATTTTTAAGCCAATCGAAGTTCATCATTAAAATGGCCCATCTGTAATTTTATTTGGACATCATGTAACTCCAATAGAGCTTCTTTATGTCTTCTTTTGGCGTCTCCAAAATGTTCTCTATTCCAGACATTAAAAGCAGCCTTTACCGCCTGGAGCATCTTAAACAAAATAAATAAAGGTTGTCCCAAGACATCACAGCTCTAGGCTTGCTGAACTACTTTTTTAACACTTGCGTCTTTGCTTCCATATTGTAAAGAATTTGAATAGCTTTGGTCCTTGTGGCAAAGATGGTCTCATAGAGAAGACCATAGCGCAATGATCTGAATGGCCGGAATGATGGCATGAAAAAACAACATTAGGGAATTCAATAAACCAATCAGAATTACCAAATCCACGGTCTATGTGGCTCATGATTAGATTGTTCCCATCATGATGTTTGTTCAACGTAAACTTTAGAGGACACATAATTTCTTGAAGCCCAGAGTTCATAATATAGTAATTAAGTTTATCATTTTCCCATCATGATGGGGAAATCCTACCAACTCTTTCGTAAACATCTCGAACCGCAATAAAATCCCTTAACTCCAGTTGATACGATCGATCGCGCTGAATGTTCGATCGATCGGTTCTTCATTTGCTTCGGTTTTGCGGCTCAGTCGATCGATCGCATTGATCTGCCGATCGATCGCGTTGTTGTACATTCTGCATCACAATCTTCCAATGGTCATAACTTTTCGCACCGAACTCTGAATTGCGCGCAGTCGGTGGCGTTGGAAAGCTGACTTCTTGAACTTTAACATGAAGCAGTCTAATTAGATATATGCATACGAAACTGTGAAGATTCAACCATTGGAGTCACGTTTCATCGCATTTCTGCATCTTGCTCTCATTTTCCTACAAAACCAAAAACTATATTAAAGTATCATAAATCTAATCAAACACTAACATAAATATAAGTTTAGGAGATAATAAAATGCAAAATTCATATTTAGATCACTATGTGGATGAAAAGCCGTACTAAAATTTAGTTTAGTTCCCAAGGCATCTTGTATACTTTTCCACGTTCTCGACATGAACCGTGTATCCGTGTCAGACACAATGGATAATGGTGTACCATGAAGTCTCACAATCTCTCTGATGTATAACTCTACCAAACTTTCAGGGTTTTGCTTCCACCGAATCGGAAGAAAATGTGCAGCTTTAGTGAGTCGATCCACAATAACCCAAATAGCATCCTTCTGTTTATGCGTCTTCGGCAAAGTTACCACAAAATCCATCATGATGTGCTCCCATTTCCACTGTGGAATCTCCAATGGTTGTAACAATCTAGCCGGCCTCTTGTGTTCCGCTTTCACTTTTTGACAAGTCGAGCATTTTAACACAAACTTTTCGATGTCCCGTTTCATCCTATTCCACCGAAAATTCCTTTTGAGGTCTTGATACAACTTTGGCTACTCGAGCTGCCAGGAGCCATGGGGGCAGAAGAGAGAAGAGAGAACAGTGGTGGAACCACGCCAACGTTCCAATGGCCGCCAGCGGAGGCGGAACTCCTGCCAAAAGCTCAGGAAGTGCGACAGCATGGAGGGGATGGGCGAGCAGGCCGTTGTAACGACCGGAAGACACAACACCACCACCCATCTCCCTCGACAAATTTGCTCGGACCACGGGCAGGCAAAGAAGAGCACGAAAAAGAAAGAACAAGATATTATGGAGGTCGAAAATGGCCAACGAAGCTCCAGGGGGACGGTGGAGCGATCATCACCCTAAAAATTGCCGCCTTGGCGCCGAGCCATAACAACAAAAGTTGCCACCGCTCGATCCGCCAAGTGGCTTGAGGCGGAAGGAGGATAGGCGAGGCCACCGGGCGATGGGGCCCAATGATAGCCGTCGTGACTAATCGGACGTTATGTGAGGAAGAAGACCAGTTCAACAGTGAACCGATCTAGCAGTAATCTGAAGTCGAACAGAACAGTGAACCAAATCTGATTCATGAACTCGGTTCAGACTTGAATAGTCGGTGGATATCCACTGACCGTTGTAGTACTAAATGGTGTTGGATGTCTACCGTCATGGTTAAATTTTACAGTTTGGTACATATGGGGCCAACATAGTATATATGCTATATTTTGCTGATTTTGAGTTATTTAACCCAAATTTGATGTAGTGACATTGTGATATTTGTACTACTATGTTGTTGGGCTTTTGTCTCTAGTTATATAGCCAATTGTTGAAGTCCTTAATGTTAAGGAAACTTGACTAATAAACCTAGGGGCTTAGAGATTTGATCATTTTATGAAAGATAATAAAATGATGACATGATAGCTAAGTTTTAGGGTTGGGACTTGGGAAGAACTAAATCAAGATAAGGACTAAAATATCCTTGGGATTAGAAGTCAGTTCATGAGTGTGAGTTACTTCTGATCAAGTGACTGATTGGTTGTTAAGTGAAAGATCAGACTATCTGTTTGGCTATTAAGCCAAAAGTCTTGGATTGTATGCTATAACTCTAAGAGGAGTTCATAGTAGTAATACAATAATACCTGCTAAGGATCACATGATATTGGTTGGGTTTTAGCTATTTTACATCTTCCCTATGAGGGAAGCTCTGCACTTCTATTCTGCATCTTCCCTATGATGGAAGCTTTGTGTTAGTGGTACCTAATGAGGACCAACTTCTATTGTCTAGGCTTATGTTGTTTGCATCTTCTCTGTGGATCTTAGAGAGAGTTGTTGCATCTTCCCTTTGGAAGAAGCTCTGCACCCATCCAGAGCTATTTATGCTAGTGATTTTATTGTACACATTGGAGGCGTTAGCATCCTCGAAGGTTGTGTTCTCCTTATCCACTTCGAGTCTAGGAGCTGATGTGGGGTCAATCTCTTTCGACGGTCTTACCTTCTAAGGTAAGGAATGGGCAAGACATTCACCTTCAAGGATTTAGGGTGTGTCGTGATTACCAGTAATAACCGGAGTGATATTAACAGTGATTCCATGCTATCTATCATATAGGAATGACATTTAGTGAGTTTGTCTATATTGGACAAAGACTTAATTGAGCATGAACTTAGGAAAAATAAAAAACTTTGCTTGAAATATTAATAAAAGAATCAAGTTAAATTTTGTAATAAGCTGCTTAAAATGTTGATGCAAATCTTGTTTTGTTGATGATTATGTTACAATATCCCACTGAGTATTTTTATACTCAGCATCCTCTTGTGATGTATGTGCTTCTATGGAAAACTAACTTCACATGGCACTCGAGGATTTGATGGCTTGGAAGTGAGGACATCTAAAAAGCTTCATAGTATATTTCAACCTTATAGTTTGTTTAAAACCTTGTAATAAGGCATGAGCACTAACTACTTTCTAGTATATTTTGAGTTGGATTACAGACTTGCATATGGAGGACTTACGTCGGTTTAATTGACTTCACATTTCTAATATTATGTATATATGGTTTTGTATCCATAATTGTGAGCATAGTCGATGAATTTCAACTAATGATTTATCGTATGGAGTAATAATCCTCTAAATTTTCTGCTATTACTTTGATTTAGTGAAGGTTTTAAAGATACGGGCCATGACACCTATTGCATTTAACGCCAATCTAACTCTTTTTTTGGATTGGTAAAAATATTTGGGGCGGGGGAGGACTTCCCCTTTCATTAAAGCTCAAGGGGAATAATAAGAGAGTATATAATACAGCTTCCATCTAAGAATCAGAAAAGAAATCTCATGAATGCATACTGCAAAATGAGAATTAGAAATTGAATATATTTTAACTTCCTGCTCCCATCACCTAAATAGATCCGTCTCATGCACAAATTCTACCCTCATGATACGCTGGTTCCTTTATCTCTAAATGATGTAAATTGCCGCATTGAGAAAGATTTTATGTATTACACCGAGATGCTTGTTATTTCGAATAATGGACAATGGACGAGCAAAAAGCACTGAAATTCCCTGCCTGACCAGAAGGTTTGTCCACCTTTAACAAGCTGAAATAGAAATAAGAAACCACCGAGTATAAGAGCAATTGAAGAACAAATGGTCTACAGATTCTTCCTCGACCATACAAAGCGCGCATCAATTTAGTACCTAAATTCCACACTTCTGAATTATGTCCAGGGTTAACAATCTACCATTGAACATGAGCCATGAAATAAAAGAGTGACTTTGTATGTTATGACTAAACCACATGAGATCGGCCCACACTACTTTATTTTTAGTCTCCCTTGCAACATTATAAGCAGAGGAACAACTGAATTTCCCGCTCAAAGCAGGGATCCAAGTGACATAATCTTCTCCAACTGCAAGAACGGATTTTTTTCACGTTGATTATGTTTTGCATCTAATCTTCCTTTCTTGAGCGCTAGAATTGAACGATCGATTATGCATTCAGATATCGTCGCATGATGATTTGTAGTCTGTTAAAAAAGCAGTCTTCCACCAAATTTCCCACGAATGGTAAAGTTTCCCACCCAAGGATCTAAGAAAAAAAATTGATGCTCCACTCGTAATATTTCTTTTTATAATTGAATTTCATTATCAAAGAAAGGAACTATGGAGAAACCCCCTGGAAATGATCAAAATACAAGTGCCGGCAGGCAAGAGACTAATAAGATAGGCAAACCCAAAAAAAAGGGATAAACAATACCAAAAATATAATTAGGTGCTATTCTAAAAATGAGAAACAAATGAGCAATGTTGAACAATATGAGATCGCAGGCCTTAGCTGTCATGGATGAATTTAGTTTGGGAGATAATGCCTATAGTCAACAAGTTTGGAGGCATGTAACAAACTTCGAAAGTGTTCTTGTTTCGCTCTCCCCAGACAAAATGAATGTAGGTGGCAAATAGATGTTTCATAAGCTTCCCAACATCTATATTATGCTTTGTGAAGCATAAAATAGATTGAATCTCCTGCTGGAATGTCCCCACCCGCGAGAACAAATTACATCTGGCAAGGAAAATAATCCAAACCCTCTTAGAGTAAGGACATTTGAAAAAGATATGGTTCCTTGATTCACCATTTGAAGCACAAAGCATGCACATGTTAGAGTATGTAATAAATGATTAAAGATTTCAGTTTCCTAACAATTCAAGCTTTTGGGAAACTTAGTTATCTTACATGGTATCAGAGCTCCCGGCTATGGAAGGTCATGGGTTCTAGTCTCGATGGAGGCATTTATACCCCAATTATGTTCCATGTGCCACGCTTGGTAGATGCTTGCACGTGAGGGGGGGATGTTAAAATATGTAATAGATGAGTAGAGTTTTCAGTTTCCTAATAGCTAGAGCTTTTGGGAAACTTGGTTATCTTACAGCACATATTAACCAACTCATAATATTATAACAACAATATCAACCCCCTCATGGACATAAGGTGCTGCCAAGCATATGAATCGGAGCACCTTGCAGCACAACACCATATAGAAGATTCTCTAATGTAGTAAGATTGTATCCATCTAACCAACAAAGAGTTCTTATCAGTGATAATCCCCCATAAGAGTTAACAAAGGCCAATATGACACCAAGATTGAAACGAACGAAGGCCAAGCCTCCCTTCATTGCAGCACATACTGAGCCCCAGTTGAGAGGATCATTATCATCCCATAAAAAAGATGTCATAAATTTATCAATTTCCAACATGATAGATCTGGAAAGAATAAAATGCATAGACCAATAAATGTGCATACTAGAGGTAACTGACTTTAGAAGCTCTAACCTCCCTGCATACGAAAGTAAGTTCCTTTTCCACCCAGCAAGAGCACTTTGAAGTTTGTAAAGCAATGGAAGACACATAGAACGATGGAATGAACCAAAGATGAGGGAAGTCCAAGATATTTGACAGGAAGAGTACCCTCTTGGAAACTGATATCTACAAACATTTTTATATACCATTCTGCCTATATGTTAGTCGTATTTTTAGTTGAAGTAAGGATAATTAATGGTTATTCATGTTAAGTAAGCAATAAAGAGTTTAATAAATAAATGTATTTAATTGATTAATTTAGATGCATTAATTAGATTTAATGGATTTACATTTTATAATGCGTCTAAGTTACATTTAACTTTATTTATTCAGGTTTTAAAAGTCCCAATTACATATCACCAAAGTGAAACACGTCAAACAAGTCCAAATGAGATTCGATGGATGAGATTGTTACAATGGGTTTTAAAGAAGAAAAAGAAAAAAAAAGAAAGGAAAAGACCCGAGCCGAAGCTGGGGACTTTCAGAAACAGAGGCGCTCTAGGACGGCAATCAACGACAGTTCTGCTCACGACGGTGATTGATGAAGGTTCGTGAAGAGGAGAGTCGACAGAAGATAGTCGACGGCGGTTCTGTTCGAGCAATCGACAACTGGTTCCGGCATAATGATGATAGCGATGGGTCTCGACGGCAAGGATGGGCTCAAGCTTGACGGCAATGGCAGGTATTGGAGCTTTGTTCGAGCGATCGACAGAGAAAAGTGGCCACTTGCAGATCCAGTCATGGTGACGACGAAGCTTTACGGCGAAGTTTGATTTGTGCTCAGTCCTAGGATTGGAAGGTTGAGAGGCGCGTGAATCAGATATTGGCTTGTTGCTCAGAATGGAAAGGAGGAACAAAGTCGTGCTCAATTTGGAAACCAAAATCCAAAACAGAAATGGAATGCCAGAAAATAGACAGACTCCTATTCGATTTTGACTCGATTTGGAAACAGAACTGAGGCTTGCTCAATATGGGAAGTTACGAATTTGGAATCGTGCTCGTATGTAGACTTGGAAGGCCTATAAAACACGAAGCCTTTGCTCGAAAAAACTAGAGCTTGAAAGAGAATTTTTACCGAAAAAATAGAGGAAAAAAATAGAGACTTTAGGAAGAAGAAGGCCAGATTCCGGTGCTGTTTCCGCCGGAAGACAAGAGAGAAGAGGAAGGAGTGGCCAGAGCGGAGACTTAAGGAAGAAAAGGCAGAGTTTTGGACTGAGTTTGGCAACTGATACAGTACGCTATAGTAGCTGTGATTTGGAGAAGACGATGAATAGTAACTGCGCATGAACAATGTTTATGCTACAGTGATTTTGAATAGTGTTTTGGTGAATAGTGAATGATGACTCCGACAAATCAGCAGCGTTCTCCTTGCTCGATGGTCTGCTAAATTCACGTCCAAGGCGTAGATGAAACCCTAAATTTGTGTTATTACTCTTAATTATTTAATTTAATATAGTTGATATGATTATGCTTAATGCGATTTCATGTTTCATAATTTGATCTAGTGCTTGACCATAGACGACTAGTATGATTATGACTGGAATTTGATCTTGACATTCCTGTGTCTAGATAATAACATGTTCGCGTTGATTCTATGCCCGACCAAAGGATAGAGTTAATTAGATAATTTATAGTGAATGAACTTTTCGTGTCTCACCAAAGAACATGTAGTGCATTCACTGGTAATTTGTGTGTCCGACCAAGAACACGAGTTACCGTTTCATATTAACTTGTGTGAGATAATAATTGAGAGTAGTAATTGCATGTTTAGTGGTGGATTCACTGCCGTGGTACTTTTCCTTGATATTTTCATTAATTTGATTTCTTGCTACAGTTTAGTTCTTTATTTCATTAAAATTCAAATCTTTCATTAGAATTAAGTTAATCAACTAAGTCCTTTGGGTTTGACCTCGTTTCCACTAGTCTATACGTAGTCTCATGCGATTGCGAGTTAAAAGAGTTAAAAATCACATCAATCAGAAACCAATCAAGCTACAAATCACATTTATTAATTAATTCTCTCCATGAATAGTATTAGCTGAAGTAAGAATCTTACAGGTTTATATTGTATACATGGGGGACCATCCAAATGGTGGTGTGTCAGCTGAATCTATCCACTTGAGCATGTAGGAGACACTCCTCGGGAGGTAATCTCTACAGCTTCCTAACCTTTTATGCTCATCACCATATATGCTTAAGCATGTTCAATGTCTACTTTGCAAGAAATTAATACTTTTGTAAACTTACAAATTACTACGTGGGTTGTTTTCCTGATCCAGCTGAGCATTGAACTCACTGGTTCACAGTTTGATGCGATGCGCAACGAAAGAAACTACAAAGCTGATGTAGATGGTGGAGCTGAACGGAGACCGATGCAGAACTCGCTCAAACAACATCTACCACTTGCTCTGAATCAAGTATATTCAGCAACAAGCAAGCTTCTGAAACTGAATCTCTACAAGAGAGAGCAATCAGCTAGGGATAAGTGTATGGAAGGGCATACCTTCAACAAACACAGAGTTGGATTAATACACAATCAACAACAATGTAATTTAGTTCAAAATCAGCAAACTTTTTTTTTCTTTTACATCCAAAGCCTAGTTATGAGCTTACATAATTTTCAGTTTCGTTCAAACTGAGTAGGTGGAACATAACGGCAGGACAATAATATTTTATAGAGGAGTAAATACAAAACAACATTTCTTAGGTATCCTAGGGAAGTAAAATGTCAAATACTGATATTGAGGCCTTAATAAAAAGATAGTTGGCCCATATAATTATAGCTCCAAAATAAATAACGGATTTGACTTTTCTTGTAGCTCCTTTCTTTATTTGTTCTTGGACTTTCCATCAACTTTTGCTTATGGGCCTTGATTTTGTCCTGGATCCCAAATAATGTTTAGATCCTTTTGAGGCTTCACCATGAACTTGAACTTTTTGTCTTCGTCACCAACTTTTAGCAAGAATAAAACTCTAACATGATGCACATCATTCTCCTCTCCTTGGAAAAAAATTTGTCATCGAATTTAAAGATACTTTCGCAAGAATGGAGGAGAAGAAGTTTAAAACTGAATATGTAACTTTATTGCAACTAATGTGTGAGGAAGATGTGGCAATACCACAAGAGGATGGACAACACCATTGATGGGGAAGGCAATAACACAAGAGAGATGTAAACTTATATGATGAATGGTTGGGGTTAGATCGTTGTAGGAGACAAAAACAGCTCTTGAGGGTGGGGAGGACTTGGAGATGGTAGTAGGAAGAAGAAGGTACTCTTCATCGTAGATGGAGGGAAGCGAAAATCAACTTTTTGTTGCACAATCAAGGTTGGGAAGATTGAAAGAGTAGCTTTCACCATATCCATGCAAATTGATGAACTCCGAACGGGCATTATCAACTCTTTCATTTTCAACTAGGATTCTTTGGCAAAATAGGAAAGGCATGCTTGAAATCATCTTGAAACATTAGCGAGGCTCTGATACCAATTGATGTGATGCACAGCGAAAGAAACTACAAAGCTGATTTTGATGGTGGAGCTAAACGGAGTCCAATGTGAAACTCTCTCAAAGAACATCTACCACTTGCTTTGAATCAAGTAAACTCAGCAACAAGTAGGCTTTAGAGACTGAATCTCTGCAAGAGAGGGCAATCAGCTAGGGATAAGTGTATAGAAGGGCTCACCTTCAACAAACACAGAGTCGGATTAACACAATCAACAACAATATAATTTAGTTCAAAAGCAGCAAGCTCCCTTTTATATTACATCCAAGGCCTATTTGTAAGCTTAGATAATTTTTAATTTCGTTTAAAATAAATGACGCGGATATTGAAACCTTACTGATCTATACATGAAATATGCATTATATTATCTCCTAAACTTATGTTTATGCTAGTATTAGATTAGAATTTATGCTACTTTAATATAGTTTTTGGTTTTTGTAGGAAACGAGAGCAAAACGCAGAACTGGGATAAAACGCGACTCTAATGATTGAATATTTACAACTTCGATTGCATATCTCTGATGGGACTGATTTAAGCTTCATGTTAAAGTACACGTAGTCAGCTTTCCAATGCCACTGACTGTTCGCAATTCGGAGTTCTGAGCAAAAAGTTATGATCATTTGAAATATCGCGCGCGAAAGAGACGATTAAAGAGAAGAACCGTCAAGATGAGATCCGATGAACGAGAGCAATACGACGGGTTATAAAGAAGAAAAAGAAAAAAAAAGAAAAGAAATTTGAACCGGTTCAGAGAGGTCCGGTTTAGTTAAAAAAAAAGAAAAAAAAATAGGAAAACCCGGCCCGAGCCGAAGCTCGGGCGCTCGGGCCTTCGTCTGTTTCAGAACAGAGCCGGTGCTCTGTTTAATTGAGATCGCCGGAAAAGCTCGAGCTGGGGCGGCGGACGGCGGCCTGGGCGAGGCCGACAGGTCACGATCGAAGGCGGCACGTCCACGGCGGCGACGGAGGAGGAGCTAGGAAGATCTCACGACGGTGGCGATGTTGGACCCGAGCCATGGATGGCGGCAAGCTGGGCGAGGCCGGCGAGCTGGGACGACGACGGCCACGGCGCCGGAGAAGAGGTAACTCGACGGCAAGGATGAACAGAGTGCTCGATTTGGAAAAATCCCCGATTTGGAAAGCTCAGATTGGGGAACCAAATCGGGAAAATTGAGTTGGGCTTTTGATCGAAATGAGGTTGGGTTAGAAAGTTACTGATTTGGGGAATTCGGGAGATATAAAAGAAAACAGAGGGACTGGAGCAAAACAGCGCCGCCGGCTGTGCGAAGAGAGAAAAAAAAATTAAAGCGGGACAGACAAAAACAGAGCCTTCTCGTCGTGATTTTGGCCGGAATCCGGCAGGCCTTTGGCCGGAAGAAGAGAAGTGAGGGAGGAGAGTTGAACGCCGGGAGAAAGCAGTGATTTTTGGGTCGGATTTGAAATTGCTACAGTGCGCGTCTCCCCGGAGAAGATGATGAATAGTGCTACAGTGCGCGTGAACAGTGCCGGGTGAATAGTGAACAGTATTCCTGCGACCAATCCAATGAACCAGGCTTTTTCTTCCCTTCTTTTCATGTCTAGCTAAATTTCATTGTACTAAGATTAGATGAAGCCCTACTGATTGTTTGACTCTCAATACTTATTTGCAATTCTAAAGTTGTGATTTTTATTCCATGTGCTTAATATTTTGTTATGATTATTCTATTGCTCGAGAGAGGGTAGAGTAATTGTTAGTTAAGGGTTTGTTAATGTTCGAGAGATCTTAGCGAATTCCAAGGTATTATTTGAATAAAGATTACATTTTTATGATTGATCTTTGCTCGAGAGAGGGAGATTAATTAAATTAGATTTAATTGTTTAGTTGCATGTTCGAGAGGGCTGCACACATTACGATTATTCGTGACTTCGAGAGGGGCACGGGTAATTGACCACTTGGAATTGTACGGGTTTAACGGAGATGTTAGCTATTTGGTTTGGGTGGATTCGAAGTCTTAGTATATTTCTCATCATATTATTTTCACATAAATTTCATTGCTTTGTTAAATTAGAACTTTTCATTCTGCTATAACTAGTTTTATAAAAAAAATCAAACCTTTCATTAGAATTAAGTTGAATCAGTCCAAGTCCTTTGGGTTCGACCTCGTTACCACTAGACTATACTGAGTCTCGTGCGATTGCGAGTAAAAATAGTAGAAAAATCAATCAATCACTTACATAAAGGTAGGATAACAACATTTTCTAGAGGTATAAATGCAAAACATCATTTCCTAAGTATCCTAGGGAAGTAAAATGTCAAATGCAGATATTGAGGCCTTAAGAGATAGCTGGCCCACATAATTACTGCTCCAAAATAAATAACGAATTTGACTTTTCTTGTAGCTCATTTCTTTCTTTTTTCTTGGACTTTCCATGAACTTTTGCTTATGGGCCTTGATTTCGTCTTGGATCCCAAATAATTTTTGAATTCTTTTGAGGCTTCACCATGAGCTTGAACTTTTTGTCTTCGTCACCAATTTTTAGAAACATGATTCACATCACAGTTACAAGAGAAGTTTAAATGGATTTGCAGCTAAATTCTCCGAAAAAATAAGAGCAAAAAACTATTGAATGTCATACTCATTCTCTCTTCATGCTCATTCAAAGATATTAATGCCTGTCAACTTTTACAATATTGATACTGCTGGCAATGATCTTTCAAGTTATTTTATAGGTATGGAATGTGTAGCTTTTGTCTTCCCTAGAAGAACATACCAATTGTACTGAATGGGATCATGGGATTTCATGATGGGCTTCACATGAAATATCACAAGAATGCCTTCCAGTGAGAGTGATCTCATTATCGAAGTCATCGACACCGGAATCTGGCCAAGAGTCTGAAAGCTTCAATGATGAAGGATTTGGATCCCCACCCAAGAAATGGTGAGGTATGTTCCAATCTTCAGCCAACTTCTCTTGCAACAAGTAATTAGTGTCAATTTCAAAATGTGTTAATCTAGTTCTAGCCAGTGTCACTATGTGTCCATACATATAGGACATATACAATGGGCTTATATTTTTAGGATTTTGTAGCATGCTAATAGGGGCTCTGTCTTATTTTGACAATTCTCTAAGGGACATGATCGGACGTGACTCCCTCATGGCCTCGACTCCGGTTGGCCAGGACGTCAAGGACTTTAGCCTCTTAGGCCTTGCATCAGGCACCACTCGTGGTGTTGTCCCATCAGCAAGGATCATCGTGTATCAGGTGTGCGGGCCCAGTGGTTGTTCAGCGGATAATATATTTTTTGGATAATTAAAAAAATTTTGTTAGCACAATACTAGAAGAGTATAAAGCATAGAGGATTACTATGCACAGTGGCTGATATACCTGCCGTAAATACTTCTTTGTTGTTACCAATAGAATTCCTAAAACTTTGGGCAGGTTGTTGCTCTAGGATACTCCCTGATTACATCTTGGATTGCTAACCTTGATTAGAGGATCACCAACAGCTTGATGAGGTGACCCAATACAAGCGGGTGCTTTTCATTGGTGAAGCTGAGGAACATTAGTTGTCTCCCTCACAGTTCCAAACGACTGGGCAGCCTTGGCTAGAGCTTCAACAACTCACATACGTCCCTAGTTTATGCATGAACTGGCTCAATGATCAAAAGACCTACATTTAGAGCACAAGAATCGGTGGATAATATATTGGCTGCCTTCGATGATGCCATTACCAAAGATGTGGATGAAATCTCTGTATCCTTGGGCCATAATAATCTACTAGATTATTCGGATGATGCAGTTGCAATGAATCCAATTTACCAATGTAATATCACCATCATACGGTTCTTCATTTGTGTTGTGTTCTCATGATAGGAATGTCTTTGCACTGTTGGGCCAGCAGTCTTAGGAATTATTTCCACACTTCTTGTGAAGCACTTTGCCTTTGAGTGACCAAAGTCACCCATTGGCTTGGTGATAACCACTCCTACAGTTTGGCAGGATAGTCCCCCGTTCAATCCAGATCAAAGCATGAATCAAAAGGGCTCAAGTAAGATTTACATTCCTACTATAGTTTCCCAGTGGTGACGAATTCTGGGTGTCAATTTAGTTTGGTAGGGTTTTAGTCACTATAGTTTACCGGGTAAGAATTGCTAACCAGAATTTTGGGCAAAGAGGTCATTCAAGAATAAGGAAAGTACAAAACAAAATATTTTCAAACGCTTGTCCTACAAGAATGATGATTTTTAGTCAGATTAGGACTATGCATCCTTTCCGTTTCCATATATTGAAGCCCAGGGCCAAAACCCTAGTGCAGTTTCTTAGTCTTATTCTTCTTCCCCGGAACTGATAGCTGCAGCGATGGGCAAGTGGTTCTCTTCGGAAGATGATCAACCTTTGAGGGCTTCTGGTCCTCCCTCTTGACAATGAGATCCTTGTGGTCTGTATACACTTCAAAAGTTTCTCCATATAGATAGTGTCTTTAAATCTTCAATGCAAACATCACTGCATCCAACCCTAATCATGCGTTGAATAGTTTTGCTCATGAATCTTCAATTGTCTAGATGTGTACGCCGCTACACGCCTGTGTTGCATCAGTACACATCCTAGTCCACACTTTGAAGCATCGCTATAAATGACAAAACCTCCTGATCCCGATGGCACACAACACCTGATCCCCTACTATCACAGAAGATTTCTCAAGATGCTCAGTTGCTATAACTGAGTCTCCACAGGTGTAGCAATCAATAAATCATAATTAAGCCTAGACAATGGCTTCTCTAGTCTCAAGGCAAAAACAGACGAAATGAACGATCTCGAAGCACTTGGATCTATTAAAACTCTAGCAAGGCTATTGAGGACTAGAATATTACCTTCGATGACCTCATTTGAAGCCTGTGCGGCCTCTAACGTCATCGCAAAGATCCTCGTTTGTGCCTTCTTACTTGTCTCAGCTACGGCCTTCTTCTTACGATTAGGACAATAAGGCGAAATATGTCCTACCTCATTGCAAATATAGCATCTCCTCCGGTCCTGAGGATAAGGTTTCCCAACGTCCGTATTCTGCCCGCATATCCTGTATCGATTCCTAGCACCATTACTATTGTTCTTTGGTAGCTGACGATTCTTATCATTAGTCCAGTTCTGTTGTTGTTGTTGCCTTTGCTGCTTGAAAGGACTGTTGCTACCTCGATTGTTCCCAAATCGTTTGTTCATCGGATGTTTCAGCTTCCTCTCCGGGTTCTTGACCTAGTTGTTCTTCCTCTTCAAGGTTCGCTTGAAGTCATCTTCCAAAATAGAGGCAAACTCAACCGCTTTGGCAACTGTAGGGGGCTGAAAAGCCAACACCTTCACTCTCAATCCATCTTTTAGCCCATCTACAAACCTCTAGGCCTTCACCAATTCATTCGAGCAAGCATTAGTAGCAAAATGTTGAAGCTGCTCAAACTTAGTCTCGTACTGAAGTACAGACATCAATCCTTGTACCAACTCCAGAAATTCTTTCTCCTTGCGTCTCTGAATATGCGGCGGAAAGTACTTCTGATTGAAGACCTGCTTGAACTCCTCCCAAGTAATATCCAGACCTTCTCCAAAGTTATTTCTTTTTGCAGACTCCCACCAAAATACAACTTCTCCGACGAAGAGGAAAGTAGCGAAAGTAACCCGATCAGCAATAGGCACCTTCATTCCCTTAAACAACTTCTCTACCTCCACCATCCAATGTTCAGCTTTCTCATGGTTCTTCTCTCCTGAGAACTCAAGTGCAGCTCTCTTAAATCGCTCTAAAGTAGGTGCTTTCTCATTTCCTCCGGCTCCTCTACCGTTCTAGATCTCAGTAGCCAACTGTCTTATCATGTTCGTCATGTCCTGGCTACCTCCTCCTTCCTGCGAAGGATTTGCCATCGCGTTCGGTCATCTACCACGTACTCCCAAGCTCACCATCTTCGTTTATCTACAGTCAAAGAAAGAAGATGAATTAGAATCTCATTAAGTTTCAATTTTAATTCATCCCTCATTCCTTTGACTCCTAAGCGATAAACAAATAAGCAAATGATAAATACTCAAGTTCTACTACATCATTTCTTACATTACAGTGTTCTTTTAAGACTGATGATTCTAGAGTTCTGATGTTCTGAGTCTCCAAGATATCCGATACCACGCTGTCATGCCCCAAAAGCCCTGACCTTGATCGAAGTGTGGAAGCTTCGTAAATACCATCTTTAGTGAGGTAGGAACTCTGGGACGCGACTCAAATAGTAAAACTAACCGGCCAATTACATCATCATGAATAGATGTGCAATCGACATTCCAGGAAGGCTCATGAATCATGGAAACTCATCATCCAATCTTAAAATAAAATATTATAAATGTAAAATATGAATCCTACTTAGCTTTTATTACAGCCAATAACCATAAATTGTCAATCAAAAGAAATCATCTAAGCTATGACACACAACGGCCAACAATGTAATCAAGTTTATCAAACTAAGCAAATAATTAAAAATTCTTTAATCATCTTCCGACTCTGCGTCACCTTGATGTCCTGCAATCGTCCTGAATCAATGCTCTTTCACGCCTTCATCAGAGGATGCATGAGTATTCCACAGAAATACCCAGTAGGATGTAAAAACCCACCGGAGACACAATAAATGGCATTAAGAAAGGTTTACTCAATAGAAATAGGAATATAATATCTGAAGAACTGATCACAAGGTTTATAACACCTGAACAGAAAGGTTAGTCAACAACAATAATCCCAACTCGCAAGTATGGGGAAAACATCAACAAGACTCCAAACAATCACATGTGTAAGGAGAGAATATTGGGCTAGCAATCTTAAGAATTATTTCCACACTTCTTATGAAGCACTTTGCCTTTGAGTCACCAAGGTCACCCATTGGCTTGGTGTAACCACTCCTACAATTTGGCAGGATAGTCCCCTGTTCAATCCGGATCAAAGCATACATCAAAAGGGCTGGAGTAAGATTTAGGGTTTGTTTAGTTCCAAGAAAAATAGGGATAAAAGAGAAAGAAAGAGAAAGTAGAATCCGGGGGAAAGAGAAACATGAGGAAACAAGATTCTTTCCATATTTTTGGTTGTACTTAGAGAAAGTGGAATCCAATACAAGGAAAGTGGAATTTCTCTGTTTGGTTTGGTTTTGAAAGGAAAATGGTATCTCTTCCCCCCTGTCACTGTCGCCGCCTTGCCCCGCACCATCGTCGTGCCCACGTTGACCCCCCCTCGCAAAGATAAGATCTTTGAGCTCAAGTGTGATGGGTGGGTGGGGTGGCGACGACGATGGTGGTGGGTGGCGGCGATGGGTTCTGGTGGCGGGCGGCGAGCGGCGAGCGGCAAGCAGCGACGGTGGTGGTGGCAGCGGTGGTGACCGTGGGCGGGTAGTGGCAGTGGGTGGCAGTGGCGGTGGCGGTGACAATGACGATGACGACAGTGGCAATGGGCAAGCAGCAGTGGTAGTTAGCGTCATCAGCGGTGAGCGACAACAATTTTCCCCCACAATCCCCTATCTAAGGGTGGAAAATTTCAGGCCCTATTTTCTACCCAAATCTCCCATTCTTTCCTCACCTTTCCCCACCAACTTTCTTTGTTTAGCTCATTCGTAGAAAGCTAAAGATTCCTCTTTCTTTTCCTCTAATTTCCACTGCTTTCGAGGAACCAAACCGACCTTACTTTCGTAGTATAGTTTCCCTCTTATGACGAATTCTAGGTGTCTACTTTCCTACTATAGTTTCCCGAGTAAGAATTAGGCAAAGACGTCCTTCAAGAATATGGAAAGTACAAAACAAAATATTCTAAAGGCTTGTCCTACGGGAATGATGATTAGGAGTTTTAGTCATATTAGGAGTATGCACCTTTCTCTTCCATATACTGAAGCCCGAGGCCAAAGCCCTAGTGCAGTTTCTTCGTCTTATTGAACTGATAGCTGCAGCGATGGGTAAGTGGTTCTCTTCGGAAGATGATGAGCCTTTGAGGGCTTCTGGTCCTCTTCTTGACGACGAGATCCGTATCGTTAAGGAGTTGCAGAGAATGACTAATCTCGAGTTTGACTCGTTCCTGGATAAACTTGGCCAAGAGAACTGGCGGAAGGATTTGCTGGGCATTCCAGTGACGAAGCCTGAAGATGAGAGATCTACTGCAAGTTTTGTTGTCCAATTAGTGAACTGGAGCCAACTGCCAGACGAACTTTGGTCCCTCGTCATCAAGCGGCTGGCCACTTTATCCGACGCGATAAGGTTTAGCGCCGTATGCCGGGGATGGAGAAAGTTGGTCACAGAAGAAGAAGGAGATCTCTTAGCGCGCAGACCTCCGTCGGTTCTCCTACCCATCAGTGGCTCGGATTCAGACGACTTCTGTCTGTACTCTCCCTTCATCCCAAAAGGGGCTCAGGAACCGTACTTGGAAAAGCTCCGGCTGCAGGACGTGAACAAGATTGTCGGCGGCACCCTCGATGGCTGGTTAGTAGAGATCTCCAGCCATGACCGTGTGACCCATCTCGTCAACCCATTCTTGCAAAGGCGAATTCGCATGCCCCTGGCGGACTTCTCGTTAACTAAAGCCGCCTTGTCCCGTGGTCTAGGCGGCCGAGGTGACGATTTCACAGTCCTGGCCATTGATGTTAGGGGAGAAGTATTGATGTTGGCCAGGCCAGGCGATAATGAATGGAGAAAGGCTGCTTTTACACAAGATTATGGCTATTTAAGAGATATTCTTTGCCATAAAGGAAGGTTCTATGCTGTTAACTGGGACGGGAGACTTTTTGCAATTGAAGAAAGTGATGAAGATGGTGGCTTACACTTCTCTTTGGTTGTAAAGCAGCCACTCCCTCCAATCTACCTAGATTGCCCGTTTGATTCGGTGAATAACACACGGTGTAGACTGCGTTTGGTCGAATCGTCTAAAGGAGAACTGCTGTTAGTTGTAAATTTTTATGACTACTCAGGAGTTAGCGACTTACATTGGTTCCATGTCTTCAAGTTAGTAGAAGACCTGGAAAAGTTCGTACAAGACAATATTCCATCAAAGGAAGAGAGAGAAAAATACCTACGCGAGTACAAGAAGTACTGTCAACCATTGTGGTTTAAAATTGAAAACTTGGGCGGGGATGCCATTTTCCTATCCGATAATGTGTCTGTTGCAGTGCCTGCTACAGATTCATCTGGATGCAGAGAGAATGCAATCTACTTCTTCACCGGAGCTTATAGAAATTGTATACATGTCCGTCCTATGAAGAGCCCAGGAAGAGTGGTTCTTAGCTACTCTTTTGATGATATTCCTGGCCGCACCTTCTCTGCCCGATTGATCGGGATAAAAGACCAATGTCACTGGCTACTTGACCGCCCTCTTTAAATCATCTTTCTAGTGGGAGCTGTTGTGCGAAAGTTGTGTAGTAGTTTATAGTTGGCAAATCATGTTATTGTTAGGTGTTTTCCAGAACTTCTTTAGCCAAAATAATCTTAATTTTAGAATTTTCCATCGTTCACGTTGTTAAATAATCGTTATTCTTAATAGATAAAGCTCTTAGAATTTTAGACTTTTATTTTGAATGCTTTCATGTGTCCTGTTGTTTGGGGACAAATCCCACGCAGACTTTTATCTTTCATATGATAACTGTCTTGTTGCCATTGTAAAATGAAAAACAAATATTAGACAGAGAGCACATGTTTGTACTTATCCTCATCAATACATAAAATGGCCAAAAGAGCGGAACCTTCTGGGAAACTGCTCCTTTCTCTCGTCCTTGTCTCAACTGCAGGGATGATAAGGACTATAAGAATCTACCCTCGGATTTGTGAAGCATGCTCTTCATTTTGATCTTATAAAAAGGCCTTTCTTCACTTGTTATATACTTAATATTTCCATCAAGCTGAACCCTAGTCATTCTCTTCTTCTACTTAAGAGTATCTTCGTACTAGCTAAGTTATCTTTTGAAAAGGATGTATGCACCTCTTCCTTACCAAGATAGCTCTTACTACGCACACATCAGAAGACGCCATGAAGAGAAGAGTTTCCTCTATGCAGGGTTTGTTCTTCACGCTCGTCTTCTTGTTTAGTACATTACATAAAGAAAAAACAGAGAGAAGGTTGCTAAATATTATTGCAAGTCCAAAACCAATTTGCTAATAAAAGCTTTGCATCGAGAAGCGCATTTCTTAACCATTATTGAAGAAAAACGATAGTGCAGAGATGAGTCATGGCTGGTGTAGAGTTGTTTATTTCCTGTAATCTAATTAGGTTGCTCTTTTATTTTAATTGCTAATAAGCTCATGCAGACACTTTGTTTACAAATGCCGTTTCAGTATCTTTGCACTGTGTTGCTGCTTCTGCTGTTTCGAGATCTGGGAGTGCTGCTTGGGCATCCTCTGCTGCTGCTGTCCGTGAAGAGAAGAAGATATCATGTTGTACTATTCAAATGCCCTTCAGTGTGGCAGTTTTTGTACTTTGTCAATCTGCCTAATCCCTATTAATAAAGTATAAACCTTTACATTTTGCTCTAAAAAAACATTGATTAGTACAGCCAATTATGTCGCTCAGTAAGCAAATTGGGGTAATACTCTTAGCTCCTATTGCCTATCAAACACAGGATCTCGCTCCATTACACAATCAAAGATGAGGAAGCTAATAAAGTAAATGTTGACTTAAATAGCTAACAGTTGTAAGCGAAAATGAAGATGAAGATCTGCCTCCTTTTCACTGACATGAAAGAAAATCTACTGTTGGTAAAACTTTATTGTAGAGGATGGCCCCACCAAATTTATCAAAGATTAGACATAAATACAAGGCCAGGTACTAGGCTAGTGTATAAGTTGTATACTTTATTGTCACATATGTAGGCTAGTGTATAATGAAAGGGAACTACAGTGGGTTCTAGACTTCCGTCAATTAAACAAATATGCTGCCATCCTTATGAAGACAATATTCAGCAATTTTATTTCTGTTATTTGTCGTGAAAGAAATTGCCGGATCTTTGAAGGTGGGGGTCATTCTTCATCAGAGATTGCTAACAGCATTATCTCCCAAGCCCGAGACATCTTGGAGGCCTTCTATCTCAAAGAGAAGATCTCTACCTACCGCTCCTTTCTTAGGGATTTTTTTTGCCTAATTTTGGTCTTTCATTGTAATTTTTCTCCTGGTGCCTTGAGCATCCAGCGTCTTTTCTAGTGTCCTTCCAGTTGCAAAGGGTTGGGGAGCCCACGTTCCAACTTTTTCTCTTTCCTTTGCGCTTTAAAATATTTTTTAATTACCCCCAAAAAAAGTTCTAACTGTAATGACATTGTTGATGTAAGAAAGGTCAATATAACGAAAAGATATCTTCTCCATTAATAAAATGTTGCATGTTTCTTATCCTTTGCTTTACCTAATATTGATTTATCAGTATATTTGCCTGCTTGGAAATTCCTTGCTGTTTCCGATGAAGAAAATATATCTCTGATGTTATTTCTCTATCCTTTTATATCATGAATTTTGTGCAGCTATAAATAAAACCGCTCCATTCCCTTCAACAAAAAATACACAACATGTTTGTATTAGAGACTAACAACATTGTGCAACGGTTGAAAAACTACACAACTCAGTCCACCCACCATTCCACTTTCTAGTGTAGGAGACACAACTCTCAACTTATTAATGAAAAATCTAATCCTTTGGTTCACCAGTTACTTTTTATTTACTTAAGGAGGGCCTTACCCTTAAAAGTGGGCCCTTCTAGAATTCTTTAGTGTCCTGCAGAGTGATCAAAGAAATGTAGCAATAGAATATAAAGTAAAACTGCTGAATGAATCGATAACAGTATCACATTACTCATTTAATTGCAGAACAAGAAGGCCAGGAATGGGATCTAACCTTCCTCTTTGTCCATTCATCTCCAGTTTACAGAGTACAGAATGGTTTATAGTTGCCTTCTAAAAAATGCAGGACGAGACCAAGCTAGTGATAAGGAATTATTAGTGTTGGGTGATCTTGGGCCTCTCTCATCCCAAAAACTAGCTTCAATGGTGAATCTTTCTCTCGCACTTATAAAGTGACCACTAGCCCCTTCCACAACCGATGTGGGATAAGGGACCTACCCCTCTAGAGTTGGCCCTTCCAGAATTCTTTAGTGTCTAGTAGAGTAATCAAAGAAATGTAGCAATAGATTATAAGTAAAACTGTCGAATGAATTAATAACCGTATCACATTACTCATTCAATTGTAGAACAAGAAGTCCAAGAATGGGATCTAAGCTTCCTCTTAGTCCATTCATCTCCAGTTTACAGAGTACAAAATGGTTTATTGTTGTCTTCTAAAAAATGTACGACAAGGCCAAGCTAGTGATAAAAAGTTGTTAGTGTTGTTACTTGAGCCTCTCTCACCCCCAAAAGCTAGCTTGAAGGGTGAGGTTTTCCTTCGCACTTATAAAGTGACCACTAGCCCCTTCCACAATTGATGTGGGATAAGCAAGTGATAAGGAATTGTTAGTGTTGGGTGATCTTAGGCTTCCCTCACCCCAACAGCTAGTTTGATGTGTGAGTAGGGCTGCACCAAAAATCCGGACCCGACCCAACTCGGATGGAACCGACCTGACATTAACCCGCGTCGGGTTGGGTCAAGTCCTATCTCGGGTAGGGTCTATTCAAGATTTAAAAGCCCGGTTCTATCTCGGGTCAGGTCAGGTTTAGCTTTAAAATACCCAAGAATCGAGATACCTGAGATATACTATTTAAATCCCTTATTTTTTAATATATACAAATTTTTTATTATTATTATAATTATATAAATTATTTTATTAAAAAAAATTATAATTATATTAATTATTTTATTAAAATCTCGGTTCCTATCTCGGGTTCTTGGGTATTGCGGGTTTTATCTAGGGTAGGGTCGGGTTTAGGATTCTCGGGTCCTATCTCGGGTAGGGTCGGGTTTAGGGTTCTTGGGTCCTATCTCGGGTAGGGTCGGGTAGTGCTATACCCGACCCTACCATCCCAAGATGCAACCCTTTGGGTGAGGCTTTCCTTCACACTTAGGATAAACCCCAACAACCTCCACTTCACATATTAGGCCCTAGGTTAGGATAGACCCAATTTCTCTAGTGGAGTGTTGAGCTGAAACTTCTTGGTGACCTTGGGCTCTGATACTAGTGTTGGGTGATCTTAGGCTTCTCTCACCCCAAAAGTTAGCTTGGAAGATGAGGATTTCCTAGCTTATAAAGTGACCACCAACCCCTCCCACAACCGATGTGGGATAAACCCCAACAGTTAGTAGGATTGGGATCAGATTTACTTCATTAATGTCGAGCCAGTCTATTTGTGATATCTTCTTCACTATTGGACCTCGTTTTGAAACCACCTTTCACATGAAAATAGTTCACAAGCAGTGTAAGCTTCGTAATACTAAATTGCAAAACCACAAACAAGCAATCTATGGAGGAAACTGATCAAGACCATGATTGGAACTACAACATCACCCAGAACAAGATTTTGAATCATTAATATTAATATAATTAGACAGTGATCGATGTAATAGAGAGCCACCAAGAAGTTAATTAACACCCATAGTTGATCAAGATCATGATTCTTGACAGATAAAATCAGATAGGCCGAATGTTTTTAAAGCAACAAAATAAAAGCATACAACATCAAATGAAACATAGAAAGGCATATGTCCATATCTTATTCTGAACTGTGCAATAACAACTAAACTCCAGAGATGCACCTAAAAGGGAGTCAATTAGGCTTCCAAACAATCCTGAAAGTGTGGCAAGGGGCAACACCCATAGCAACCTCAAAGCAACAACATTGGTGGAACACTTGGCCGTCAATAAACCAAAGAGAACAAATGTTAGACCAATCACGCATCCTGCCAATGCAGCTGCTAGCAGTCTTGTTCCGGTAACTCCACTATTTGTCCCCTTGCGGACAGGCTGTAGTTAAGGACATAAATACAAATATTAAAGATACACAGGTATCATCACCTGAAAGGATAAAAAAATTGATAACCGTAAAAGCTAAATCACAGGATTTAAGGACATAAATACAAATATTAAAGATACACAGGTATCATCACCTGAAAGGATAAAAAAATTGATAACCGTAAAAGCTAAATCACAGGATTAAAGCTCTAACTTAGGGTGCGTTTGGAAGCTGAAAAAAGCCATATTTCAGCCTTGAAAGGTGACAATTGCCACCTTTCAGGGTGAAAAGTGTTTGGAAGCTGAAAAGCTGAAATGTGGTCGGTGACGGTGATACATGAAAATTTTCACCTATCACTTGATTTGTGTTTGTTTAGCTGAAAGGGTGAATAGTGGGTCTTGATGGTGAAAGGTGACAAATTTTCACCTTTCACCCCTGAAAGGATGATTCTCCCTCAAGTGAGAATCAGCCTGATGAAAAATCACGGGCTGCCCCTCCCTCTCGTTTTTAGGTTTTTTTCCTTTCTCCTTCCTTTCATCGCTCACTCTCATCCCAGCCTCCATCACTCACGTCCTCGACCGTCTCTCACGCGACTCCCCCACCCCACAATAAACCATTTTCCCCTCCCTCTTGCAACTCCTGCCGCCGCACCCAGTAATCCCCCCCCCCCGAGGCGGACGTCAAGTACCGCGTCGCCATATCAGTCGGATGCTTCCCCACCCGACCGTCGTCGAAGACCATCCCTTTTCATTGACGTGCTGGTAAGCACACGACCCTGGTTGTTTGAATTTTAATTTTAATCTGTCATATTGTATGCCTTTCTCCCTGTAATTTTTCCCAGAACATGTGAGCATGAGTCCGCATATGTGCGAGCTCATTGCATATTATTGAAGCTCTAAAAAATATATAAAGGATGCATATTCGTTGACGATTAGACGAATGAATATTATGTGGGTGAATGCATATGTACTGCCTCTTCGTTTAATGATTTTCAGTCGATCTGCTTCTTTTTTGCCAATTTTAACAGTTTTTATCTTCTTTTGTTTTCACCTCTTACACGATCTCCTTTTTTATTAATCAATACTTCTTCTTTTCGAGCTGATCAGGCTATCTCCAGATAAGCTACCGGGGGAATCGAGTAATCGAGTACTCGATAGATCCATGTACCGTGTACCCGATTACTCGATCGTCATCCACCTACATCGTATAATCACGATAACCACATGGATACTCGAGTTATGCGTCTACCGTCTAACCGATTACTCGAGTCCCCCGGTGGTTATCGTGAATCGTTAAACGACATAGCTGGCTCGAGATCGAGTAATCGGGTTCAGTACACACATAAATCGAGTAATCGAGTACTCGATTACTCGATATATGTGTCTACCGTGTACCCAATTACTCGATTACTCAATTTCCATGTGGTCATCATGGATATACAACGTATCTGGATGACGATTGAGTAATCAGGTACATGGTACATGGATCTATTGAGTACTCGATTCTCGATCTGTGTATACCGTCTACCCGATTACTCGATCTCTCGATTTCCATGTGGTTATCGTGATTATACAACATAGGTGTATGACGATCAAGTAATCGGGTACACGGTAGATGGATCTATCGAGTACTCGATTACTCAATTACTCGATATGTGTCTTCCGTCTATCCGATTACTCAATTTCCATGTGGTTATCGTGATTATACAATGTAACTGGCTCATGATCGAGTAATCGGGTAGACGGTAGACACATAAATCGAGTACTCAATTACGTCAATATCTCTCTTCTCATATGCTTCTTCTTGTGTGGAATAGATGGCAAAATAGACGATGAGCACTTATATTGAGTAATTGAATACTCGATGAGAACCGCAATCGAATAATCGAGCCAACGATAGATGCCCACGCGATGAGGTGGATAACGAGTATTCGATTACACGATGAGCAAGGCCTTCGACATCCCAATTTCCCGATAGAGAAGGGTTTTCTAGAGCGGACTAGAATAGACGATGAGCATTTATATCGAGTAATCGAATACTCAATGAGAACCACAATCGAGTAATTGTACCAACTATAGATGCTCACGCGATGAGGTGGATAACGAGTAATCGATTACACGATGAGCCAGGCCTTCGACATCCCAATTGCCCGATAGAGAAGGGGATTGTATCGAGCGGAATAGATTAGACAATGAGCACTTATATCGAAGTGACCGATAATACGATAGTGAAACACATCGATATTGATGTGATTGCGTAATCTAGTCTGCCAATCTTGTAATCGAGGTCACGATGGGCAACGCGATCAAGTAATCGATGTTAGAGGCGAAGAGAATGGTAATGTCGGGTCGCCGCAAAATACAGGGCTCATCCGACCAGCCAGCCAGGGGGGCGCTGGAGAACTGGCCGGCAGAGGAGAGAATGATGGGTCCGGCTGGGTGAAGCTCATTCCGGGCAGCGGGAAATAGGCTCATCCGAATTCTATGTACGGCATCCAGTTATGTGACCGCCGACTAGCCACCATCCATCGTCTCTAGCCGCAGAACCCTACCTCATATTTTAGGGATGTGTGTTGGCAATCGAAATATAGCAAGGGCTATTTTCAGTTCATTTATGCCCTGACAGGGTGTTTCTCACTGTGCTTCCCAAACGTAGATCAGGCTCATAAATTTTCATGCTTCCAAATAGAAATCAGTTGAGCCAAAACAGAGTGAAAATTGTCACCTGTCATCCATGTCTTTTTTCAACTTCCAAACATATATCAACTATCAGCCTTGAAAATTTTTGATATCTACGAAATATACACATTTTTATATGCCTTTCTACCTATATTTTGGTTGAAAGTAAGGATTGTTAATGGTTATTCATGTTAGGTGAGTAATTAGGAGATTAATAATTAAATGCGCTTAATTGATTAATTTAGATGCGTTAATTGGGTTTAATGGATTTATAATTTATAATGCAACTAAATTATATTTAATTTTATTTATGTAGGCGAAAGAGTTTCAAATGCAGATCGTCAAGAGTGAATACGCGCCAAATCGTTTCTGTGCTGAGATCGAAGATCCGATGGGTGGAGATTAATACGACGAGTTTTAAAGATAAAAAAAAAAGAGAGAAAAGGAAGCCCTGAACCGATTGGTTCAGTGCCGGTTCGGTTCAATAAAAGAAAAAAAAAAGGAAAATAGAACCGACCCGAGTGAAGCTCGGCCGTCCAGAACAGAGCGCTCGAGTCTTTGCTCGAGCGCCGGCGAAGGCGACAGAGGCTGAGCTCTGTGGGGCGACAGCGGAAAGTGCTCGTCAGAGGTTTAGGTGAGGTCTAATCGAGTGAGCAACGGAGAAGATGGCGGCAGAGCTCGAGGCAGCGAAGTAGCAGTGGCGGTGAAATCGACGGCGAGACTGCATTCGACGATGACGACGGCGGCGGCAATGGACGGCGACTGACAGAGAGGACTTGAAGGACGAGGATGACCGCGACCCGGAGGAGCAGCCCATGGAGAGTCGTGCTCAATCGGGAAATTGGAACAGAGTACTGTTTATGCCGGAATTGGAAAGCTTCGATTTGGACTCTTTCCCTGAATAGAAATCGACTTCAATTAGGACTTGGACTCTGAAGTGCTTATAAAAACTGAAGAGAACGGGAGATTTGAGAGAGCCCAGAGAATAGAAAAAAAACAGAGCTTTAACGAGAGGAATCCGGCCGGAAAATAGACGTTTTGGGCGTGATTTTGGTCGGATTCCGGTGGCAACAAGGCTGGGAGCTCGACGGAGGTGAGGAGGAGAGGAGAAAGGACTGATTTTGGGTCGATTTGCAAGTGATACAGTGCTGCTACAGTGACTGCGATCGGGGAAGAAGATGAATAGTGCACAGTGAACAATGATTTTGTACACAGTGTTCCTGCAAATGGTTTCTTCAACAAATCAGGCTTTTTTCTTCTTTCTCTATTTCCATGTCTAGCTAAATTTTATTGTACTGAGACTAGATGAAGCCCTGCTGAATTTTTTGACTCTTGATATTTAATTACAATTCTAAAGTAGTTATTTTTATTCCATATGCTTAATAAATTTTGCGATGATTGTTCTATTTATCGAGAGATGGTAGAGTTAATTATTAGTAAAATTAAACTAAGGGTTTGCTAATGTTCGAGAGGTCTTAGCCAATTCCGAGGTATTATTTGAATAAAGATTATATTTTTATGATTGATCTTTGCTCGAGAGAGGGAGATTAATTAAATTAGATTTAATTGTTTAGTTGCATGTTCGAGAGGGCTGCACACATTACAATTATTCGTAACTTCGAGAGAGGCACGGATAATTGATCACTTGGAATTGTACAGTTTTAACGGAGAGGAAAGCTATTTGGTTTGGGTGGATTCGAAGTCTTAGTATATTTCTTATCATATTATTTTCACATAAATTTCATTGCTTTGTTAAATTAGAACTTTTCATTCTGTTATAACTAGTTACATAAAAAAATCAAATCTTTTATTAGAATTAAGTTGAATCAGTCCAAGTCCTTTGGGTTCGACCTCGTTTCCACTAGACTATACTGAGTCTCGTGCGATTACGAGTAAAAATAGTTAAAAATTCAATCAATCAATTTTCACCCTTGAAAAATTTCACCCTGTTTTTTTTTTCAGCTTCCAAATGCACCCTTAGAATCCCAACTGCTTTCAACGTGCATTGACTATATTCAACCACAATATGGAAAACTATCTAAAGAAGTCCATTCAAAAGAATGCAACTTAGAAGTAAAGTTTCAGAACACATTGCATTAGGACCATATCTATCAATTAGATATTCGTAGTTTGTTGGGCAAAGTTTACTCTTTGATCTAATAATTAAGTTACTAGCTAAGAGGATAATTTTGCGACAATATGTAGCTAAAGAGAAGAAAGAACCAAACCATGTTTACACCAATATCTAAAGAAATCGAAGTTGGAGTTGGAATTTAGTGAAAAATAATCAGCAACAAGCTTTAGAGCACAAAGCAACTGCAAAGAAAGGTGCGACAGTTTTTTTGTATATACATGTAGATGATGCATTAAAAAAGAAACTAATATATAGGTAAAGATTGAAAAAGGACAAACACATTTGATGACAAGTTTCACAAAATAAAAGTAGCACTAGAAGAGAATGTAAGAAGCAAATATATTTATGCCCGCATGATCCAATTAGGATTACCATGCTGTGCCAGCTATGGAAGATGACTAATGGCACTAAAGAATATATAACTAAAGAAGTGATTAAAGGGAAAATATAACTAAAGAAGTGCCGCATAATATCAGTCCTTTTTAGCAAAAATAAAAGAACACTATTACCATGGCCATCATGAAATATGGCGAGATCATTTACTCGAAACACAGTCAGTACCTTGAAGGTTGTTATTAATCGTGGCTGCTCCTCGCTCAGCATCCCAAGTTCGGACAGGCAAGTATCTCCATTACAGCAGGAATAGTGCCCGATTATGCTTGCTATAAGAGCAGTTATCATTGCTGTCTGCTGAGAATCTAGATACTGGTCTTTCCAATTAGTTAATGTCCCAACAATTACAACCAAGAGGGTCGCAATTCCACTATTAGCTAGAACTTGCAACCTAAACAAACAACTTTCTCATCAAACAAATCAAAATATGAAATCACAAAAGAAGGAAAATTTATTAAATAATACATATTAAAATAAATAATAACTTATCAGAAAATAGGAAAACTAATTTCCTAATCCGGTTATCTGAAATGCCACACAAGAGCTAACGTGGCGCTGGCTCCAGCGTGGTCTTTTTTTTTACCCTAACCTGAAAGGCTTCATTGGAAGCGATGTCTTCATCTTGTAATGAGAAAAGGCATCGTTTCATTTGACGTCTTACGTTTTGTTAGTTTTACAATTAAGGCATCAATGGAAGCGACGCCTTCCTCTTGTAATGAGGAAAGACATTGTTTCAATTAAAGCCTTATATTTTATTAGCTTTTTTAAGGCGTCATCTGGAAGGAATGATGCATTCATTTTATCTTTCTTTTAAATCCTCACTCCCCCTCTCGGTCTCGGCCGAAAAATGCCCGACCCAGCCCTTCCCCCACCTCCTCTCTCTTCTCCATCTTCGTCGCCCCACCCTTCCTCCACCTCCTCTCTTTTCTCCAACTTCATTGCCCTGCCCTTTCTCCAGAGAGGATGCCACAAAGATAGCTATCAAGCGGCATGCATGAGCATATTTACTTTATATGCTTAGTTGCACCATATTTGCATATAAGAGCAGCCATGTGCACCCCATGTATCTCATCTTGTTAGAGGATTTTTACTCCACGGGACAGTATGCATGGGGCAGTGCCACTTTTGCCTACCTGTACAGAGTACTATCTTTATGTGTTGTGTAGGTTAAATGGCAACTATATAATGATGAAATTTTAATATTGTTACCTCATGTGTGTACCGACAGTGTAGATATATGGCTATCTAGGATGTCACTCATATGCTTTGAGATTGTGGAGATGTAGGTTCCAGATCAAGTAATATTGTAATTTGGGTTAGACCAGATTTCCCCCTTTTGTTGTGCAGTTCATTGAGCGATCTTCACGTCAGGGCCAGTCAAGTTTTGATTGGAGGTCAGATCATGCGCCCTATATTACCAGATGCGGAGGACCACTCTTCTTCAGGGGGAGCTTGCCACGACTAAGTGAGATGCTGATAGTGCCTACATGAAGTGGTACTTGATGATCAAGGAGACTTATCTTACCACCCGTGCATGAACCAGAAATGTTATATCAGCCCAAGGGCAACACTGAATAGGCTTTGGTTAGTATCTTTTACTTCCTATTTGTTTCAATTCACCATCATTGTATGCATGTATTTAAAATATTTTTTTTCCTTCTTGCTTACTTGTGCGTCAATTAAGACAGAGATTCCAAGACCACAGTTTTCTCATGCTTCTGAGGATTCACCCGACGTTGTGACATCATCAACCAACACAACTTCTTTGACCCCCACCACCGGTAGCTCCAAATGCCACATTCAGTCCAGTAGAGATGCCCCCTTCTTCAAAAGTATATACTATGCAACAGCATGCACTTCGTGCTGTTTTACGTTAGGCACTTTTGTCTTCAGTTGCATGGCCAGATCCTATACATGATGTCGAGCTTGACTATATTCCAGTTTGAGCATAATGACGAGGACAAGGTAGGAATAGGGGAAGGATAGTTGACTGAGTATTTATATTATCTTATGTATATATATTTTGTTTAACTTTTGAAGAGACGTCTTAATTTACTTGTATTATTGTGTTCACTTGGAAGAGTGTATTGAGCAGATAGATGGTTTAACCTTGTTTATTCTGAACCTATTTTGTAGCATTTTCTGAACGTTTTTTGTTTTCTATTCAAAGTTAGGGACAGGGAAGGGCCCGTAACCCTGTTTGGTAGTGGGTTTTTAAAAACAAAGGAAGGGCCGATACCTTCATCAAATGTCCATCGGATTAAAACACCCCCTACGGTGTTTTTCTTTGGAAAATGTATGCATCGGTTCCCAAGGAAGCTGACGACATGGTTTCTTATTTCTCTCTCCTTTTCAGAGTTGACCCTACTTCCTACATGGTTTCTTACTCCATTTGCTATGATATTTTATCCAATAAATTAAGTGGGACAAAAAGATTCTAAAATTGATACCAATCTGCCAAACAGGTAAAAACATACCCTACAGAAATTTCAAAATCTTAGATGAATATATAAACAGCATATTTTCTAGGGACAAAAACACCTTGAAATAAAAAATGCTCCCAAACATGGTCTTAATTTATTTATGTTATTGTGTTCACTTGGAAGAGTTTACTGAGCAAATAGATGGTTTAAACTTGTTTATTGTAATACCTGTGTTGTGTGATAAGTCAGGTGGGCTTTGAGGACTACTAGGTGTAGGCACTCAAGCCACATATAAACCCAAAAGGTTCTTCCTTTCTTTTCTTGCCATCCCCATCCTATTTTTTTTCTATTGTTGGCTTCTCTCAGCTTCCAATTGACCTGATTAACCAGCAGCAGGAGAAGAAAGGGACCGGCCTAGAGGACCTCGGCAGTGAGGAGGAGCGACCCCAAAACTTAGGTAGATGTAGGATCTCATACCAGTGTCATCTATTTTGTGTTTTATCTGTATTTCTTTATTAATTTTTGTCGGCAAAGACCCCGACGGAGGAAGTGGTGGCATTGATCGAACAGTGGTACTAGCCGAGCAGGTGCCACAGTTGAGATAAGATGGAGGTCGATCCCCTGTAGCATGGCATTGGGAGTGCCGCAGAGGAGCAGTTCGATGAACATAACAAAATGTGTTGTTCTGTTCTGGTTAGAAGTAGATCGAGGAGGAGAGGAGAAGAAGAGACAGCGGGGACTAGAACTGACAGCCCAGTGGCCATCGAGAGACAGTGGGACCTACACTAGGCCCCCACTGTCAGTGGAGGTCAAGGAGACAGTGGCAGTGGCCAAAGGGCATACCTTTGTCGCTGCCCATTCTTTCCATCAGATATGCCCAGAACTTGGGCAGACGACTGAAAGGCAGAGGAGAGAAAGGCGAGCCAGCTAAGCGACGATGCCACGATGGCAGCCCACTGTAGCCTGGTGGTGGAAGCTCGAGCCTGCTACTGTTTGGGCAGTGGGCACCCGAGAAGGAGAGGGGAGAGAGAAAGAGAAAGGGAGGAGGCAGGAGCCAGCCAGACAGTGATATCACGACGACAGTCGCCACGCAAGGCGTAGTCGGAAGACCTTGCTGTTGTTGTGACTAGAACTGGTCATTCCTTGATAAATAATTTCAAACACAAGTTAATATAGTAACATTGTGAAAGTTGTATTAGTGTGTTTATGGGCTTTCTCCCTAGTTATATGACTGATTAATAAAGACCATAACTATAAGAAAACCTAACTAATAAACCTAGGGGTTTAGAGACTTAATCATTTTATGAAAAATAATAAAATGATGACATAAGAGCTAAGCTTAAAAGTTGGGAAGAACCTAATCAAAATAAGGACTAAAATACCCTTGACATTGGGAGTCAGTTCATAAGTGAAGTGACTTCTGATCAGACGACCGGCTATTAAGTCAAAGGTTAGACTATTTGTTTGGCAATTGAGCTAGAAGTCTAGGATTATATGCTATAACTCTAAGAGGAGTTCATAGTAGCAATACAGTGATACCTAATAGGAACCACATGATATTGGTTGGGTTTCGGCTGTTTTGCATCCTCCCTATGGTGGAAGCTCTATGCTAGGGGTACTTAATGAAGACCACCTTCTATTGACCAGGCTTATGTTATTGATCGTTTAAATATTAAACCCTTACAAGTGCACAAGGCAATTGTACTACAGTGACTATTTAGGATTGTCGAACCTCAGGGACAGATGATAATCTACCAAATTCAAGAGAAGAAAAGTTGTTGTTTTAATTTAAATCTAAGAAAGCAATGAACTTTAGCCAATCTAACTGAGTTGAACATATATGATGAAATTCTAAGGCAACGAATCTACCACTAAACATGCAATTACTACTCTCAATTATTATCTTGCACAAATTGATATGAAACGGTAACTCGTGTTCTTGGTCAGACACACAAATCACCAATTAATACACTCACGTTCTTGGTCGAACATGAAAAGACCATCCACTATAAATAATATATCAATTCTATCCTTGGTCGGGTATAAAATTAACATAAGCTTGTTCTTGGTTAGACACAGGAAATATTAAGATCAAATTCTAGTCATAATCTCACAAGTCTGTGGTCAAGCATTAGATAAAATTATGAAACATGAAATCGCATTAACCATATAAATGAATTCATATCAATTCTATTAAATTAAACAATTAAGAGTAATAAAACAAATCTAGGGCTTCATTTACGCCTTGGACGCGAATTTAGCCGCCCATCGGATGAGGAGAACACTACTGATTTGTCGGAGTCATTTTCACTATTCACTGAAATACTATTCACAGAAAACACTATTCACGGGTTATTGTTCATCGTCTTCCCCAAGTTCGCAGCTACTGTAGCACTCGAAATCAGTTCTCCCTTCTCCCTTTTTCTCCCCCCTTTCTCTAGCTGCAAGCATTCTTCTTTTATAGCTAAGCACTCCATTTTAAACAAGACTCCTCTGAATCCAACAGTTTCCATCTACATGACGTCTTGATTCAATCAACTTCCAGAGCCAGGACGCCTCCTATCCGATGCCATCCACTATTGAGTCCCAAATCAAACCAATTTCCATCCTGAGCCAATATGAGTTCAAGTTGAGCACAATTCAAGTCGGGGATGCCTCTTCCACTTCTGAATTCCGCTTAATCACGCCTCTGTAATTCCCTATTCGAGCATAATTTTTTTATTTTCCCTTACCATAATCTGGGCGCTTGCAATTCGTGGGTGCTGCCAGCATGCGCCCCGAGCCCAGCTTCTCTCTCGCTCGATCACCGTAACTGCCGTCTGTTCCTCTCCGTCATGGTCATTGTCATCGGCATCGTCGTTGTCACTCTCAATGCCTGCGCTCGATCGTCACTCCACCATCGAACTCCTTCTCTGCCATCATGGTCGATCGAGCCCGCATCCTCCATAGCCCACTGTCTCGAGCTCATCCGTCATGACTTCACCGGCGTGCTCTATTCTATCTGAAAGGCCTGAGCTTTGGCTTGGGCCGTTTGTTATTTTTTCTTTTATTTTTTTCATTGAACCGAACCAGACGAGACCTGAACCGATCCATTTTTCCTTCTCTTTTTTTTTCGTTCTTTCGCTGTGTCAAAACCCGTCATAACAGTCTCATTCCCCATATCTAATCTGAACGTTCTTCTCTTTTAGTCAGCGCCTGTCTTCTTCTTGAATGTGAATAAACGGCTGAGATCTTCTTTGCACGCGATCTCAATGTTTTAAATAAATGAAGCTCTTTAAAACTTGTCGACGTGTCCTCAACCATTAGATGATCAATGCCTTGATCTATTTGCTAAAATATTTTGCTTTTTTTCCCTTCTTAAGACAAAAAGGAATGTATGTCTTATTTTCCTACAAAAGATAAAAAAACAACATTAAAGCACACGAAATTGTTGTGAATGTCAGGCCAGGCCCAGTGTGGGCCCGTCAGCAGCCCAACAGCCCATCACGTCAGCATTACTTCATTAGGATATTTGATTGATTACGTATCTTATTGTAATCAGACCCGTTTAGGCTAATTGTTAGGTAACGGGCTGATAGAGAATAATCAGTGCCAATTAGTGGCCCATCAGCGAGCCACGATCTGGCCTACCATATTGGGAAGCGTGCCCTCTTTATAAAGGGGTCGTCTTCCTTGTTCTAGGGTATGGAATAACAAAGTTGTCTTTTCTTTCTAGCTTTCTCCTTTCTTTTCCCTTTTTTCACTATGGCGTTTGATTTCGTTCGTGTTCCCTCTGGGAACACAACATTGGTATCAGAGCAGTTCCGATCTGCCGGAACGAAGAACGATATGCTAGACATGTGTGCCGACATACTAAGGCGAATTCAACGACTCGAGGAAGCGTACATCCCTGCCGCCGTTCAGCTACCGGCCAGGTCGCCGACGGCTCCGCCATCGACGACACCGTTACCTGGTCACGCCGCCTGGCACTCTTCCCAACCGTCATGGAACCCACAATAGTATGGGTTTAATCCTGGCAGGAGGAATCTGTCTGGTTACGATGAAGAGAAGCATGGCTATGGTGGCTGTAGCCGGAGGCCGGAGTATGAGAGGCCGCGGCAGTACGGGGACTCTGGATATGGTTGCAATGAGGGCTTTGGACGTCCTAAATATGGAGCCGAATCTTCCCCTTCAGTTTACCACCGACCGCAGCCAAGGCCCTCGGCCCCCGAATCTGCATGGTCGGCATACCGGCCACCCCCTGCGGCCCCAGCCGCCGCCATGGCTGGCGCGGGCCATTCTCCAAAGAGGATGCCAGGTCTCTCCCAGTCGAGTCTTCCGCCACTGCCCCGGGACCAGGCCGCCTCGACCCCGAAATCCCTTCTTCCTGCCATCGAGACCAAAGTTACCGCCTTTGGAGACGAAGTCGCCATCCCTGACGAGAAGAAGCCTCCACCAGTTCTGGCGATCACTTCGGAAGATTCGCCCACCCACGACGACAGCCACCGTGGCTCCTCCTCGCCGGCCACGATGTTGCAGAACCACCCGACAGCACCGCCGCTGCCATCTATCCACCCCTTCTCGAGCGGGCTCGACCTCAACACCAACCCCAACTCCATCGCCGCACCGGGTGACACCTCCGACAAGCAGCTTCGCCGACCACAGCGACCTCGTCAGCTCCGCCCAAAGATCGGATTTTTCCTACAACTACGATCGCCACGACGCCGCCCAACGTTGTGCCGCCGCTTCCACCTCTTGGGTCAGCACCGCCGCGCATGCGGCCACGCCCGGTCAGGGAGGCACAGTGATCGTTTAAATATAAAACCCTTGCAAGTGCACAAGGCAATTGTACTACGGCGAGTATGGAAAGGGTTGTCGAACCTCAGGGACGGATTAATATTCTACCAAATTCAAGAGAAAAGTAGCAGTTTTTAATTAATCTAAAGAAAACAATGAACTTTAACTAAACTAAGCTGAGATTAATCAATAGGAGAAGTACCAAGGCTTCGAATCCACCACAATAGACTAGTGTATCGTCTCTCTCTCTCTTTTGAATTCAGATTTCCAGTTGGCTAGTGTATTCCTCTCGGACATACACTTGTCAATTCAACATATAGTGCTCTCCTCTCGGACGTAACACATAAATCAATTAAGCATATGGAATTGTGATCTATCTCTCTCGAGCATAAATCAATGAAACTTTATTGATATATAACAAATCAGAACACTCATATTCCTCTCAGACATGCAAGTAATCTTTCAGATTGAAATTCATAAAATCCACTCTTGTCTCTCTCAAGCACAAAGAATAGACTCAATGAATTAACTTTAATTGCATAACAAAGGTTCATACACCAACTAGAGTAAACACATAATATGAGAGAAAAGAAACAATACTACCAATCAATTGGGCTTCATCTACGCCTTGGAAGAGAGTCTAGCCAAGCATGGGAAGAGAATCCATCATCATGTTGTTCTTCATCTTCTTCTTCCTCCTTTGCTCTAGCCTCCCAGGTCTCAAAACTCTATTCTTGCATACCCAATACGTTCTCCCATAAGGCATATATATAGGGGTGAAGGAAAGCCCTCAAATCCCCTTCCAAATCCGAGTCAAAATAGGGTTAAATTGCGTTTTCCGTATGCACCGATCGATCGCCCGTATAACTCGATCGATCACCTTGCGAACGCATCCGAACGAAGCCGTTTTTCTTTGTTAATTGCTTCCGATCGATCGTATGGCGAACGACGACGGACGAAGCCGATCGATCGTTTTTACTGTCTTCAAAATCTCGCGCAAGACCAAATATTCCAGTAGATACGATCGATCGTTTGGGTGTCCGATCGATCGTTTTCTTCAATGTAGTGTTTTAAGCGGAAGACGCGATCGATCGCGTAAGGATGGGATCGATCATTTCTACTGTCCAGAATCTTCAAATGGCTATAACTTTTTGCTCCGAACTCCGAATTGTGCGTGGTTGGTGGCGTTGGAAAGCTGACTTCTTGAACTTTAACATGAGACTTGAATCAGTCCAATCCGATATTTGTACACGGAGTTACGATAATTTGACCATTGAAGTCTGTTTTCTCTTCATTTTTGTATCTTTGCTCTCATTTCCTACAAAACCAAAAACTATATTAAAGTAGTAGTAATTCTAATCAAACACTAGCATAAACATAAGTTTAGGAGATAATAAAATGCATATTTCATGTATAGATCACACCCCCAAACCTAGATTTTGCTAGTCCCTAGCAAAACAAAATAAAATCAAATCAAATCAAACAAACTAAAGAAACTAATGCATAAAAGTAAACACCACTTTCGTAGGGAACACGATTGCATTGAGCGTAAACCTCTAGGTGTCCCTAGTAGGACGAGTGTTGTCTCGTGAGGGTTTGCAGCCATGCTACCCACAAACATGTATTTATTAATCTAATTAACCGAAGTGCAAAAACAAAGCAAAAAATAAAAATATAGCAAAACACACAAACCTATCATCCCGACAAATGCACACTACAATGCTTAAGAAAATCAACCACATGTACTTGGTTCATAATCAACAGGAATATAGAAGCCCTCAAGTGGTTTTATTCCACACTTTCATCTTGGAAATTTCTGCTCAATATTATATAGCATGATAATGTAAATAGTAGAAAGTGTAGAACATTGTAGCAATACATTCTAAATCTCTGTTTATACAGATCCAGTGTTACCCGTTAACCAAAGAACATCAGAATCTACATAGTCATCGTCATCTTTAGGTTCATGATAGCACAAATCTGCGCGCCTCCTTCGGGTCCAACATTCTAGATTTGAGAGGATAATACACCACAGACTTCTTCTTTTTTTTTTCGCTAGGACTGTGTAAGGCCTAACTTCAAGATGCTTAGGTTTAGCAATGACTCAGGCCAATGACTCCCAGCCAGTTGACTTAGGGCATTAGGTTTTAAGAGACCGCTTCGGGCCCGAGCATCAGCCTAAGTTAATCCTATAAAGTCAAGCAGCCCCTTTTCTTTCATTTTGTTTTCATTTTCATTTTCATCATTCATATTTTCAGCACATCTTTATTTTGTCCAGGCTGTATTATACTCTCAACCTATTTCCGGTTCCAATCCCTTGCCATAGCCAAGTAAATGGTCTATCATGATCTTTTAAGCTCAACAGACAACTACACATCATCCAATGACTATGACTAAAGACATCCCACTGTAGATTAGTATTGAACAAATCTCTAGATGGTATTACTTTATGTAACTAGTGTGTGTGAGTGAATTTTCTTAGTTCAAGCACCTGTTCCAAGAGGACTGTAACAGAAAGATATGCTCAGTTAAGTGTATCTATCCTCCAGTATACTTACTCACACATCCAATGTAAATTAATCTCCTAAGAATTGTAACATGCATCATTACGGGATAAACTATCAAAACCTATGAAAAAGTACTAACAAACAACCTAAAAAAAAAATTTATTTTTTTAATTTTTAATTTTTTTTATACAAGTAATATTCCCTCCCCCAAACCTATTATGAACATTGTCCTCAATGTGAACAAAATATAGCATGACAATGAGCATATAACAAAGAAAATCAAATAAATGAGAGAATACACCTGAATACGTGGGTTGCCTCCCACCAAGCGCTAAGTTTAACGTCTTCAGCCAGACGAAACTCCTTTAGTTCAACTTATCCAGGGTCTTTCAATCCCACGTTCAGTCCCTCAGTGGTCCTACTACACACATTAAAATTAATGAAAGAAGGAGCAAATGAATCAGTGGGACAAAACCATGGGGGTGCACCATCCACCAGAGTATCAATCAGATGAACTGCGTAATAATCATCTGGTGGTGGATGTTGTTGTTGGGCATTAAAAACATTCAGTTTGACATTTAAATTTCCAAAAGACAATTTCAGCACCCCATCCCGACAGTTTATAATAGCATTGGATGTCGCCAGGAATGGACGTCCCAAAATTACTGGAATTTGACTACCAATGTTCGGTACAGGTTGTGTATCTAAGACAATAAAGTCCACAGGAAAGAAAAATTTGTCAACCTGTACCAAAACATCTTCAATAACACCACGTGGAGTTTTAATGGATCGGTCTGCAAGTTGTAGTGTTATTGTAGTCGATTTCAATTCCCCCAACCCAAGTTGCTCATACACAGAGTAAGGCAACAAATTTACACTCGCCCCCAAATCTAATAATGCCCTGTCAACAGTATGGTTCCCTATAACACATGAAATTGTTGGACATCCTGGGTCCTTATATTTCGGTGGAAGGTTATGTGTTAAGAGGGAACTCACCTGCTCGGTAAGGAAGACCTTTTTAGTCAAATTAGATTTAGCTTTTCGCTTTTGGGTACAAAGGTCTTTCAGGAATTTGGCATAGGCAGGGACCTATTTTATTGCATCTAGCAAAGGGAGATTGACCTTCACCTGTTTAAACACCTCGAACATCTCCTCCATCTTATGATGAGATTTATTAAACGGGGAGGGTTTGTCTAGGCATTGTGGGAATGGTACCCTGGGAATATAAGATCTCTCTTTCTGGGCCTCGGGTTGATTATCCGATGGGGTTTTAGAACTAACAGGTATGGCTTCGATGGAAGTTGGTTCTTTGTCTTCCTCATGGGAAGGTGTCTCACTCGAAGGGACAACAATGAGATCCTGAACCCTGTTGTCAACTTGTTTACCGCTCCTCAAGGTGGTTATGGCTTGCACTTGTTCAGGAGGGTAATGGGAGGCCTCAGCTACAAACTGGCCTCGAGGGTTTTGCTGGGGTTGGCTCGGCAGGGTTCCTGCTTCTCTACGGTTCAGTGCTTGAGCTAGCTGTCCCAATTGGGTCTCGATCTTGGCAATAGATTGTGTATGAGAATAGACAAGCTGGGCCTGGGACTTTTGTTCAGTCGTCAGCTCAGTTAAAACCGTGAGCATGGTGGATTGGGTGGCCATTATTTGGCTCAGCTAGTCTTCAATGGTTGGTTTCTTATTAGATTGGCCAAATTGCGGGGCTGAGGATGGTTGGTACAGTTGAGGTTGGTTTTGATATTCCTGTCTTCGGGCCTGATTAAAAGTAGGCCCTGGATTTGGTTGCCTCCAAGAAAAATTAGGGTGATCATGCCACCCACGATTGTAAGTGTTGGAGTAAGGATTGTTGGCTTTGGGAAAAGTTTGTGCACTGTTGACATGCTCTTGTACTAAGTCTGGATACTGGAAGGCTGCAGGGCAGTCAACAATAGTGTGCATAGGGCTGGCACAGATGGTGCAGGCATCATGAGAGGTTGGGGTATAAGGTGGGGTCTGTGAGAACAACCTGTCAAATCTCTCAGTTAGGGATGCCACTTGGTGTTCTAGGTTTGTGGTAGCTTTAACATCATACATGCCTCCCCTTGAGGCACTCCTGCCAGGCATATGGCCTTCAGATCTATAGAGGGTGGCACTGTGTAGAGAGTTTTCGCTCAGGTCCTCTAGTAGATCCCAAGCATCATCCGGAGTCTTTTTCATAAATGTGCCTCCACAGGAGGCGTCTATTAAGGTTTTATGCTGATTGCACACACCCTCATGAAATCTCTGTACTAATTGCCACTTGGGCACATCATGGTGGGGACAGGACCGGAGTAGGGCTTTCATCCTCTCCCAGCTTTCATGGAATTGTTCATTAGGTATCTGGGTGAAAGTGATGATTTCATGGCGGATCTTATTGGTCCGCCCCACAGGAAAGTATTTCTTGAGGAATTCGGCTTGAAGTTCCTCCCAAGTGGAAATAGAGTTGTGCTCAAGGGAGTACAGCCATTCCTTGGCCCTATCTTTTAAGGTGAAGGGGAACAACCTAAGGCGCACCTGGTCATCCGATAATGTGAGTTTGAATGTGGTGTTAACCTCCAAGAAATTTTGGAGATGCCTATAAGGATTCTCATTAAGTTGGCCGTGATAAGTGGGCAGCATTTGGATGATGTTTGGCTTGATTTCAAAATTGGCCACGGTAGCAGGTAGTAGGATACAGGAAGGGGAGGTGTAGGCTGTTGGACGGTAGTAATCTTGCAGGGTTCGGGCATGGGGGATTAATGGATTCTGGTTTAGACCAGTACCATCCCCGAGGTTCATGTTGTTCGCCATATGTTGGATTTCAGGAATTGATTGTCTAGGAGTTCTCAAAATTCTGTAGAGTCGCTCAGGATCAGGGTCAAAGGCTAAGTCGGGGTTCAGGGAACGACAACCATGCATGCACAAATAAAATCAAACAAAACCTGTGCAGTCCTAATAGCGACAACTAGCAAACATCAACCCTAGATAGCGATAACTAGCAACCTAATAGCGACAACTAGCACGTCATGCAATCCCACAAAGAAAAGGAAAACACCAAGCACCCAAATTTATTCTAAAAGAGGGTTAAGAGAGTGCAAACAGTGGGAAGGGATGGCCCTTCCAACGATGACGAAAATCAGCGTCCTCTCTTAATCCTGCAAAAAAAGAAGAATAAAGCAATTAAGCTACTAAATAGAAGTCTAAAGGAAACTAAACTACTCTAACACTAACTATGCTAAGAATTTAGTAAACTATTGTGCCGTCCCCGGCAACGGCGCCAAAAACTTGATCGTTTAAATATAAAACCCTTGCAAGTGCACAAGGCAATTGTACTACGGCGAGTATGGAAAGGGTTGTCGAACCTCAGGGACGGATTAATATTCTACCAAATTCAAGAGAAAAGTAGCAGTTTTTAATTAATCTAAAGAAAACAATGAACTTTAACTAAACTAAGCTGAGATTAATCAATAGGAGAAGTACCAAGGCTTCGAATCCACCACAATAGACTAGTGTATCGTCTCTCTCTCTCTTTTGAATTCAGATTTCCAGTTGGCTAGTGTATTCCTCTCGGACATACACTTGTCAATTCAACATATAGTGCTCTCCTCTCGGACGTAACACATAAATCAATTAAGCATATGGAATTGTGATCTATCTCTCTCGAGCATAAATCAATGAAACTTTATTGATATATAACAAATCAGAACACTCATATTCCTCTCAGACATGCAAGTAATCTTTCAGATTGAAATTCATAAAATCCACTCTTGTCTCTCTCAAGCACAAAGAATAGACTCAATGAATTAACTTTAATTGCATAACAAAGGTTCATACACCAACTAGAGTAAACACATAATATGAGAGAAAAGAAACAATACTACCAATCAATTGGGCTTCATCTACGCCTTGGAAGAGAGTCTAGCCAAGCATGGGAAGAGAATCCATCATCATGTTGTTCTTCATCTTCTTCTTCCTCCTTTGCTCTAGCCTCTAAGGTCTCAAAACTCTATTCTTGCATACCCAATACGTTCTCCCTTAAGGCATATATATAGGGGTGAAGGAAAGCCCTCAAATCCCCTTCCAAATCCGAGTCAAAATAGGGTTAAATTGCGTTTTCCGTATGCACCGATCGATCGCCCGTATAACTCGATCGATCGCCTTGCGAACGCATCCGAACGAAGCTGTTTTTCTTTGTTAATTGCTTCCGGTCGATCGTATGGCGAACGACGACGGAAGCCGATCGATCGTTTTTACTGTCTTCAAAATCTCGCGCAAGACCAAATATTCCAGTAGATACGATCGATCGTTTGGGTGTCCGATCGATCGTTTTCTTCAATGTAGTGTTTTAAGCGGAAGACGCGATCGATCGCGTAAGGATGGGATCGATCATTTCTACTGTCCAGAATCTTCAAATGGCTATAACTTTTTGCTCCAAACTCCGAATTGTGCGTGGTTGGTGGCGTTGGAAAGCTGACTTCTTGAACTTTAATATGAGACTTGAATCAGTCCAATCCGATATTTGTACACGGAGTTACGATAATTTGACCATTGAAGTCCGTTTTCTCTTCATTTTTGTATCTTTGCTCTCATTTCCTACAAAACCAAAAACTATATTAAAGTAGTAGTAATTCTAATCAAACACTAGTATAAACATAAGTTTAGGAGATAATAAAATGCATATTTCATGTATAGATCACACAGCGAGTCCCGGCGACCCCTGCCTTATCAACATTCTTTTGCCTACCATGTGTTTGATGAAATGCTTGAGTTGGGTGTGCATCGTACGATGCAGTCTTTTCCCATAGCGACGATTCCGAGGCAACGAAACGAGTATGGCATTTTGGTGAACAATTCCAACCTGCCATTTGAGCAATGGTGGTTGCAGAAGAACGAGGATGGCTGCCGATTAGGAGACGAAGTTGGCTATGCTATCCGATTTGAGGATTGTACAAGGCCTGATACAGACTATGTTGCAGTCATTAGCAAGCCCAATGATGATCAGCAGCATGTTTGGGAGTCTAAGGCGGAGGGAGCCCTTGCTATCTCAGAAGATACTTGGAATGAAACACTAGGACAGGGTACTGTGATCAAGTTACATCTCCGTGATGAAGCCGATGCATACTTGAAGGAATATAAACTCAAGGAATTGGTGACACAGTATTCAGAATTTACCATTTTTCCTATACCTCTATGGACAAGCAAGGAAGTGGATGTTGAGGCTCCTGAAGACGAAAAGGAATCTAGTGAAGAGGAAACATATGAACAGAGTACCTCTGAGGAGGAAGAAGCTGAAGAAGAGGATGCTGAGAAGAAGCCAAAGAAAAAGACAGTCAAAGAAATAGCTTATGAATGGGAGCGTCTAAAAGATGTGAAGGCTATATGGTTACGTAGTCCAAAGGAGGTGACCGATGATGATTACAGAAAATTCTACACTTTCCTTGCTAAGGATTTCAGTGATGAAAGGCCTTTGGCTTGGAGCCATTTTACTGCTGAATGTGATCTAGAGTTCAAGTCTGTTTTTTTCGTTCCTACTAAAGCTCCTCAGGAATTGTACGAAAGTGATAATGACACCAACAAATCCAACTTGAAGCTATATGTGCGACGAATATTCATCTCAGAAATGCTTCAACAACACAGTAGTTTGAAGACGATAAAACAGAAACTCTTCAGGAAGGCATTCGATATGATCAGGAAAATTGCTGATGAGGAGGTCCTGGATCGCATGCTCACCTCCACCACCCTCATCCGCAGCATATTTGGTTATTTGTTTGATGGGAGCACATCTGTTCCAAGCAGAGATAAGCACCAGCCGCTCACATTCACGCTCGGTCATGGAGAACTTGTGGCGGAGCTGGATTATGGGTTAACTACTATGCTAAAGGGGGAAGATAACATTGTTCCCATTACCATCTAATTTGGGTTATGGGGTCAATGGTGCTGATGGAATTTTTCCTCGTGTTGCTGCCTTGGCTCATTCTGTTTGCACTGTTAATATCGTGGAGAAGATACCCAACCCTGCATACCCTGCATATTTTTTACGCCTCCACAAACCTGACTTGGAGCCCATTGCAGCTATTGGCATTGAATTCTGGACAATGCAAGATGCAGTCTGGCTGTGGGGAATGTCTGTTGTGTGTGAGCTCTGGGTTACTTGACCAACTCCCCAAGCGTTGCCCAACCATTCTACTAACCTTGGTGTGCTGACGGAGAAGTTTGAGACTCCTTATAGTCACTCTGGAAAGTCAGATCTTCCTGGGATAGATGTATTTGTCTCAACTGCTGACTATCTTGTGGAGAAACTGGCTTGTTATGTCTCAGATGATGGAGGTGCATTTCCTACTTTTGAAGCCATGGCTGAGGCTTCTAGTTTTGCGAACATGTGGGTTCCATTCTGCCGAGAACATGATATTGAGCCTAGGACTCCTGAGAGCTACTTTAACTTGAAGAGGGATCCTTATATAAAAAACAAGGTATGCCCACTTTATAATTTCAAGGACAGAAAGCAGAGATTTATATATTTGGAACGCAATGCTTGGTGGTTTTGCCCTGCATGGTCTTGGAAAAGAAGCACTCAGGTGGGGATCGACTCATAGCATGGCTTGTGGAGCGTTATGGTCATTGTCATCCAATGGCGCACGCACGTACATATGTTGTCATTGACAGGATGAGTTTCTGGGACATGTTACTGCTTGGTCGCCTTGAGGACAAGGCGACAGCGGAGCGTGGTGGATTGTTGTGAATGTCAGGCCAGGCCCAGTGTGGGCCCGTCAGCAGCCCAACAGCCCATCACGTCAGCATTACTTCATTAGGATATTTGATTGATTACGTATCTTATTGTAATCAGACCCGTTTAGGCTAATTGTTAGGTAACGGGCTGATAGAGAATAATCAGTGCCAATTAGTGGCCCATCAGCGAGCCACGATCTGGCCTACCATATTGGGAAGCGTGCCCTCTTTATAAAGGGGTCGTCTTCCTTTTTCTAGGGTATGGAATAACAAAGTTGTCTTTTCTTTCTAGCTTTCTCCTTTCTTTTCCCTTTTTTCACTATGGCGTTTGATTTCGTTCGTGTTCCCTCTGGGAACACAATAGAAATCTATTGTAATACTAACATAAACATAAGTTTAGGAGCTAATAAAATGCATAATTCAAGTATATAGATCACACCCTCAAACCTACATTTTGCTAGTCCCTAACAAAACAAAATAAAATCACACAAAATAAACTAAAGGAACTACGGTATAAAAGTAAATGCCACTTTCATTGGGAACACAATTGCATTGAGCATACACAACAAGCCGTTAAACCTCTAGGTGTCCCAAGTAGGATGAGTTGCGTCTCGTGAGGGTTTGCGGCCATGTTACCCACAAACATGCACTTATGCAATTAACCTAATTAATCTAGATGCAGAAAAAATCAAAATAAACACTACAAAATAAACAAACCTATTATAAATTCAAATGCATACCACAATGCTTAAGAAAATTAACTACACATACTTGCATTTATAATCAACTGGAATATAGTAGCCCTCAAGTAAGTGGTTTATTTTATCAACTGGAATATAGTAGCCCTCAAGTAAGTGGTTTATTTTACACTTTCATCTTGGAAATTTTTGCTCAATATGATATAGCATGATAATGTAAAGAGTAAAAATGTAGAACATTGTAGAAATATACCTTGAGTTTCTGTTTTACACATATCCAGTGTTACCCATTAATCAAATAACACTATAATCTACATAGTCATCACAATCTTTTGATTCATGATAGCACCTCATTCGGGTCCAACATTCTAAATTTGAGAGGATAATACACCATAGACTTTTTTTTTCAATAGAATTGTGGAATGCCTAACTTCAAGATGCTTAGGTTTAGCAATGACTCAGGTCAATGACTCCCAACCAGTTGGCTTAGGGCATTAAGTTTTAAGTATAGACCGCTTCGGGCCTGAGCATCAGCCTAAGTTAATCCTATAAACTCAAGCAGCCCCTATTTTTTTTTTTTTTTTTTTTTTTTTTTTTTTTTTTCATTAATTTTTCAATTTTTTCAACAATATTTATTCGTCCAGGTTGTATTATACTCTCAACCTATTTTCGATCCAAACCCCCACCATATTGCCAAGTAAATGGTCTATCATGATCATTTAAGCTCAATGACAACAATGTATCAACTAACGACTTGACCAAAGTTATCTCACTGTAGATTAGTATTCAAAAAATCTCTTGAAGATATTACTTTATGTAATTAGTATGTGTGAATGAGTCTTATTAGCTCAAGCATTTGATCCAAGAGGACTGTAATAGAAAGATATTCTCAGTTAAGTGTATCCATCCTCCAGTATACTTACTCATCCTTCCAATGTAAATTAATCTCTTAAAAATTGAAGTATACATCATTCAAGGGATAAACTACTAAAACCTAAAAAAATACTAGCAAACAACGTAAAAACTAATTATTTTTTTTTGTTTTTCTTTTTCTGATTTTTTTTTCAATCAACCAAACGCTATCTTCTCCCCCAGACCTATCATGAACATTGTTCTCAATGTGCAAGAAATATAAAACTACAATGATAGCATAACAAGAGAAGGAAGAGCATGAGAAAATACACTTAAATACGTGGGTTACCTATCACCAAGCGCTAAGTTTAATGTCCAATAATTTCTCTAAAATCTGTACCGTTGAATAAAAAAACTGACGAGCAAGGGGCCGAGATGCAAGTGGCAACCATGACCTTCCAATTGGGCTAACTTTTGTGGGCTTAGTTTCGAATATCCCTATTGCTATCTCCGCTACCACCGGTATGGGGGCCCATCAAAGGACGTAAGTGTTTGCCATCTTAATCAAGATCTCCAGCCCATATTGTTTCTGCTTCATTTCAACTCTGGGAATCCATCGAAGTGTCCAAATCATGGACGGAATCGGATGAAAAAAGCTCAAATTTCCCATTTTCAGCTCTCAATCTGGCGTCCATGGATTCTTCTCGGCTAGAATTCGGTGAGCATGTGCTTAGATTCATTCCATTTCGTAGGGTTTCACCTGCTTTTGAGCTGTTTCGATTGGAGTAGCTTCAGAAGTCTGATAAATGCCCAATGTTTCGATTTGAGTTCTTGATTGGGGATATTGAGCTGGTTTGACCTGTTTCCAGCTGCGACCATGGTGAATTTTTGGTCAAAAGTTCATTTTTTTTAGTTTTTGCATTGGCAATTATATGTTGGTGGTAGCAGGAAGCTGAAACTGGGACATGGTCTTATGTTTTGATGTGAAATTGGATGTTGGTTATTGGTTTTTGAGCTGATTTGATCTCTTTCCAGCTGCGTCAATGGTACATTTTTTGTCAAAAATACCCTTTTTATAGTTTTTGCTTTGGTTATGATATGTTGGCGGTAGCAAGAAGCTGAAACTGGGACATGGGTCTTATGTTTTGGGGTGAAATTGGATAGGGGATTTTTTTTTTTTTTTGCTTCTTTGACCTGTTTCCAGCTGCATCAATGGTGCATATTTGTAAAAAATTTATATTTTTTAAATTTTGCTTTGGTAATGATATGGTGGAGGTAGCAGATAGCTGAAACTGGGACATGGGTCTTGTATTTTGGGGTAAAATGGGATATGGGTTGATGGATGACCGTGGCTTGGAGTATTTTCACGTATTTGATGTGCATGCTGCTGTGTTGACCTTGTTGCTCATGTAGATGAGAAAGTAGTTCTTGCATGAAGATGAAGATTAGAGGTTTAGATAATGTTGGGTTTCATGTTTTACGGACAAGACAAGAGTGTTGCTTAAAAATAGCTAAACAGTTGCACGTTCGGGCATTTTTTCTTGGTACTTTGTGACATGGGTATTTATACAGTTTTTTTCGAACATCTCTGCGCTTTACTAAATTTATTGTGTTCCCATCAACAACCGCCTGCACTCAAAATTGTGTTCCCTTCACTAAATTTATTATGTTTGCAATATGTGAGTCAGCATTATGTTAATGATTGTTTGTTTGTGTGTTAGGTGCATAATTGTCATGAAATCGACTATGCATGGTTAAAGGGGTTTGGCAATCTTCTGGTGGTTTGCAAGAGGCAACTCGCATTTTTACTGGTGGTGTTGTGATTTATATACTTTGAGGCAATGAAGCCAACTTACAGAAGTCGGCCTTGGTAGTAATATGGGTATTGAAGGAAGATCTAGTTTGCTTTATCCAGAGATTAATCGTTATTTTATTGGAAATCCTATGCTTGGTTGCTGGAGGGGCTTTCTAGAGAAGTGTGAAATCACCTACTGTCCTATGCTTTTCTTCTACTCTAACTTTGTTGGTGGACTTTGATGGCTGTTCCCTCACTGGATGCACAAGGTGATACACAAACAGAGAAGCATCCTTTACTGATGGAGCAACCCAAAGCCAACACCTCGGACATGGAGCACATTATTCTTGATGTTCCTAGACAGAGTGCTGCGTCTTCATCTGGTTCTCATGTCGACCTACCTCATGCTGAGACATTAAATCATGACGAGGAGCCTTCTAGTAGCATAGCAGTGCCGGTCTCTCAACCATCTTCCTCTACCACTATAACCAACTCTCGTGGTAACTCAAGGAGAAGAAGTGGGGACAATTACAGTCGTCGTCGTAGAAGTCCATTAAATTCTGGGTTGTGGATTTCATTTGAACTCGTGGTTACCTTATGTCAGATAGTTGCATCTATTGTTGTCTTGTCCGTATCTAGGCATGAGACTCCACAAGCCCCATTGTTTTCTTGGATTGTGGGTTATGCAGCAGGATGTGTGGCTACCCTTCCACTTCTTTATTGGCGGTATGTCCATAGAAATAGTCAGGGTTCTGAGCAAGAAACACCAAGCACACGCCAAAGCAATTCCCAACGCAGTCCTCCATCTGAATCAGCGTATATCTCTATTTCAATACCTCGTGGTCAGGGAGAAGGGCAGCATCGTAGGACCAGTGGAAGATGGATGCGATCAGTAATTATAAATGCAAGGTAGTGCTGCTTTTGACTTGCATAGCTATTAGTTGTATTGCCATATAAGTTCTTATTGTCACTTTATGTCAAGACACACAACAGTATTGTTGTTTTCTCTTATGTGACTCAGTTTTTGAGTCATATGCATCTTAGCAGCAATAAAAGCTTTATTTTGTACCCTGGTTTACATTTCTCGGGTATGACTATTTTATGTGTTACTTGCGAATAAGTTTGTTGATTTTCAAAGTTGTTATTTGAAACGTGAAGATTATGGACAAGAAGCTGACATCATATGTAAATCGTTTTCTGAAAGAAGAACGGAATAATGATGAATAAACTGGCTGGAGTAAAAAACTAAATCCACTGTCACATTCATTTCTAAGAGAGCACTTGGGAAATTGATTTTTGACGAAAATTCTTTGTCAATTTTGTCATCCTAGTCACTTGCTTACAAATAGTTTTCATTGTATAAGAATTTTGAACTTCTTATGCAAAAAGTAGGCAAGGAAGAACCAGTTAATTAATAGCTATTATGTAAAATATTTGTTCACTATATGGATCACTGGTTACATTTATATTTGTATTTTTATTTTATATATATATATATATATATGAGAACACTGCTTTAGTGTAAAAACTATTAATCTGACAGTGTGTTGTACAGGCTTAACGTATTAGTCGACCACTTTAAAATGGCATTAGACTGCTTCTTTGCTGTATGGTTTGTTGTTGGTAATGTCTGGATATTTGGTGGGCACTCTTCTGCTGCTGAGGCTCCAAATTTGTACAGGTGATGATTATCACTAGGATCACCCATTTTCTCCTACTACACTTTTTATAATGTCATCTTATAGAAAGTTTTCATTGTGCGTATGCAGACTATGTTTAGTGTTCCTTACATTCAGCTGTATTGGGTATGCTATGCCTTTTATATGTTGCGCGTTGATCTGTTGTTGCTTGCCTTGTATTATCTCAATACTGGGTCTTAGAGAGGATCTGAGTCAGATCAGAGGAGCTACTCCGGAATCAATTGATGCACTTCCCACATACAAGTTCAAGTTAAAGAGAAGTGCAAGTGGAGAGGAAAATGAAATTAACTCCGAAAGTGTTAGTGAGGGTGGGGTGTTGGCTGCTGGGACTGACAAAGAAAGGGTAATATCAGGAGAAGATGCTGTAAGTATCCATACGATCTATTGGATTTATTGTTAAGTTGTAAAGTTTATATTATGCAGGAATGTGATGAGATTTTTTTCTTGTTAATCTTTGGTTCCACTAATGACAAAATGAGATATATAATTTGCATCCTTACTTTCCTCTTGGTGGTTCTCACGTTGTTTAAGGCATGATTAAAATAGTAAAAAAGGTGGGATGATTCAGATGTCAAGGCAAATATGTTAAGTAGATCTGTTTCACAATTTAGATAATAAATATATTACAAATCTTTGAGAGGGAGCCCTTCTGATCTCATTTATGTCATAGTGGTTGAATATGAAATCAATCTGAATCCTTGTTCGTCTCAAAATGTAAAGTTGTCATTTAATGTTCAATTTACTTTATCAGCTGATTTTATACATCTGAATACGTCAAATATTTCAGACTCATATTAAGAGGACATGTTATAGTTTTTACTGTCAGTAGCTACATGTAAGCCCTATTATTAGGCTATGTGATCGTTAATAGACTGTGCTGCTTTGATTCCATTGGACAACTTTTGGACAAAATTATATGCGTGTCTAGTTGTTGTCTTTTCCATTTCCAGACGTGCAAAATGTTGTGGCTTATTGTTGTTTCATTTTTCATAGGAGCTGACAAATATTGTTATATGTCTCAGATGTGTTGTATATGCCTGGCTAAATATGGAAACAATGAGGAAGTCCGTGAACTGCCATGTCTTCATTACTTTCATGTAGCGTGTGTGGATAAATGGTTAAAAATAAATGCATCATGTCCTCTTTGCAAGGCCGAGGTTGGGGAGCCTACACCTCTCACAAACTCAACTAGGCGACGGAGTGAAAGGATGATAGAGAATGGCACCTCTGGTGATGGTCTTGAAAGTAATGCATGATATGGTTGGGTGGTCCTATACATTTTCATCTCCCTTCTTTCAGGGCCCATCTAGACGATTGTTCCCATGGCGTGCCAGTTGCAACAGAACACTACAGGTGAATGTGATCCTCCTTATTAGAGGGTAAATTATTACATATTAAACTATACGGTTAAACGAAGGAGAGAGCTACCACTTCGTATTCATACGTGTGGAACTCTGCATATATATAGTTATACTCTGGATTTTCATATCTTTTCACGCAAAAGAAAGAAAGTCCCATCTGTCACTTTATGAATCTAGATGTATTGTGTAGTTGCACCCTTTTTTAAGGTTAAGTTAGTGGTTATTTGTTGTAAAATCAATCTTGTAATGACACAAAATTTTCCCCTTTTGTAATGACACGTTACTGTTCAACCTTCATTTGCTCTTTCATTGAGCTTTATTTTTTCTACTGAAGTCTTTCAATGAGCTCCTACTAAATAAATTATAGATCACATGTAATTGTGAAAAATTAAAATGGAGGTTTCATAAACTCAAGGGTGTAATTTCAGTGTCCCCTTGGCTATTTATTCTTTCGTGGTTGTTTTCTAACCGTTCTAGAAAGTAGAAAGGGGTTGCCAAAGTATAAAAGGCTGAAGCTGCCTGAATAAATTCAGCTGAAGCTAGCCTCAGCGTCCTTTAGTTTCCAAACAGAAGCAAACAGTACGATGGCGTTGACCCCGGTTTTTATTATACAGCAGATGTTGCAGTGGCTAAACTTTGACCATGGAAGGATTTGTGAAGAAAACAAGAATTTGGTTGTAAATTTAATAATTTTGTCTGTGTGTGTCAATCTGACTCTTTCTCGCTTATTAGGGGTGCTTAGCCAATTTACTATCTCAGCCCCTTTCTCCTGTCATCTTTTTTATAGTGGAACTTTTCTCATGATATCACTGCTTCAAATTTAGTACATTTATGAAGCCATTGACACTGGGTCCCCGTTTGTATGAATATGTCAGTGAATCGTATTTAAATGGGGTGCGGTGCATCAAGTGCTTTGTTGCTGCGTGTTTGATTCTGTGGCGTAAGTCAGTGGGTAGACAGGTTTATCATACCCGCTTGATCCCCAAAATAAAGTGTGCCAGGATTGCATGATGAGCTTTGCGCCTGTTTGAAATATTAACAGTTCGTGTATAGTTCCTTTCAATGGCGAGATACCGTAACATTTAGTACTGGATTTCATGTAAACATATTTTGCAGTAAGGTGAGTACATCAGACTTGTTTTGCGCTAGAAATGTGCAACATTTGCATGTCCATTTTCCATTTTGAAAATGCTATAGGTTCTTTATGTCAAATCGTTTTTTCGCATCTTCTACATGTATTGACGTGGGCTTTATTTCCCTAGCATACTGTCTTTCATAAGTTAAAAGCCTCGGACAACATAAAAAAGAGCCTTGAGGACAAGTGGTCAAATTGAGAGAAGTCATAGAGGATCCATTGCTTGTATCCTTAAAAGAGTGTTTGGGAACACAAGACAATGAGCCCACATTCCAAGTTCTAAGGGCAACACATCCATCTCCTAATTTACCAAAAATAAACACAACCATTCCTATACAGTTCTATGAGCTGAAATTTTTCAATAAATAAAAACTGCCTTCTTTAAAACTTCCTGAACCTCTCTTTCCTACAACTATTTTTACACTAAGCGTTTTTTCATCATAAGATGGTTCCGAACTTGTATAAATTGCAATTGGATAAGACACATTCCATGTTCAAATCTCGTTCAGCCAGAGAAGAAAGTCAGGAACTCTGATTCATAAAAACAACTGTTTCATGATTCATGAACTATCTTGCTTACTGAATTAGGCAGGACAATTGAACAAACAACAAAGAGTTTCAATTTTTTGGCCATCTGATCATCCGGAAGCAGGACTGCAGGAGGTTCACCTTATTGTATTTCACTGCCTTTGGCCTAAAGATTTTGCTGGACGAAGCCTCTCCAGTCTTGTCCTCTCTAATATCAGCTCTTGTTTCTGCTCCTGATGATTCAGTCCTGGCCTCCCAGTAGCTCTCTACCTCCTTAGCTGTTCGACCTGGCAATCTTCCTGCTATAAGAGACCATCTGTTTCGTAAATTTAACATAGTGAGTCAATTCTAGACTGTGTATAGTAAGGATATCTAAAATTGAAGGGAACTAATTCACCTGTCTCCAAGTAGTCTGTGGAGTCTAGTCATGAGGTCCTCCTCTTCAGGTGAAAAATTGGAATCATTCATAGTTGGTCTTTTGACTCTTTACTGCTGATTGGATTGCAAGCTGCTGTCTGCATTGTTGTACTGATAACTTCCAATCTAATAGCAACTCTTAGGAGGCCTAAATCATTTTTCATTGACAATATCCTAATGGAAGGAACATGTGTTTATCGGGGGTGGAATCTTTGTTTATTTTCTTAATGACAAGTTAGAGAAGGTTCTATCTAGTTAAGATATATCTGCTTTAACTGCTTACAATTTTATATGCTTAATCTAAATTTTGAAATCTCCCCCACATGTGTTTTCCTCGTTGGTTTACTACCTTTATCAGATGGAAAAGACTTTGAAGTTCCAACCTGTCATGACACTTAGTTTATTGATAAAACAAAGCATTTGCTAAAATTATGTAATTTATTTTTTGCTGTAATTTGAAGTCTCAGAGCTGCACTAGATACAGGGGGATACGTTATAACATTAACTAGAGGGCTATTTTTAAAAACTCCCTCCGTCCTGAAGTATTATTGACCAAGTTACTTTACTCCCTCTCCCTAACGAAGCTCATCTAGATTTGGAAAAAAGATGGGCATTACATGACTGCGTTTCTGTCAAGACCAAAAGCACTGGGAGAGGGAGAGAACTCTGATTTTAATACGGGCATCCAATAAATTGTTGAAGGCTTTGATCTTGTCCCAAGCATAATCTCTCCAATACTTCGACCCCGGCATTTCTATTCACTCTCCCATGCAGCCATTGAATTACTCTCAGTGCATCCCCTTCCACGTGAACATTTCTGCATTTCATGAATGTGGCCACCTCCCCTGCTAAACCTGCCTCTGCAATTTCCATATCCACCGGTGTAGAGACATCAGATATTGGTCTTATAGCACAAGCCATGACCCTACCTCCATGATCACCCTATTATTTATATTGTAATGTTATTCTTCGTACTTTCGTAAATATGATAATGAAAAATCGGAGTCAAAGTTTTAATGATCGAATTAAGCAAATTGTTCTGTACTTAAGACAAAATTTGCCTTCTTACGGTGCTTGGGACTCTTGGGCGTATGCCTACACAGTATATGCAGCGAACCATAGTATGAAATGTTTTCACAGAAAATAGAAGAAGATGAAATCCAGAAATCTTTACAAACTTCATTTTTTATGACTTTATAAGAAATCCAATTGAAGACACCCTTGCCCGTTGAAACGGATGCATCCATCCATTTATAGTGAAAAGAAAACTAGACCTAATAAAATCAAAACAAATGAATTTGTCCCAAAAAATAATTGTCTCTCCCCCACAACCGAACCGGACGAACGGCGGCGCATGCGTGTGGGTTAGCCCACCTAAGTGCATGAGTCCACCCTTTCCGGCCACAAACACCAAACTTCCTTTGCAAACCTAAAATCCCAAACTGCGGATTGGAGTCTCCTTCTCTTGCAAGCATATTTCACAAAGCTCATTAGGGAGCCTTTTACATATGACCTGGCGCCAACTTTGAGTTTCCCATATCATCCGAAATCTTTCTCTTTCTCCCATATGACCCGGAATTGGCACCTAGAGTACCAAAAATGCCCTTCTTTTACGTTTTTAAGCCTTTTGTATCCCAAATGCTTCATTCTTCCCAAAATTAGTGATTTACGGGAGCATCAAGTTGGGGAAGAAGATATTCCGGCAAAGGTCCGTCCATAATCGCGGTTGAAACCATCGCCGGCGCCGTCTAACTCGGAAAAAAATAAAATTTCATGCCAAAAAACTGTAAAATAGCAGGAAAGACGAAAAAAATATATGATGAAGGGATTTTGATGTAAGATCAGCGGGGAAGCCCTCCCAACTACAAAAATTAAGATCTACATGTAAAAAAACACATATAAAGATCACTCATTAGTGTTCAACCACTCATGGACACAAAATAAAAGTATAAAAATGGGCAAAAACGTGAAATACTCGTCGGCGAGCGACAAGTTTAATTTATATATCTTTCTGTGATCATAATGAGGTGGAAGAGGAAGAAAAATAAGGAAGAATGCAAAAAAAATGGGCAAAAACAGATAAAAAATAAGCGAATTATGACATTTTAAAAATTGCAACACGACCTGAACTTGAGCCGTGTCATATGCAACACGATTTTTCTACAATTTTCAAAATGTCATAACTCACTCATTTTTTATCCATTTTTGCCCTTTTTTTTTGTTCTTCTTTATTTTTCTTCCTCTTCCACCTCATAAAGACATATTAAGCTAAGAAATAAAGAAAAAAGAAGAAAGTAGAAGCTTTCCGGCGAAGAGCTTCCACTTTCTTATTTCTTCTAATTTTTTCTTCATTTCTTAGCTCAATATATCTTTATGAGGTGGAAGAGGAGGAAAAATAAAGAAGAACGCAAAAAAAAATGGGCAAAAACGGATAAAAAATGAGCGAGTTATGACATTTTGAAAATTGCAGAAAAATCGTGTTGCATATGACACGACTCAAAGTCAAGTCGTGTATTCGACAACACGACTTTACCATGAGTCGTGTCATATACAACGCGATTTATTTGAAATTTTTAAAATATCATAACTCGCTCATTTTTTATCCATTTTCGCTTATTTTTTTTGCGTTCTTCTTTATTTTTCCTCCTCTTCCACATCATGAAGATATATTAGGCTGGAAAATGAAGAAAAAATTAAAAGAAATAAGAAAGTGGAAGCTCTTCGCCGCGAAGCTTCTACTTTCTTCTTTTTTCTTCTTTTTTCTTCTTTTTTCTTCATTTCTTAGCTTAATATATCTTTATGAGGTGGAAGAGGAAGAAAAATAAAGAAGAACGCAAAAAAAAGGGCAAAACGGATAAAAAATGAGCGAGTTATGACATTTTGAAAATTACAAAAAATTCGCATTGCATATAACACGACTCAAGGTCAAGTCGTGTATTCGACAACACGACTTGACCTTGAGTCGTGTCATATACAACGCGATTTTTTTGTAATTTTTAAAATGTCATAACTCGCTCATTTTTTATCCGTTTTTGCCCCTTTTTTTGCGTTCTTCTTTATTTTTCCTCCTCTTCCACGTCATAAAGATATATTAAGCTAAGAAATGAAGAAAAAAGAAGAAAGTAGAAGCTTTGCGGCGAAGAGCTTCCACTTTCTTATTTCTTCTAATTTTTTCTTCATTTTCCAGCCTAATATATCTTCATGAGGTGGAAGAGGAGGAAAAATAAAGAAGAATGCAAAAAAAATAGGCAAAAATGGATAGAAAATGAGCGAGTTATGACATTTTAAAAATTTCAAATAAATCGCGTTGTATATGACACGACTCAAGGTAAAGTCGTGTTGTCGAATACACGACTTGACTTTGAGTCGTGTTATATGCAACACGATTTTTCTGCAATTTTCAAAATATCATAACTCACTCATTTTTTATCCGTTTTTGCCCATTTTTTTTTGCGTTCTTCTTTATTTTTCTCTTCTTCAATTTCGTTAGGATGACAGAAAGATATATAATTTGAACTTGTCACTCGCTGATGATTATTTCACGCTTTTGTCCATTTTTATCCTCTTATTTTATATCCAAGAGCGGTCGAACACCAATGGGTGACCTTTATATGTGTTTCTTTACATGTAGATCTTAATTTTTGTAGTTGGGTTGGCTTCCCTACTACTATTACATCAAAATCCCTTCGTCCCGCTCATTTTTCTATTTTTTGGCGTGAAGATGATTTTTCCCGATTTGGACGACGCCGGCGATGATATGGGCGGAGATGCCGGACGGAACACCTTCTTCTCTGACTGAACGCGAGCTTCTCTGGGTACCTCCTGAGATTCCGAGTAATATTGAAAATTTTAGAGTGTGGGTGCTTATACCTAAACCTAAGGGTATTTTGGGTACATTCCGGGTCATATGGGAGAAAGAGAAAGATTCTAGGTGATATGGGAAACTCAAAGTTGGCGCCAGATCATATGTAAAAAGCTCCTCATTAGGCACCACCACTCTCCTCTTTTTCAGATTGCTCTTGCCTGGGGTAATATTTTGACATAATCTCCACATAAAAAATTTGATTTTTCTTGGGCCATTGAAATGCCAAACCTGATCCCATAATTTGCTATTTTTGCTCTTGTCTGACGTCTCTGCTTTGGTCCCCTTCTTTCTCAGCTCAGCTGCTATGCTATAGGCACTACAAACGCTAAATTCACCTCTTAAATTTGCCGCCCAACAAATCTGGTCCTCTTGCTCCAATGGATTCAGCTCTATATTTAGTATATCCTCAGCATCCATAGGCATAAAAATACCTATGCATAGAGGTATGGAAGACAGAGGATTCGTGCTCGTGCTTTATAGAGGTTTATCACTTCTTTCTTTGCCTATCTTGTACCTGGATGTAAATGAGCAACGCAACATGTAATTTCATAATTTTGGTGGGAGAGGAGGGGGTGCGGTGCAACCTAATATTGGATTCCTGAACCTAGAATTTGAACCCTTTAGCTAGATATATAGTGTTAGTGATTGAACATTGTCATGTATTCCTTCCGTACCTACTTTGCTCACCATTAATACTCTCTCCGTCTCTCCGTTCTGATTTTTAATAGACAGTGGAGCCCTCAAGTTGTACTCCCTCCATCCTGTTTTAGATGCTACATGTGGAAAAAGTTGATTTTTATTGGATAGTTATTGGAAACTCCAACTAATGGGGGGTGGGAGGTTAGAATTGGTCCAAAATTCACTTAAATTGATCAAATGGAGCATCTAAAAAATACTGTTCTTTTGTCCACATGTAGCATCTAAAACAGGACAAAGGGAATATTTCAAAAGTAAATGTCCTATATATATATATACACATTACTCTTACCTAATTAAATTAAGACAAATCGGATAGTAATTATATGGAACAATTGTTTTCCCTATTGGACTATGAAAATGGATGTGAGGGAGTACATAAGTTGGAGAGTTCCCAAGGCTTGTAGTTGTAACTTGTTTAAATAAAATAAAACTTTATGTAACAAAAAAGTTGACTTTCTCATCTTGCTGCAAATGATATAGGTGACGGCAAGAGGGGGAGGAACGGAGAGTATGGAGTGGGCAGCCATGGTTATTAATATGTACAAAGCATGGGCCCGACGTCATGGATTTGGAGTAACTCTGGTAGATGAAATGCCTGGTGAAATTGCAGGAATCAAGGTCAATTTCCATACCTTTATCATCTAACCTCCACAATACTCCACATGCATGTAATCCCTTTTTTTGTGTCATTTTCCTTCTTGAAAACTACTACATTGTTCCTGAAAAATGTGGAGCCATTTGCAAGAGGTGCTAGCAATCATAGTTGGCTGAGTGTGGTTTTTCAGGAGCTTTTTACATATGACCTGGCGCCAACTTTGAGTTTCCCATATCACCCGAAATCTTTCTCTTTCTCCCATATGACCCGGAATCGGCACCTAGAGTACCGAAAATGCCCTTCTTTTACGTTTTTAAGTCTTTTGTATCCCAAATCATTCTTCCCAAAATTAGTGATTTACGGGAGCATCAAGTTGGGGAAGAAGATATTTCGGCAAAGGTCTGTCCATAATCGCGGTTGAAACCATCGCCGGCGCCGTCTAACTCAGAAAAAAATAAAATTTCATACCAAAAAACTGTAAAATAGCAGGAAAGACGAAAAAAATATATGATGAAGGGATTTTGATGTAAGATCAGCGGGGAAGCCCTCCCAACAACAAAAATTAAGATCTACATGTAAAAAAATGCATATAAAGGCTACTCATTAGTGTTCAACCGCTCACAGACACAAAATAAAAGAATAAAAATGGGCAAAAACGTGAAATACTCGTCGGCGAGCGGCAAGTTCAATTTATATATCTTTCTGTGATCCTAATGAGGTGGAAGAGGAAGAAAAATAAGGAAGAATGCAAAAAAAATGGGCAAAAACAGATAAAAAATAAGCGAATTATGACATTTTAAAAATTGCAACACGACTTGAACTTGAGCCGTGTCATATGCAACACGATTTTTCTGCAATTTTCAAAATGTCATAACTCACTCATTTTTTATCCATTTTTGCCTTTTTTTTTGTTCTTCTTTATTTTTCTTCCTCTTCCACCTCATAAAGATATATTAAACTAAGAAATGAAGAAAAAAGAAGAAAGTAGAAGCTTTTCGGCGAAGAGCTTCCACTTTCTTATTTATTCTAATTTTTTCTTCATTTCTTAGCATAATATATCTTTATGAGGTGGAAGAGGAGGAAAAATAAAGAAGAATGCAAAAAAAATGGGCAAAAACGGATAAAAAACGAGCGAGTTATGACATTTTGAAAATTACATAAAAATTGAGTTGTATATGACACGACTCGAGATCAAGTCGTGTATTCGAATACACGACTTGACCTTGAGTCGTGTCATATACAACGCGAATTTTTTGAAATTTTTAAAATGTCCTAACTCGCTCATTTTTTATCCATTTTCGCTTATTTTTTTTGCGTTCTTCTTTATTTTTCCTCCTCTTCTACATCATGAAGATATATTAGGCAGGAAAATGAAGAAAAAATTAAAAGAAATAAGAAAGTGGAAGCTCTTCGCCGCAAAGCTTCTACTTTCTTCTTTTTTCTTCATTTCTTAGCTTAATATATCTTTATGAGGTGGAAGAGGAGGAAAAATAAAGAATAACGCAAAAAAAATGGGCAAAAACGGATAAAAAATGAGCGAGTTATGATATTTTGAAAATTACAAAAAATTCGCGTTGCATATGACATGACTCAAGGTCAGGTCGTGTATTCGACAACACGACTTGACCATGAGTCGTGTCATATACAACGCGATTTATTTGAAATTTTCAAAATATCATAACTCGCTCATTTTTTATCCATTTTTGCCCATTTTTTTGCATTCTTCTTTATTTTTCTCCTCTTCCACATCATGAAGATATATTACGCTGAGAAATGAAGAAAAAATTAGAAGAAATAAGAAAGTAGAAGCTCTTCGCCGCAAAGCTTCTAATTTCTTCTTTTTTCTTTTTTATTAGCCTAATATATCTTCATGATGTGGAAGAGGGGAAAAATAAAGAAGAACGAAAAAAAATGGGCGAAAACGGATAAAAAATGAATGAGTTATGACATTTTGAAAATTGCAGAAAAATCGTGTTGTATATGACACGACTCAAAGTCAAGTAGTGTATTCGACAACACGACTTTACCTTGAGTCGTGTCATATACAACGCAATTTATTTGAAATTTTTAAAATGTCATAACTCGCACATTTTTTATCCGTTTTCGCCCATTTTTTTGCGTTCTTCTTTATTTTTCCTCCTTTTCCACATCATGAAGATATATTAGGCTCAGAAATGAAGAAAAAATTAGAAGAAATAAGAAAGTGGAAGCTCTTCGCCGCAAAGCTTCTACTTTCTTATTTTTTCTTATTTTTTCTTTTTTTATTAGCCTAATATATCTTCATGATGTGGAAGAGGAGGAAAAATAAAGAAGAACGCAAAACAAATGGGCGAAAACGGATAAAAAATGAGTAAGTTATGACATTTTAAAAATTACAAAAAATTCGCATTGCATATGACACGACTTAAGGTCAAGTCGTGTATTCGACAACACGACTTGACCTTGAGTCGTGTCATATACAACGCGGTGTTTTTGTAATTTCTAAAATGTCATAACTCGCTCATTTTTTATCCGTTTTTGCCCATTTTTTTTACGTTCTTCTTTATTTTTCCTCCTCTTCCACCTCATAAAGATATATTAAACTAAGAAATGAAGAAAAATGAAGAAAAAATAAGAAAAAGAGAAGAAAGTAGAAGCTTTGCGGCGAAGAGCTTCCACTTTCTTATTTCTTCTAATTTTTTCTTTATTTTTCCAGCATAATATATCTTCATGAGGTGGAAGAGGAGGAAAAAAAAGAAGAATGCAAAAAAATGGGCAAAAATGGATAAAAAAATGAGCGAGTTATGATATTTTGAAAATTTCAAATAAATCGCGTTGTATATGACACGACTCATGGTAAAGTCGTGTTGTCGAATACACGACTTGACTTTGAGTCGTGTCATATGCAACACGATTTTTCTGCAATTTTCAAAATGTCATAACTCACTCATTTTTATCCGTTTTCGCCCATTTTTTTTGCGTTCTTCTTTATTTTTCTTCTTCTTCAATTTCGTTAGGATCACAGAAAGATATATAATTTGAATTTATCACTCGCTGATAATTATTTCACGTTTTTGTCCATTTTTATCCTCTTATTTTATATCCAAGAGCGGTCGAACACCAATAGGTGACCTTTATATGTGTTTCTTTACATGTAGGTCTTAATTTTTGTAGTTGGGTGGGCTTCCCTGCTACTAGTACATCAAAATCCCTTCGTGCCGCTCATTTTTCTATTTTTTGGCGTGAAGATGACTTTTCCCGATTTGGACGGTGCCCGGCGATGATATGGGCGGAGATGCCGGACGGAACACTTCTTCTCTCCGACTTGAACGCGAGCTTCTCTGGGTACCTCCTGAGATTCCGGTAATATTGAAAAATTTAGAGTGTGAGTGCTTATACCTAAACTTTAAGGGTATTTTGGGTACATTCCGGGTCATATGGAAGAAAGAGAAAGATTCCGAGTGATATGGGAAACTCAAAGTTGGGCGCGAGGTCATATATAAAAAGCTCGGTTTTTCAGTGTGCAAGAATCAAAGTGGATGGTGAATATTCGTTTGGTTACGTCAAAGCGGAAACTGGCGTCACAGATTGGTGCGGATACCACCATACGAGAAGTTATTAGCTGCGCACCGCGCATGGGAAGAGTGTGCTCATCACACATCGTGCTCACAGGCACATCTCCCCTGTTGTCATGATTGCCATGAGGACCCACAAGCAAGGGACACACTGCGCGGACCCGTAGCCCAATAATTTTCCTCTATAGACGCTACATACTTCATTTGCTGCAGTTTTTGGAGAAGTTATTAGCTGCGCGCCGCGCATGGGCACAGTACGTCTCCCCTGCTTGCGGGTCCCCATATGGCAATCATGATAAACAGGGGAGATGTGCCCATCACCCATTGGTGATGAGCACACTGTTCCCCCTGCGCGGCGCGTAGCCAATAATTTTCCCTGTTTTTGTGATGCTAATTCATGATGATGTGATTCTACACATCAGATCAATCGATCTGACCTTCACATTCAGCAATTTCGTACAGCTGTAGCCGATGGTCTGGATGCAAGAAAGAGTGCTGGTGATATACTGCATATCCCAACAAATGTAACTGCTACCTGCTAAAATCACAGGTTAATTATCAGGTGTAATGCCATTTCAGTAAATTATGTATATATCTTTTATGGTTGACTCTTCGTATACGAAATTGTCAAATGTGTAGCATTGTTTATTAGATTGTAGGACCAAAACCAAACAATGGCCATGGCAATGCTCCAGTCTCGATTAGACCTGCTTGAATGCTCAGGAGATGCAAACTCTTACAGGAATCAATGGAGCCAACCAGATAAGATCTTACTCTCTCCATGTAAGCCATGTTGCCAAATTTCCAGGTAGATTTGCTTGTTCATGCATTAATCAAAGACATTCAGCATTATTTGTTTATTTCCCCTGCAGCCATATTCCACGGTGAAGGATCTATGAACAAACTATGGAGTTGGTGATCGTAATTCAGTTCTAGCCAGCGATCTGGATGGCTGCCTTCTGAGTTTCTTATCAAAGTCAGAGGAAGAAGAAGATCTTCTCATTGTCAAACGTGAGCACAAAGGAGATCTGCTAAAATATGTATATGAGAGGACCTCTTCGGAAGCCGATATTTATGAGTTGTTAACTCGGGAGACAGACACATTATAAGTATTCCCCCGGCAAGAAAGAAAAATATTATGTATGTTTCTGCATATCCCCTTGACAAAGGAGGGAGACTCATGAGAAAAGTGGAGCGTGTTTAAGACTCAACTGGAGAATAGGACGAGACCCCGATTGTGTGAGCAAGGCCACTTGTTTGTTTGTTTTTTTATTTTCATCCCCTCCTTTTCTGTTTGCCATTTTCACTTGTCCAGTGTGTGTACCCCTTTCAACGCGCCTCGCCCTGTATAGGTTAGGGGCTTTCTTCGGAAGGAACCATCAACATAGTTGGGCAACATGCTATTACCATCACAGAAGCAATGAAAAAGAAGCTAGGATCACACTTTTTACTTCAATACTACACTAGTCTGGAAGAGTATGGAGTATGGGCGGATGAGAACTAACAAATAGGGACCGAAAACTTTGGCCTCATTACAGATAGCCTAATACTCCGTCCGAAAAAGTAGATACATTTCCCTTTATACAACTTCCAAACCAAATAAGTACCGGTAAGCTTATTTCTCAACCTTCAGAGGATTTTTCCTACTTAGGGGCTCACTGTGGCTTAAAGAATTAAAATCTCTACACTTTACCTCCCTTTTTCGCAAGGAATAGTATGGCCATAAGGTTATCCTAAAAGAAAAATCTAGCCAGCTGTAGGGCTGACAACTATCAGATCAGTGGGCTCCACATGATCTGATGACTACCAACCCTACAACGCACTACACTGCAGCGCTGGCAAGACCAACTCTAAAGCACAAAATATTTTTAGACTCACAGGTGGTTATATCATCTTCGGGGCCAAGGCAGACTCCCATATGACAAGTCTTCCCCATTGCCAATGTTTTCTCCGCGCCATTGTAGGAAAACAGAATAACCATATGTTTGTCTTGAATCAGTGCACGCTCCCTGTCTCTGTAATACACTCTCTTTTGTAATGCGTCAAGCCTGCAAAAGCTGGTGGGTTAGCGAAGGGAGGTGACTGGATGTATCCACGAGCTCGTCTACCAAACGTATACATAACATTTATCAAAGAGCAGCTATATCGTTGTCATTTGCCACAACAAAAACCATTTTGGTTGACATTTTTCAGTGGTACATCATATTTCTCTATTATTCAGTTACCCAAAAACACATTATTATTCAGCATATACACTCAACTGTCACCCAGGGCTGCGTGGGTGTGTCTGACAGCAACATCTCTTCACTCATATATAATTAAATTTTCCACATGAACGCATGGACGGGAAGTTTCCATGGCTGGATATAAACCTAGTACAGTGAATGCAACCCCTCAAAATAACATAGCTGCATGCCGGTTATGGGTAGAAGCCAGAAGAAGCAAAACCTGGCTAGTTTCCCTTTATCTCCACGGTTTACAACATAGTGTATCCTTAACTTTACCATTTGGCTAATTGCTTTTGTATTTTGGAATTTTGGGAGGCCTTTCCTCCTTTGTCCTTATATGAATTTCTAGATGATAAAGCTCTCGGGCCTGCCTTAGCTGATGATATTGCTCTTCGTCTCTGCTTGTTCAACTGCTTCATCAACACAGGATCTCTATCAGCTGGGATGTTGTCATCTTCCTCCTGTGCCAAAATAATTCATTTGAAAAAACATAAATAATCATAAAACTCGTAAGATTTTTCCCTGTGTACAAAAACATATTGGGATCCAATGGACTATAAATAGTCTCATTTGCTTATCCTACTTAAATTCATTGTTTCACTTTCCAAAACAGCCGTAAAACATGTAAACAATAGGAGCATAGACATAGCCTTCAATTTGATTTAAATACCTGTTCAGTCGGTTGTGAAGTTTCTGATTCAATGGCTTCTCTAATTATGGGACCAGAATTATCTTCCTTTTCAACAGCATTTACATCAGGATTGATCATCATCTCCTGCAGCAATTCTTTTATTAGGAAAACAAAAAATTGGAAGTTGACATTGTATGACTTTTTTGACAACTATGTAATACCTGTTCAACGAAGTGCAATGAATCTACACCACCCTCTATGCCACCCATCTCTTCGTCGCACTCACTTCTACCATCTTCTTCATCACTGGAACTTGCATCACCCTGCTCATCATTGCTTCCTTCGACAAACTGTGTTGCATAACTAAGTTAAGGAAACTTGATATTCTAGTAAAAAATTAAATCAGAAAATGGAGTTTTCTAAGGGGTTAAGAACGAAGCACCACATCAACATTGCACCACATATAAATCTAGAGAGCCTACAGCTTACCTTCTCAATCTCATCCTGGTCCTTCTTCGTAAACCCACTTGCTGCTAATTCTTTGTCCAGGACGCCAGCAGACTTCGCTATTGAAGAAAAGCATGGCTTACCATTTTCATCCAAGTCTGAATCCGAACCCTCATCCTCATCTTTATTTTCGTTAAAAGAAGCATGAAATCTGCCAAAAAAAATCTATTGAAACAAGTGGACAGTGCAATCCTATGAGGTATTCTGACTGCAACAAACTAGAAAATAAAGAAAACATAAAACATAAAAAAATCATAATGGCTTTAATCAACATCGTCTACATATACCAACCTCCTAGAAAAGAACTTATAGACACATTCAACATCACGATCGAAGTACCTAAAACCATAGTAAAATTTTCAAGTCAATACAAAACTTAGTCAGTTGCTTTAACAAAAGATATAAGAAAAAGGCTACATAACAAAACACAACAAAATATCATTAAAAAAAAATACAACCAAGTCAAACGCAAAAAGCAAGACAAAAAACTTGGATTACGTGCCAAAAGAGGTAGTCTTACATACATTTGAGCATTGCGATGGGAAACAGATACCATCTGAGGAAAGTCAATCATAGTGGCATTCTCATTATCGTCAATCTACAAAAGAATAGCCAAAATGTCAACTGAGAACAACTCAAGCCTAATAACCATAAAATTGCTCAGGACATTCAGGTATTAACAAGCAGGCAACTACTTAGAAAGAGCAAATACACTATGAAGTTATCAATGTAAAAAACAATCCATCTATTCTCATGTCCTCTTTGGTTTTAAAGATACCATATTAACATTCTCCAACAACCATTATCTGGGAAGAACTAATGATGGTGGCAGTGAATTTTCATTTCATAAACCCTCATTAGAAAACGGTGTTAAGAAAGGCATATCATCATGACAACTTTGAATGACTAAACATACTTTTTTCGCAACCCTGTACAGGCACAAGCGCAGTATTTTCATCCAGCATAAGACAGAAATATATACCACATGTATATAGAACGTGCCAGCTTATACAACTTCAGAAAGAAATTCAAACCTCATAATGTAGGAATAGGAGCATAAACATCAAACATCAGCATCTATTACTTCTAGACAATATATACTGACAATCGTACCATAATGTTGAATTCGTTGAAGTCACAATGTATTAAACCATGTTCAGCCAACTTCACAATGAGACCCACAATTGTCTCAAAAACAGTATCAGGGTTTTGCAACTGTTTCACTTGTACACTGACAATAAAGAAGCAATATTTCAGCTCAAAATTAGGCACAATGTATCATTTTGTATTAATACACAATATGCAATAAATGATTAAAGAAACAAAATAATTGTAGTTAGAACAAGATTCAATGTTCATATGCCCGGATAAAGTGCATATAAAGGGGTGGAAGAAGCGAAGTTCGGATAAAGTGGAGTCTAAGATCAAGTGGTGGAACTTGAAAGGTGAGATGCTCAACACTTTTGTGGAGAGGTTGAAGATTGAAGGGGAATGGAACTTAAATGAGGAGCCAACAATGTTGTGGGTAAGCACGGCTAATTGTATTAAAAAAATAGGAAAAGAAGTACTTGGTGAAGTGAGGAGGAGAATGGATGTCAAGAAAGAAACATGGTGGTGGTGTGAGAAAGTTCAAAGAGTCATAAAGGAAAAGAAGTGTTTCTTTAAGGAGTGGCAAAAGTGTAAAAATTAAGAGAATTGAGAAAGATATGTTAAGGGAAAGAAAGAGGCTAAAAAGATAGTGAGTGAAGTTAAATTTAAGGCGTTTGATGACTTATATAATAGGCTAGGGTCGAAGGAGGGGGAGAGGGACATATATAAGATAGCTAAGTTAAGGGATAGGAGGAGTAGGGACTTAGAGCAAGTTAGGTGTATTAAAAGTGAAGATCAAAAGGTTTTAGTGAAAGATGAGGAAATTAGGGAAAGATGGCGTGAGTATTTTGAGCGTTTATTGAATGAGAATTATAGTAGTGGGATAGATTTTGAGACTAGTCCTGTTAAAGAGATAACTTATTTTAGGAGTTTCTCCATAGAGGAAATAGGAGCTGTGTTAAGGAAGATGAAGAAAGGCAAAGCTCTAGGGCCCGATGGAATTCCTATTGAAGTGTGGAAGGTACTAAGAGGTGTTGGCTTAACTTTTAACTAATTTGTTTAAGATTTGGAAGTCTAAGAGGATGTCAGAGGAGTCATACCCTTGTATAAAAATAAAAGGGATATCCAAAGTTGTACAAACTATAGATGTATAAAAATTATGGGACAAACTATGAAATTATAGGAGAGAGTATTAGAAGGGCGTAAGAATTAATTTGGTTTCATGCCGAAGAGGTCAACCACGGAAGTGGTATTTTTATTACGGCAGTTAGTAGAGAGGTAAAGGGATAGAAAACAAAACCTCTATATGACCTTCATAGATTTTGAAAAAGCACACGATAGAGTGTCAAGAGAGCTTATTTGGAGTGTTTTGAAGAAGGGTGTCATAAGACGTTACATAGATATCATAAAGGATATGTATGAGGGGGTTGTGACTAGTGTGCGGACTATTGGGGGGGGGGGGGGGAACTAAGGAATTTCCGGTTACGGTAGGTCTTCATCAAAGGTCAACCTTAAATCCTTATCTTTTCGCTTTAATTATGGATGAGCTTACTAGTCATTTGTAAGATAATGTACCTTTGTGTATGCTTTTTGCTGATGATGTAGTTTTAATTAATGAGAGTAAAGTAAGTTTGAATGAGAAACTGGAATTGTGGAGGGATGACCTAGAATCAAAAGGTTTTAAAATAAGTAAGACTACGACAGAGTGCATAGAATTTAATTTTAAGGAAGGTAGAACTATAGATAGAGCCTTAGTTGAAATAGATGGGCAAGAAGTGCCAACGTGTGATCAATTCCGTTACTTAGGATCCATTATCCATAAAGAAGGGGATATTGATAGTGATGTGGTGTATAGGATTAATGCGTGGGTAAAGTGGAGGGCAGCCTCGGGAGTGTTGTGTGATAGGCGTGTTCCAAAAAGGCTTAAAAGCAAGTTCTACAAGACAGTCATTAGGCCTGCAATACTCTATGGAGCGGAGTGTTGGGCACTAAAGAGGAGTCATATAGATAAATTGAATGTAGCCAAAATGAGAATGTTAAGGTGGATGAGTTGGATAACTACGAGAGATAGGATTAGAAATGAATATATTCGGGAGAGCCTAGGAGTAGCTCCTTTAGGGGAAAAACTGAGGGAATGTAGGTTGCGTTGGTATGGGCATGTTCAAAGAAGATCTCTAGATGCCCCTGTGAGAAGATTAGAAGGGAGACATGTAAACGATGCTAAAAGAGGGAGAGGGAGACCTAAGAGAACTTGTATGGAGTTAATAAAAAGGATTTGATTTTACTATCTCTTAGAAAAGAGGTAGCCCAAAACAGGCTTGAATGGAGGAGTAAGATCATGTTGACGACCCCAAATAGTTGGGAAAATGCACTACTTGATTATGATTATGATTATAATTATGATGAGAACAATATTCAATGTTGCATCTAATGCAAAAAGGTTCCATTTATGAGCCCAGGCTCATGAGTGAGGCATGCCCACATGAGCTGGGCTCATCTCGACATGAGGTGGAAATCTCACAGCCCGTAAAACAAGGGACATGAAGGTTTATCATCACCCGCCTGCCCCCTCTTATATCTTTGTCAGATTCAAATTCAATGGCGCACACCCAGGCTCATTTTAACATTTCTGAAGTAAAATTTGTTTAAAAAAACTGGATAAAGTAAAATTTGAAAGCAACAAATCTATGCAAAAAAGTACTACAATATAAGGAATAGAAAACATCATTACAGTGGGTAGCCTTGGATAAGAGACATCACAACGCAATGCCTATTGCAATCCACAGCATCTGGCACTGGAAATCCATGCTCTTGCAAAGCCTGCACAATAAACGCAAAAGGTTTTGTGAACATCAACAATTACTGCAACATAATATGATAAGAGCTTCGGTAATCTCACAACACAAACCTTCATAAAAGCATATTCTTTTAAAGCAGCAAGACGAGACAAGTACAACCAATTGTAACTTCTCCGGTGCAATAAATAATCACGCTTGGACTTGACAGCACGGAAAGAGATCCGGCCCAGCCTGTGCAATTTCATTGCCAGAATTGTGCCATCCTCAGTTGCAACCTCAAATATGTCTTGTTAATTGCAATACAATCAGCAAAACAAAAATGTTAATAATTGGTTAAATGTATTAACTACAAAAATCCATTACATGATAGAAGTGCAATTTACCTGACTCTTTCCCAACGCCAATTTGACGACCAACAGCAGCAAATACACCCCGATTGACCAAAGCCTTTATTGCAAGAAAATCATACCCCAAGTAGGTAAGACGGAAGCCATCATCTGCAAAAACATTAAAATTTAATTAGGCATTGAACCATATAAGTCCTGTCATCTAACTTTTTTTAACAAAAAAAAAGATGAACAAAAGTTCACATTTTGAGGAGTCATGATGCACCAATTTGTTCTTGAGCAAGTTCTTCAAAACCTTGTATGTGCCACCATGCCTAGATAAAAAAAGTTGGAAAAGGTGTAAAAGTTTAAGTTCAAACCAGAATATGCCAGATCATCCCATTAGATGGACTATTATATACTAAAAGTAAAACAGTTCATCAATCAGATAAGACACAAATCAAAAGGGTGGAATCAAATTTTTTATAGAAAAATATGTGCTTATGAGATACATACTTGAGACCAGCAATTCGATCAACAAGCTCTGAAGGAACAATTTCATGCTGAAACCAACAAGAAAGCGGCCTCGTCAATATGAAGTGCATAAGACAGCTCAATTCAATTACTGTTGGCGACATAAATCCAACTAAATAAAAACAATCCCAACTTCATAGTAATTTTTTTGGTAATTGACACTATAATATCAATCCTAAACACTATAGGATACCCGAAAAATCTACTATCCCCACATTTTAGCCCAACAATATGAAAATAGAATAGTTCACTTCAAAATAGCAACCTACAGACTAGAAAAGGATGATTTAAAGCTTATTTTCTGTAAATGCCAAAAATATGCATTACAAATGATAAATGAATAAATCGAAATACATTTCTCATTCCCATCTCCACAGCCGTCAGAACCCGAAAATCATCCTTGGACAAATATCGTAGAGCATCCACGTTGAGCTTCATATCTACTATACTTCAATCAAAACCTATCAAAATTACAAAAAAATAATAATGAGCAATGTCGTCAAACATGAAAATTACAGTGCCCCATGCTTCAGAAAAAAAAAAGTACTTAATTTAACAAATCATGAGTAATTTTTAGTTTTTTGTTCCAACCCAACAAAGAATGAGCAACCTTGAATACCAAGCCTGTAACAGACTTCTTAACATTTGCAAGACTGGAAACGCATATACTATATTGACTAAGCACAAAAACCATAGGCGTAAACCGTTAAAAGCCTCTCTAGCTCTCTGCTCTCTCTCCTACTCCCTCCGTCCGGAATTATTATCACCATAAGGATTTTCAGAATGAAATAGTTTAATCCTCGGGTGATAATAAGTCTGGACGGAGGGAGTATTTATCACACCTAGTTAGTAAAAAGAACACCAATAACAACATAAACAATTAGATACAACCATAGTCACAATGTTTCGATTTCGGATCGTTTTGGTGGGATGCCATTTTAATTTTGTTTCGGATAAGTTTCACTAGTGTAAAAAAAAGTGAAACATGACTTCAATAACATAAACCTATCATAAAACAAAACCTGTCATAAAACATAAACCTATTTTAAGCCATCTAGATTCTAGAATAGCATGACTTTAATACAACCATTTTTTGAGCAAAAACATACTTATTTAACCACCTATTTCATGCAGAAAATTATAATTTGGAAAACCCAAAACCCTAAATGCTCCGTACCAGCAAGAACAAGAGAACATACCCCTTTCAACTGTTTCAACTTTTTTTTTGGTTTAGTTGTTCAGGAACAGCTTCCAATCCAGAGCATTAGAACCAAACTGATAAAAGAATCGAACTTTACAGGATCTATGCATATAGAGCAAACAAACAACTCAATTAACTGCTAGATTTTTACATAAACATTTCAGATCCCCAAAACCTCCGAAGTCGCCACCGGCACGTCATGGAATCAAAGAAAACCATAAAACACGAATCTTTGTGAACAATTCAGACATACAACATCGACAGGAAGCCAAATTGAACCAAAAAGAAAAAAAACAGGAACTCACAATGAGGACAAGTTCCAACACGCGGCAGCGGCGAGGCGGAGGAGAGAGAGAGGCGGGCGAGCGACCTCTTCGCCGGAGCTACTACCCGTTACTGCCCGGAGCTCTCGGCCTGGGCGGTCTTCCTCTTCTGCTCCCTCTTCGTCCTCGCCGGATCCTTCTTCAGGCTGTCGGCAATGGCAGAAGTCCTGGCTGCAGCCGTCGGCGATGGAGACTCTCCAACCGGACGGCGATGATGGAGGTTACCTTGTGAAAAAGTAACTAACTTAGAATTCTACACATTGAAGAAGGATTCGAAAACGAAAGTAGAAGAAGGAAGAGGAAGTGAGACCTGGAAGGGGAAGCCGGCGGCGGAGGGAGCGGCCAAACCAGGCTTGAAACCTGTTAGCTTTTTGGGCAGCGGAAGAAGGCGAGGAAGCCACAGGGCTGGGGTGGTGACCCGGTCGGGGTTAGGGTCGGGTCGGTGCCGATCAATAATTTTAATTTATTTTGGTATTTTAATGGAGAAAGGTTGTCATGCCCCCGAATTCTAAAACCTCGATTAGAGCGCGGAAGCTACTAATCTGAGACTCTAAGGAGGTTCGAGATCTGGGACATGACCGAATACTCAATCATCCTCATTCCCATTCAACATAGTATAAGACAAATACATGACCGAATACTCAATCATCCTTATTCCCATTCAACATAGTATAAGACAAATACAAGATCGAAATGACTAAATAATATCATACACTTAAATCTTAAACAACAAGATCAAGAGACTACTTAGTCTGTTACATTAATTAAGTCTTGCAAAACCAATTTAATAAAAATAATCCGGCACATGGGCCAACAAGTTCATGACAAATAACAAAATAAAATATAATAAAAATAAATGCATATTCACGCTACAATCAACCACCAAATCTCCATCAAGAATACCTCGTCAGTACTTTTCCTTCTTGATTCTTGCACTAAAGGATGCATGAGTATTCCATAAGAAATATCCAGTAGAATGCCAAGAAAAATCTACAAAACAAGAATTTACAAGAATACTGACAACATGGTGTAAACAGTAAAGACAGGATTAACAATATCAGGATTTGCAAATACAGAGTTTACTTAATGATCGAGTAAATTGTGCCGATCGATCGGTGCGTTTTGTGAGATTTCGGATTTGATTTTTGGAAAATCCTATCTATTGGGATTAGGAGGCACGTAGGTGACGTGGCCTACCTAATGGACCCATGATTTAAGGGATCAAATAGTGGGGCAATTGGATTTGAAATCCCTAATTTAAATCTGATTTGAATTTGAATTGAAATAAGTTGTGTAATTATGGGGAATTGGTGTAATTAGAGGGATTGCGATTAGACCCTAATGGAAGGTTGATCATGGCAACTTAAAGGCTAGTTAATGGCGCCATGTATCATGGGGATAGATCGTGGTAATTGATTTTCAAGTGGGGAAATTATTAATCTTGTTATAGTAACTAACCTAATTGGCCAAAGTCCCTACCATAAGGGAATTGTAACTGATTTTTGAGTCAAAAGAGGACCACGACCTTGACGGATAACGCTCCCTTTTGATGGACAAGTCGTGGCCTTTGATGAAAGTGGGATCGACGGTGATGAGTCAATAGTTGGAATTAAGACCTCACCTATTTAAACTCAAATATGGAGGAGCCGGCATTTCTTTTATATCGTGGGAGTCATGCAAGGGACGTGGTGTTTCAGCCCTCTTCTCCCTCTTTTCGATCATAGAGTTCCTTGGTGGTGTGAGTCTCGGTTCGTGGGAATTAGCATGCAAAGGGTTGGTGCAAGGTAGAGCCGAAGTACGTAAGGATTTATCGGTTTCGTCAACAAGGTAGGATGCTTATTTTTCCTACAAACCTTATTCTTTAAAAAATCTGATGAGATAGATCATATTATATGAATGCTTTTTGGATGATTCAAAAGTATGTCTATGCCATGTTTGCATTGATTTTATTTCATATCATGTATTATGATTATATGTGAGGCATACTTGAATTGTCGCACTTAGTTAAGTGCATGTTTCTATTCTTCTCTCGTCCTAGTGCTTAGATTGACATCCCCGCCTGGTTTGACACGTAAAGTCATGTCTTTTATTACTCTTGAACATCATGTTGTGTTATGTCCATTTGGTTTGATCCATCTCTTGTCCGATTTATATCAATTCTGTGGTAAGTTCGTTCAATTCCATGTTATTAACCCTAATTGATGATATCACGTGAGATACCTCACTAAATCGTTGGTAATTTCTTTATCCATGTGACCATGTCTATATTGTTGAAAGGCAGATTCTTGGAGTCATGACTATTTCAGTGTCTGATTTTAAGTGTCTTCTTTGAGAATTGTGAGTTGTATGGAGTTACTTGAGGTATTAGTCAATCGGGTAGTATAAAAGACATTATCTAATGAAGAAATAGTGGGATTTCAGAACCAATTAGGTTCTGTGAATTACTTAAGAGATGATTAACTAATGTCAGTAGGTGTGATTAATTAATTAATAAGGTTTTAATTCATCAATTAATCGAAATATGGGAAAATGTTTGCTCTCGGCCAGGATTGTTCCTTCACTAACGAACAGTATTCAGAGAATGATAATTAATTTTACAAATATCGGAAAATTACAACATTTGTGGATTTAAAAACTAGACATCTAGGGCTAAGAGTGATAAAAATTTCAGAAAGGGATTCGTACTGTGTAGACAGTGGTGGTCGATGGAAGTAGTCTGTTCTGCGTGGGGCCAAACACGGTATTAAGTACTAAATCCCTAATTCGTATTATCACTATAAGTTACGGGTAAATATGGTATCAATAACCCAATTTTATAATGTAAGACTATGAGGGTATTGGTTACAGTATTATTAAATTATGAGTATGGGTTGTGGAGCTGAGATCTTCTGTTCGGAATTAATTGTCTCAAGTAACAAGATTCTTGAATGGATTCATGTCCAAGAAGTTTCCTGTTAAAAATTCTACACCTAGTATCCTATTACTTGACCTATTTTTGGAGATGTGGATCTTGCGTCAGTGTTCCTGGGAATTGTCATATCTAGGGCTAGGTATGGTGAAGATGCCCAGTAAGTGAATCTTCGATGAGTTTTAGTTTGAGTTCTCCAATGTTGATCACTCTAGTTCCTCGAGTACTCCGTGGTGAGTTCTTCTAGATTGTATCAATGAGATTGTTGTCTTACTCCTCTATGAGTTAAATTCAGAAAGATTGTAGTATGAGTCTCTAGATGAGAGAATTCTTGTTGCCTCTAAATTAATTCAATTCAATATAAACTGTTTCTCCACTATGAGTCCTTGATGAACACTCTTAAAGTGGAATCATAGTATGCTCACAAGCCATTGTTAGATCATTTGTGATCTCAGATTACTTATTGAACCTTTGTAGTTCAACCGATGACGGCAACGCGTGCACTTTTAGACTCTATCATATTACAGAAGGTCTGCAGTCTCCGCCCATTGTGCCCGTAAGCACCGATGGGGCCAACATCCCTAGACGCATGGGCAGGTTCCTCTGCAGAACCTCTAGGATGTTCTGGTATTGATGTCCATAGGGGAAGTGGACTGAGCTGAGAGCAGAAATTGTTATCTCCTATACTTTGGATGTTTGGAGTTGATATTCTTTTGTCTTCTCCTTACACACTGTACGTTTGGAGTTTTGGATCTTGATTCTATCCATTTCTGGACTGTTGAAGGTCTTTAATAGTGATTGGTATCCAGCTTGCACACAAAAATCGCGCTTTACCAAGAGAACGATCAATCGGCTATGAAGCCATTGATCGCTAGGGCAAACCCGAAAGTTCTAGTAGATATGATCAATCACTGATCTCCCAATCAATTGCACGAAAAAAAAACTCTAATCACAAACAAGCCTGATCGATCGGCTCTTTTGACGCGATCGATCGCGCTCAACAAAATTTCAAATTTACGAATTTTCAAATCTTTTCAAATCCAATTCAAAGTTCAACCATTTCAAAGAAATTAAACACTCACCTTGAGCAAAATTTCCCGCTTAAACATTTAAAAATTTCCGGGTATTACGCAGGTACTTTTGGATGGAGGGAGTACTAGCATAACCAAACTTAATGTTCAGTCAAAGCACCGACGAACCCAAGTTGATGTCAAATCTAGAGTTGCATCTCGGGTCGGGTAGGATCGGGTTTTGCTATACCCGACTTGATCCGAGATAGGACCCGAGAATCCTAAACCCGACCCTACCCGAGATAAAACCTGCAATACCCGACCCTACCCGAGAACCCGAGATAAAACCTGAGATTTTAATAAAATAATTAATATAATTATAAAAATATTTAATAAAATATTTATATAATAATAATAAGAAAATTATATATATTATAAAATAAGTGATTTAAATGGTATATCTCGGGTAGGGTCGGTTCTTGGGTATTTTCAAGTAAAACCCGACCCGAACCGAGATAGAACCCGGGTTTTAAAACCTTGTAACCGACCCTACCAGTGGTAGGACCCAACTCGACCCGACCCGAGTCAATGTCGGATCGGTTCCATCCGGGTTGGGTCGGGTCCAGGTTTTTGGTGCATCCCTAGTCAAATCTTGGAAAATACCTATTACCGCAAATTCTATTAATTCTTCTTTTCCTTTGCATTGCTGTTCAATGGCACCCCTTCCTCAACATCATTTTTTGGCACTGAATTTGTCGATTATGTCAATTAGTTTTGTGCAAGGTTGACGTGCTCCTGAACAAGATCTGGATACTGGGAGGCTGAGGGGCAGTCAACAGTAGTGTGCATAGGGCTGGCACAGATGGCACAGGCATCTTGAGAGGTTGGGGTATAAGGTGGAGTCTGTGAGAAAAACCTATCAAACCTCTCAGTGAGGGATGCCACTTGGTGTTCTAAGTTCGTGGTAGCTTTAACATCATACATGCCTCCCCTTGAGGCATTCCTGCAAGGCATATGGCCTTCAGATCTATAGAGGACGACACTGTGTAGAGAGTTTTTGCTCAGGTCCTCTAGTAGATCCTAAGCATCATCCGGGGTTTTCATCATGAATGTGCCTCCACAGGAGGCGTCAATTAGGGTCTTGTGCTGATCGCACACACCCTCATGAAATCTCTGTACTAATTGCCACTTGGGCACATCATGGTGGGGACAGGACTGGAGTAAGGATTTCATCATCTCCCAACTTTCATGGAATTGTTCATTAGGTATCTGGGTAAAGGTGATGATTTCATGGCGGGTCTTATTGGGCCGCCCCACAGGAAAGTATTTCTTGAAGAATTCGGCCTAAAGTTTCTCCCAAGTGGAAATAGAGTTATGCTCAAGGGAGTATAGCCATTCCTTGGCCCTATCTTTTAAGGTGAATGGGAACAACCTAAGGCGCACCTGGTCATCAGATAGTGTAATTTTAAAGGTTGTGTTAACCTCAAGGAAGTTTTGTAGGTGCCCATAGGGGTTCTCATTTAATTGGCCATGGTATGTGGGCAGCATCTGGATGATGTTTGGCTTAATTTCAAAATTAGCCACGGTTGCAGGAAGTAGGATACATGAGGGGGAGGTGTAGGCAGTGGGACGGTAGTAGTCTTGCAGGGTATGGGCATGGGGCATTAGTGGATTCTGGTTTAGTTCATGTTGTCCACCATTGGATGGATTTCAGGGATTGGTTGGCTAGGAGTTCTACAAATTCTATAGAGTCACTCAGGATCAGGGTCAAAGGCAAGGTCGGGGTTCAGGGAGAGACGACCATGCATGCACAATAAAAATCAAACAAAACCTGTGCAATCTTAATAGCGACAACCAGCAAGCATCAATCCTAGATAGCGACAACTAGTAACCTAATAGTGACAACTAGCACGTCATGCAATCCCACAAAGAAAAGAAAATCACCAAGCACCCAAATTTACTCTAAAAGAGGGTTAAGAGAGTGCAAACAATGGGAAGGGATGGCCCTTTCAACGATGACGAAAATCAGCATCCTCTTTTAATCCTGCAAAAGAAGAAGAAGGCAATTAAGCTACTAAAAAGAAGTCTAAATTAAACTAAACTACTCTAAAACTAATTATGCTAAGAATTTAGTAAATTATTATGCCGTCCCCGGCAACGGCACCAAAAACTTGATCGTTTAAAATTAAAACCCTTGCAAGTGTACAACGCAATTGTACTACGACGAGTATTAATAAGGGTTGTCGTACCTCAGGGACGGTGAATACTTTACCAAATTCAAAAGATATTAGCAATGTTGATTCTAGACTAAGAAAGCAATGAACTTTAATTAAACTAAGTGAGATTTAATCAATATAGAGAAGACCAAGGCTTCTAATCCACCACAATAAACTAGTGTAGCGTTTCTCTCTCTCTCTTTTGAATAAGGATTTCCAATTGACTAGCATATTCCTCTCGGACATACACTTGTCAACTCAAAATATAGTGCTCTCCTCTCGGATGTAACACATAAAACGGTTAAAACATGGAATTGTGATCTATCTCTCTCGAGTATAATCCAATAAAATTTTATTGATATATAACACCTCAGTCTACTCACATTCCTCTCGGATACGCAAGTATTCTTCGGATTGAAACTCACAAGAATTCACTCTTGTCTCTCTCGAGTACAAAGAACAAACCTTTATTGAATTAACAATGATTACATAATAAAATCCATACACCAACTAGAGTAAAAACATAAGATGAGAGAAAAGAAACTACAAAACTAGATTATTGGGCTTCATCTACGCCTTGGAAAAGTGTTTTGCCTCGCATTGGAAGAGAAATCACCATTGTGTTCTTCATGTTCTTCATCTCTTTCTCTCCTTTGCTCTAGCCTCCAATAAAGCTCAAAAGTCTATTCTTTGGTTTCTCCAAGATTGCCCAAAACATTCTCTCACAAGGCCTATTTATAAGTTTGAAGAGAAACCACGAAGTCCCCTTACAAATTCAAGTCGAAATAGGTCTTATTGAAGAGAAACTACGATTGCAATTCCTTCGTTATTTTCCTCCGATCTATTGCTTCGCCAATCGACGCCGCATGATACCAATCGATCATAGTTACTGTCTTGCACGATTGAAAAATTCCAAAAGATACGATCGATTGTTTTGATTCCGATCGATCGTTTCCTTCAATATACTGCTTTTACAGTTGAGGCGATCGATCGCATTGATAGCCGATCGATCGTGGTTACTGTTCATGAAATTCAAATGGCTATAACTTTTTGCTCCGAACTCCGAATTGTGCGTGGTTGGTGGCGTTGGAAAGCTGACTTCTTGAACTTTAACGTGAAACTTGAATCAGTCTAATGCGATATTTGTACACAAAGTTATGATAATTTAACCATTTGAGTTACTTTTCTCCTCATTTTTATGTATTACTCTTATTTCCTACAAAAACTAAAACTATATTAAGGTAGTAGTTATTCTAATCAAACACCAGCATAATCATAAGTTTAGGAGATAATAAAATGCATATTTCATGTATAGATCGCACCCCTAAGCCTACATTTTGCTAGTCCCTAGCAAAATAAAAGAAAACAAAATCAAACAAACAACTAAAGGAACTAATGCATAAAAGTAAACACCACTTTCTTAGGGAACACGATTGCATTGAGCATATGCAACAAGCCGTTAAACCTCTAGGTGTCCATAGTAGGACGAGTTGTGTCTCGTGAGGATTTGCAGCCATGCTTCCCACAAACATGTATTTATTAATCTAATTAACCTAAGTACAAAAATAAAGCAAAAAATAAAATATAGCAAAACACACAACCTATTATCCCGACAAATACAAACTACAATGCTTAAGAGAATTAACCACACGTACTTGGTTTATAATCAACAGGAATATAGAAGCCCTCAAGTAAGTGGTTTTTATTCCACACTTTCATCTTAGAAATTTCTGCTCAAATATTATATAGCATGATAACATAACTAGTAGAAAGTGTAGAACATTGTAGCAATACATTCTAAATTTCTGTTTTATACAGATCCAGTGTTACCCATTAACCAAAGAACATCAGAATCTACATAGTCATCGTAATCTTTTGGTTCATGATAGCACAGATCTGCGCGCCTCCTTCGGGTCCAACATTCTAGATTTGAGAGGATAATACATCATAGACTTTTTTTTCTTTTTCTTTTTCGCTAGGACTGTGTAAGGCCTGACTTCAAGATGCTTAGGTTTAGTAATGACTCAGGACAATGACTCCCAACCAATTTGGCTTAGGGCGTTAGGTTTTAAGAGACCGCTTCGGGCCTGAGCATCAGCCTAAGTTAATCCTATAAAGTTAAGCAGCCCCTTTTCTTTCATTTTGTTTTTATTTTTTTACATTTTTATTTTCAGCACATATATTTTCAAGCACATCTTTATTTTGTCCAGGCTGTATTATACTCTCAACCTATTTCTGGTTCCAATCCCTTGCGATAGCCAAGTAAATGGTCTATCATGATCTTTTAAGCTCAACAGACAACTACACATCATCCAATGACTATGACTAAAGACATCCCACTGTAGATTAGCATTTAACAAATCTTTAGATGGTATTACTTTATGTTTTAGTGTGTGAGTGAATTTTCTTAATTCAAGCACTTGTTCCCAGAGGATTGTAATAAAAAGGTATGCTCAGTTAAGTGTATCTATCCTCCAGTATGCTTACTCACACTTCCAATGTCAATTAATCTCCTAAGAATTGTAACATGCATCATTACGGGATAAACTATCAAAACCTAATAAAAAATACTAACAAACAACCTAAAAACTAATCAAATTTTTTTTTATTTTTATTTTTTTTATTTTAATTTTTGTAAAAATAATATTCCCTCCCCCAAACCTATTATGAACATTGTTCTCAATGTGAACAAAATATAACATGACAATGAGCATATAATAAAGAAAATCAGATAAAGGAGAGAATACACCTGAATATGTGGGTTGCCTCCCACCAAGCGCTAAGTTTAACGTCTTCAGCCAGACTGAGCCACGATCATTCTGTAATTATCGGATCAATTAAATACACCAGCCCGTCATCCAGGTCACCAGCTGCCTCGAGATAGGGTTTTAGACAGTGGCCATTAACTTTGAACGTACTCCCATCTTTTGGATTTTTGATCTCAACAGCACCATGTGGAAATACTTCTTTGACAATAAAAGGCCCAGACCACCGAGATCGGAGCTTCCCAGGAAATATGTTCAGCCTAGAGTTGTAAAGTAGTACCTTCTGAGCAGGCTGAAAGGACTTTCGGAATATCATCTTGTCATGTACAGCTTTGGTCCTCATCTTGTAGAGTTTGGCATTCTCATATGCATCAAAGCGCATCTCCTCTAATTCAGTCAGTTGGAGTTTTCGCTGCTCACCGGCTTTATCCATATCAAAGTTGTAGGCCTTAATAGCCCAATAAGCCCGATGTTCCAACTCAATAGGTAAATGGCAAGCTTTGCCATATACCAATCTATAAGGAGACATACCAATAGGGGTCTTGAATGCTGTCCGGTAGGCCCATAATGCATCATTCAGTCTCAAGGACCAATCTTTTCTATCGGGGCGAACCGTCTTCTCCAGAATCCGCTTGATTTGGTGATTGGAGACCTCCACTTGGCCACTCGTCTGAGGATGATATGGTGTGGCAACCTTGTGGGTGACAGAGTATTTCTTGAGAAGAGTCTCAAAAGACCTGTTACAAAAATGAGAACCTCCGTCACTAATGATAGCTCGAGGAGTTCCAAACCTGCTGAAAATATTAGATTTCAGAAATTCCAACACAACTTTATGATCATTGGTCCTAGTGGCAACAACTTCAATCCACTTAGACACATAATCCACAACAACAAGAATAAAAGTATGACCAAAAGATGGTGGAAAAGGTCCCATAAAATCGATACCCTATACATCAAATAAATCAACAATCAAAATAGGTTGTAGGGGCATCATATTCCTTTTAGATAAGGCTCCCAGTTTTTGACACCTATCACAAGATTGACAATAAGCATGGGCGTCTTTAAATAGAGTTGGCCAATAAAAACCACTTTGAAGTACTTTGGCCGCAGTTTTCTTTCCACCGAAATGTCCACCACAGGCATGAGAGTGACAAAAAGATAGGATGCTATGAAACTCACTCTCAGGGACACATCGTCTTATAACTTCGTCAGCACATATCTTAAACAGGTCGGGGTCATCCCAATAGTAATGTTTAACTCGAGAGAAAAATAAGTCTTTATCATGTTCAGACTAAAAGGTTGGGATTTGACCCACAGCAAGATAATTCACAATATGTGCAAACCAAGGTGGAGATGTGGTGGAGACAGCAAAAAGCTACTCATCGGGGAATGAATCTCTTAGCGGGTCATGGCTATGCAGATCAGGAATAGGAATTCTGGATAGATGATCAGCCACGACATTCTCAGATCCCTTTTTATCTTTAATTTCAAAGTCAAATTCCTGCAGGAGTAAAATCCAATGAATCAGCCTCGGCTTGGCATCCTTCTAAGAAAGAAGGTACCGCAAGGCTGTATGATCAGAGAAAATAATTATCTTACTCCCCAAGAGGTATGACCTGAACTTATCTAATGCAAACACAATAGCAAGCAACTCTTTTTCAGTGGTGGTATAATTCAATTGTGCATCAGTGAGTGTCTTGCTCGCATAATAGATAACATGAGGAATTTTGTTTATGCGTTGGCCTAACACTGCCCCTATTGCAAAATTCGATACATCACACATTATCTCGAAGGGCATTGTATAATCAGGAGGCTTAATGATAGGGGAGCTAGAGAGGAAGGTTTTGAGCTTTATAAAAGCATCTTTGCACGACTCATCAAAGTCAAATGACACGTCTTGACCTAGAAGATGACATAGTGGATGTGATATCTTGCTAAAATCTTTGATGAATCGACGATAAAATCCTGCATGGCCAAGGAAAGATTGTATTTGCTTAACTGATGTAGGTGGTGGTAAATTAGCAATCAGGTCAACCTTGGCCTTATCAACCTCTATACCCCTTTTTGATATAACATGCCCAAGCACAATCCCCTGTTGAACCATGAAGTGGCTCTTTTCCCAACTTAACACTAAGTTTGTTTCCTCACAACATTTTAAAACCAAAGTAAGATTGTGTAAGCAATCATCAAAACAAGTGCCGAACACCGAAAAATCGTCCATGAAAACTTCCAAAAATTTATCAATCATGTCGGAAAAGATGGACATCATGCATCGCTGAAATGTAGCAAGGGCATTACAAAGACCAAAAGGCATTCTTCGATACGTAAATGTATTGAAGGGGCATGTAAAAGTCGTCTTTTCCTGATCCCCTGGAAAAACTGGCACTTGGTTATAGCCGGAGTACCCATCTAAAAAGCAATAAAACTCTTGGCCCGCTAATTTCTCTAGGATTTGGTCAATGAATGGGAGAGGGAAATGGTCCTTATGGGTGTTAGAGTTCAGCTTCCTATAGTCAATGCACACCCGCCAGCCCGTGGTTTCTCTTATTGGCACAAGTTCACCCTCTGAGTTTGGTTTCATCGTGATGCCCGATTTCTTAGGGACAACTTGGATAGGACTCACCCACTCGCTGTCAGAGATAGGGTATATGATACCTGCGTCTAGGAGTTTCACTATCTCTTTCATCACCACCTCTCTCATGTGTGGGTTCAACCGTCTCTGCCCCTCCCTAGAAGGTTTGGCCTGGTCCTCCAGGTTTATGCGATGCATACACACAGAGGGGTCTATACCCCGGAGGTCAGCCACTGTCCACCCTATAGCGTGCCGGTGTGTGGTAAGGATCTCCAACAACTGGGCTTCCTGGTCAGTAGATAGGCTAGATGAGATAATCACAGGAAGGGTGTTGTTGGGTCCTAGAAAGACGTATTTGAGGGAGCTAGGAAGGGTTTTTAGTTCAAGTGTGGGTGGGGATTCTATGGATGGTTTTAGTGATGGGGCGGTAGACACAGGGAGAGGGTCGGGGTGGGGTCTCCATGGGATATGTCCAGGGTATAGGGCAGCCACTAAATGGTGATGGACCTCCTCAAGGTCAGGTATACACTCATATTGATCGATCCAGTCATAGAAAAGGGTGTGCTCGAGGGCATCTTTAAGCACAACAAAGGGAAGGTACTCCTGGACTAGGTCATCTAGGTCGTCAACTATAAGGCACTCAGCTTCACTCGAGGGTTATTGGGAAGCACTAAAAATATTTAATTTAACTTTCATGTTCCCAAATGAGACGTTCATGAGCCCTGACCTACAGTTAATGGTGGCATCGGCTGTGGCTAGGAAAGGGCGGCCAAGGATAACAGGAATTTGGGATTTAGAGTTGGCAACTGGTTCCATGCCTAAGACGACAAAATCAACAGGAAAATAGAACCGGTCAACTCCAACGAGAACGTCTTCTATAACACCTCTAGGTCTGCGAATGGATCGGTCTGCTAATTGAAGAGTGACTGAGGTGGGCTGCAACTCTCCGAGGCCAAGTTGTTCATACACTGAGTAAGGGAGGAGGTTAACACTGGCCCCTAAATCTAAGAGAGCTCGCCTAAGGGTATGGTCACCTATGACAGTAGCGATAATAGGGACACCTAGGTCCTTAAATTTAGGTGGCATATCACTGGTCAGTAAAAAGCTTACTTGGTTGGTTAAGAAGACCTTTTGGGTGACATGGGATTTGGTTTTCCTCTTTTGGGTACACAGGTCTTTCAGGAACTTGGCATAGGCAGGTATTTGTTTGATGGCATCTAAGAGGGGAAGGTTGATCTTAACCTGCTTGAACACTTCTAACATTTCCTCCATTCGTTGGTGGGACTTACTAAACGGGGAGGGTTGGTTGAGGCATTGAGGGAAAGGAGCCCTAGGGATATAAGATTTTTCATTGGTGGGTTCCATGGTGGCATCCTGCTGCGGTGGGAGACTAACTGGCTCAGGCATGGTAGGAATGGGTTGGTTCTGTTTCTCAAGGGGAGTGTCCTCACTCGCAATGGTTGGGTCCCTAACCTGATTGTCAACTTGTTTACCATTTCTTAGGGTAGCAACAGCTTGCACCTGCTCATTTGGATAATGGGATCCTTCAACGGCGAATTGGCCTCTAGGGTTCTGCTGTGGTTGGCTGGGCAAGGTTCCTACTTCCCTACGGTTCATAGATTGGGCCAGCTGTCCTAAATGGGTTTCTATTTTGGCAATGGATTGTGTATGGGAATGGACAAGCTGGGCCTGAGTTCTTAGCTCACCTGTCAGCTCTCTGTATTTGGTTTCTATCTTGGCATCCACCTTGGCTTCCATCGCATTAAAAGCTGAGAGGAGGGTAGATTGGGTTGCTAGCATTTGGTTTATCTGATCTTCGAAGGATGGTTGACGTGCTCCTGGATAAGATCTAGATACTGGGAGGCTGAGGGGCAGTCAACAATAGTGTGCATACGGCTGGCACAGATGGCACAGGCATCTTGAGAGGTTGGGGTATAAGGTGGAGTCTGTGAGAAAAACCTGTCAAACCTCTCAGTAAGGGATGCCACTTGGTGTTCTAAGTTCGTGGTAGCTTTAACATCATACATGCCTCCCCTTGAGGCACTCCTGCAAGGCATATGGCCTTCAGATCTATAGAGGACGACACTGTGTAGAGAGTTTTTGCTCAGGTCCTCTAGTAGATCCCAAGCATCATCCGGGGTTTTCTTCATGAATGTGCCTCCAGAAGAGGCGTCAATTGGGGTCTTGTGCTGATCGCACACACCCTCATGAAATCTCTGTACTAATTGCCACTTGGGCACATCATGGTGGGGACAGGACTGGAGTAAGGATTTCATCATCTCCCAACTTTCATGGAATTGTTCATTAGGTATCTGGGTAAAGGTGATGATTTCATGGCGGGTCTTATTGGTCCGCCCCACAGGAAAGTATTTCTTGAAGAATTCGGCCTAAAGTTTCTCCCAAGTGGAAATAGAGTTATGCTCAAGGGAGTATAGCCATTCCTTGGCCCTATCTTTTAAGGTGAATGGGAACAACCTAAGGCGCACCTGGTCATCAGATAGTGTAATTTTAAAGGTTGTGTTAACCTCAAGGAAGTTTTGTAGGTGCCTATAGGGGTTCTCATTTAATTGGCCATGGTATGTGGGCAGCATCTGGATGATGTTTGGCTTAATTTCAAAATTAGCCACGGTTGCAGGAAGTAGGATACATGAGGGGGAGGTGTAGGCAGTGGGACGGTAGTAGTCTTGCAGGGTATGGGCATGGGGTATTAGTGGATTCTGGTTTAGTTCATGTTGTCCACCATTGGATGGATTTCAGGGATTGGTTGGCTAGGAGTTCTACAAATTCTATAGAGTCACTCAGGATCAGGGTCAAAGGCAAGGTCGGGGTTCAGGGAGCGACGACCATGCATGCACAATAAAAATCAAACAAAACCTGTGCAATCCTAATAGCGACAACCAGCAAGCATCAATCCTAGATAGCGACAACTAGTAACCTAATAGTGACAACTAGCACGTCATGCAATCCCACAAAGAAAAGAAAATCACCAAGCACCCAAATTTACTCTAAAAGGGGGTTAAGAGAGTGCAAACAATGGGAAGGGATGGCCCTTCCAACGATGACGAAAATCAGCATCCTCTTTTAATCCTGCAAAAGAAGAAGAAGGCAATTAAGCTACTAAAAAGAAGTCTAAATTAAACTAAACTACTCTAAAACTAATTATGCTAAGAATTTAGTAAATTATTATGCCGTCCCCGGCAACGGCACCAAAAACTTGATCGTTTAAAATTAAACCCTTGCAAGTGCACAAGGCAATTGTACTACGGCGAGTATTAATAAGGGTTGTCGAACCTCAGGGACGGTGAATACTTTACCAAATTCAAAAGAAAGTAGCAATGTTGATTCTAGACTAAGAAAGCAATGAACTTTAACTAAACTAAGTGAGATTTAATCAATATAGAGAAGACCACGGCTTCGAATCTACCACAATAAACTAGTGTATCGTTTCTCTCTCTCTCTCTTTTGAATAAGGATTTCCAATTGACTAGCATATTCCTCTCGGACATACATGTTGTGACCAGCAAGGTCACAAGGTATCACGAAAGCAAAAGAAGATGAAAAGAGAAAATAAAGTGAGTTTTCTATTGCATGCCCTCCATCAGAGGAGGATGATCTACCTATATAGGCAGAATTGGCGCCCAAAGATGGCGCCCAAAGGTTGGCGCCAAGGGTTGGCGCCACAGGTCAAGCTGATGGGCCTGATGGGCCCAATTACAATGATTATTCAATACCAGTCCGTTACCTAACAATTAGCCTAAACGGACTGTTTACAAAAGATAAGTAAATAATACTAATGTTATCATAATGGGCTTGATAACTGTTGCATACGATGGGCCACTGACATATCGGCCAGGCCATGCGTTCACAACAATCCACCACGCTCCGCTGCAGCCTTGTTCTCAAGGCGACCAGTCTGGGAAACGAGCCATAAGATCATCTTCCACTTCCCACGTAGCATCCTCCAATGCACGACCTTTCCAGGCTACCAGGATTTCCGTAGTAATGCGGCCCAGCTTTCGAATGCGGCGTTTGTCAAGGATCGACGCTGGTACTGGCGAGTCGACATTCCCCGGAGGCAAAATAGATAAGGGTCCACCCATAGTGACCGAGGCTGGATCCCCCACAAAACGGCGAAGGCGGGAAATATGAAAGACCGGATGGACTAATGATCCCGGCGGAAGAGCCAAACGATAAGCAACAGGTCCAATGCGCTCGAGCACAGAATAAGGCCCATGATAGCGGGGCGCCAGCTTAGCAAAATTGGAATGAAACAGGGAAGTCTGACGCTGGGGTAATACGGACACATAGACTAGATCTCCCTCCTGAAAAACCCGATCAGTCCGCTTCTTATCCGCAAGTTGCTTCATACGGTTCTGAGCGGCCGCGAGATTTGATTTTAGCTGCCGAAGGACCTCATCTCTTGTCTGAAGCATATAGTCAACCTCAGCAACTGACGACCTGTGGGGCACATAAGAGAGAACGGAGGGAGGTGAACGACCGTAGACCACTTCGAAAGGTGTAAAGCCGGTCCGCGTATGATAGGCCGTATTATACGACCATTCTGCCCACGGAAGAAGTTGCAACCATTTTCGGGGCTGATCCCCCACAAAGCAGCGTAAATATTGTTCCAGGCACCTGTTTACGACCTCTGTCTGGCCATCTGTCTGCGGATGGTAAGCTGTGCTCATGGTAAGTTTCGTACCCTGGATAGCAAAAAACTCTCGCCATAAAGTAGAGATGAAGACCTTATCTCGATCTGAGACAATAGTCTTAGGCATACCGTGAACCGAGCAATTTCTTTGACAAATGTCTCCGTCACCGTCCGCGCAGTAAAGGGATGACCCAGAGCACAAAAGTGAGCATATTTGGAGAGACGGTCCACCACCACAAGGATGACGGACTTTCCCTGGACCACGGGTAAGCCTTCCACAAAATCCATAGAAATATCCTCCCATACCTGATCTGGAATGGGAAGAGGTTGGAGAAGACCCTGGGGTGAAGTAGTAACAGCCTTGGCACGCTGGCAAACGTCGCAAGCAGCTACATATCATTGAATGTCCCGTCTGAGTTCTGGCCACAGAAAACTCTGGCTCACCCGTTTGTAGGTACGGAATACACCCTCATGTCCAGCCATCAATGTATCATGGAAATGGGAGATAACACGCTTCCGCAAGTTGCCATGATTTGGCACCCACAGCTTCCCGCGCCAAAATAAAGTGTCCCCGTGCCACGCGAATGAAGGGTCATCTAGTTGGTGCGCACGTAGGCGGTCAAGCAGCTGATTAGTATCATGGTCCTCCTCATATGCACATCGCAGATCCGGTAGAAAAGGGAAAATTGGCCCCGTCATAGACATGCAGCTCCCTGCCCCCGTGCTCCTGGACAAGGCATCCGCAACTGTATTCTCCGAGCCTTTCTTGTAGATTATCTCATAATCGTACCCCAGAAGCTTGCTCACCCAGCGCCGTTGGGCTGGTGTAGATACTCGTTGCTCCAAAAAATATTTCAATGGCTGGTGGTCGGTGCGGATGATGAAACGGCGACCCAACAAATACGGTCGCCACTTTTGTACTGCATGAACAATGGCCAACATCTCTCGCTCATATGCCGAGAGTTGCAAGGACCGGCCGTCAAGGGCTTTGCTGAAGAAGGCCACTGGTCGTTCCTTTTGTAGCAGAACCGCCCCAATCCCTGTATCTGATGCATCTGTCTCGACCACAAAGGAAATATTGAAGTCCGGCAATACGAGGACGGGTGCAGTAACCATGGCCTGCTTCAGGCGATCGAAGGCTACCTGCGCCGCATCTGCCCACTCAAAAGCCCCCTTTTTGAGAAGAGCCGTCAGGGGCTTCGCAATAAGTCCATATTGGCTGATGAACCTGCGGTAATACCCTGTCAGCCCCAGGAAGCCTCGAAGACCTTTGGCACATGTTGGGGCCGGCCAAGACAGCATGGCCGATACTTTTGAAGGATCCGTGGAGACGCCCTCAGACGAGATGATATGGCCCAAATACTCCACCTGCCGGCTACCAAAGGAACATTTCGATCGTTTAAGGAATAAGGAATGAGCCCTTAGAGTGGAAAAAACTGACCGCAAGTGATGCAAGTGTGCTTCCCACGACTGACTGTAGATGAGAATGTCATAAAAAAAAAACCAGCACGAATCTTCTGAGAAAAGGTCGGAACAAGTCGTTCATGAGGCTCTGAAAGGTAGCCGGGGCATTCGTCAGGCCAAAGGGCATGACCAAGAATTCGAAATGGCCATCGTGTGTTCTGAATGCAGTCTTGGGGACATCCGACGGTTTCATACGGATCTGATGGTACCCCGCGCGTAAATCAAGCTTGCTAAACACTGTGGCGCCCGACAGTTCATCCAACAACTCCTCAATGACCGGTATGGGGTACTTGTCTTTTACAGTAATTGCGTTCAAGGCGCGATAGTCGACGCAGAATCTCCACGTCCCGTCCTTCTTCCTGACCAACAAAACCGGTGAAGAAAAGGAACTATTGCTAGGCTGGATAATACCTGATTGAAGCATGTCGTTTACTAGGCGCTCAATTTCCGTCTTTTGAATATGAGGGTAACGATAAGGGCGCACATTGGCCGGCGCAGCATCAGGTAATACAGGAATAGCATGATCATGTGAGCAGGCTGGCGGAAGGCCGGTAGGGTCGGCAAATATGTCAGCATGTTCATTCAGCAAGGCACGTAAGTCCGCAGGTATGTCCGGCTGGTCCACGTCCACCACCGCCCGCTGTTGCAATAGTAGACCCTGTGGCGCAAATTTGAAGAAGGACCCGACGGCCTGTGCCGTATGTAAAGCACCAGGTTGGGCCCCTTGGAGTCGCACCCTTTGACCGTGCACCTCAAAGTCCATAATGAGGTCCTTGAAGTTCCAGACCACAACACCGAGGTCCTTGATCGTTTAAATATAAACCCTTGCAAGTGCACAAGGCAATTGTACTACGGCGAGTATTAAAGGATTGTCGAACCTCAGGGACGGTGAATACTTTACCAAATTCAAGAGAAGTAAAAGATGTAATTTAATTAATTCTAAAGAAAGCAATGGACTTTATCTAATCTAACTGAGATTTAATCAATATAGAGAAATATCAAGGCAGAGAATCCACCACTAGACATGCAATTACTACTCTCAATTATTATTAAGCATAAGTTAACATGATATGGTAATTTGTGTTCATGGTCAGACACACAAATCACAATGAATTCACTCACGTTCTTGGTCGGACATGAAAGTTCATCCACTAAAAATTAATGTAGATAATTCTATCCTTGGTCGGGCATAGAATTATCATTTGGGCTAATGATCCTATCCTTGGTCGGGCATAGAATTAACACCAGCCTACTTTTAGCTAAGCGCAGGAATTAAAAAGATCTAATTTCATGCAAATCAATCAAGTCTATGGTCAAGCACTCAAAAGAACTCATGAAATCGCATTAAGCATGAATCATAATCAACTTTATAGAATTAAACTATCAAGAGTAGCAATACACATCTAGGGCTTCATCAAGCCTTGAATAAAAGTTTAGTTACACATAGAAAGAGAGAAAAGAAAAGCCTGTTTAAGTAGATCCATCGTCATGAATCCTTCTTCTTCTTCTTTGCTCAAGACTCCTTCTCTTGCTCCTCTCTAGCCTCCAATAAAGCTCTGGTTCTCCAAGGTTGAATGCCCAATACGTTCTCCCTTAAGGCATATATATAAGGATGAAGGAAAGCCCTCAAATCCCCTTCTAAATCCGAGTCAAAATAGGGTTAAATTGCGTTTTCCGTATGCACCGATCGATCGCCCGTATAGCACGATCGATCGCCTTGCGAATGCAGCCGAACGAAGCCGTTTTCCTTTGTTAATTGCTTCCGATCGATCGTATGGCGAACGACGCCGGACGAAGTCGATCGATCGTTTTTACTGTCTTCAAAACTTCGTGCTAGGCCAAAAATTCCAGTAGATACGATCGATCGTTTTGGTATCCGATCGATCGTTTTCTCCAATGTAGTGTTTTTTAGCGGAAGACGCGATCGATCGCGTAAGGATGCGATCGATTGTTTTTACTGTCTAGAATCTTCAAATGGCTATAACTTTTTGCTCCGAACTCCGAATTGCGCGTGGTTGGTGGAGTTGGAAAGCTGACATATTGAATTTTAACATGAGACTTGAATTAGTCCAATCCGATATTTGTACACGTAGTTATGATAATTTGACCATTGAAGTCCGTTTTCACCTCATTTTTGTATATTACTCTTGTTTCCTACAAAAATAAAAAACTATATTAAAGTAGTAGTAATTCTAATCAAACACTAGCATAAATATAAGTTTAGGAGATAATAAAATGCATATTTCATGTATAGATCACACCCCCAAACCTAGATTTTGCTAGTCCCTAGCAAAACAAAACAAAATCAAAATCAAACAAACAACTAAAGAAACTAATACAGAAAAGTAAACACCACTTTCGTAGGGAACACGATTGCATTGAGCATATGCAACAAGCCGTTAAACCTCTAGGTGTCCCTAGTAGGACGAGTGTTGTCTCGTAAGGGTTTGCAGCCATGCTACCCACAAACATGTATTTATTAATCTAATTAACCTAAGTGCAAAAACAAAGCAAAAATTAAAACATTGCAAAACACACAACCTATTATCCCGACAAATACAAACTACAATGCTTAAGAGAATTAACCACATGTACTTGGTTCATAATCAACAGGAATATAGAAGCCCTCAAGTAAGTGGTTTTATTCCACACTTTCATCTTGGAAATTTCTGCTCAAATATTATATAGCATGATAACATAAATAGTAGAAGTGTAGAACATTGTGGCAATACATTCTAAATTTCTGTTTATACAGATCCAGTGTTACCCATTAACCAAAGAACATCAGAATCTACATAGTCATCGTAATCTTTAGGTTCATGATAGCACAGATCTGTGCGCCTCCTTCGGGTCCAACATTCTAGATTTGAGAGGATAATACACCACAGACTTTTTTTCCTTCTTTTTTTTCGCTAGGACTGTGTAAGGCCTGACTTCAAGATGCTTAGGTTTAGCAATGACTCAGGCCAATGACTCCCAGCTAATTTAGCTTAGGGCATTAGGTTTTAAGAGACCGCTTCGGGCCCGAGCATCAGCCTAAGTTAATCCTATAAAGTCAAGCAGCCCCTTTCTTTCATTTTGTTTTCATTTTTTTCGCATTTTCATTTTCATCATTCATATTTTCAGCACATCTTTATTTTGTCCAGGCTGTATTATACTCTCAACCTATTTCCGGTTCCAATCCCTTGCCATAGCCAAGTACATGGTCTATCATGATCTTTTAAGCTCAACAGACAACTACACATCATCCAATGACTATGACTAAAGACATCCCACTGTAGATTAGCATTCAACAAATCTCTAGATGGTATTACTTTTTGTACTAGTGTGTGTAAGTGAATTTTCTTAGTTTAAGCACCTGTTCCAAGAGGACTGTAACAGAAAGGTATGCTCAGTTAAGTGTATCTATCCTCCAGTATACTTACTCACACTTCCAATGCAAATTAATCTCCTAAGAATTGTAATATGCATCATCACGGGATAAGCTATCAAAACCTATGAAAAACTACTAACAAACAACATAAAAACTAATCAAATTTTATTTTTATATTTTTCTGAATTTTTTTTTTCTTTTATGCAAGCACTATTCCCTCCCCCAAACCTATTATGAACATTGTCCTCAATGTGAACAAAATATAGCATGACAATGAGCATATAACAAAGAAAATCAGATAAAGGAGAGAATACACCTGAATACGTGGGTTGCCTCCCACCAAGCGCTAAGTTTAACGTCTTCAGCCAGACGGAGCCATGATCCTCTGTAGGGGCCAGGTTATCAAGTCATCAACCTGGATCAATTAAATGATTACACCACACACTCCTATCCTTGTTGCCTAAGTATGGAGCACATCGTGGAATAAAAGGATGGAGTGGTGGGTAGGGAAGCTTTGGAAAGAGGGGTCCCTGCATTAACCATGAAAGAAGGTCATTAGATAATTTTAATATAAAGGGAACCTCCTCCCCCACATCAACTATTTTGGCCTTAGGGGCCTCTTCTAGTAACCTAATTGGGAAAGCTTCCTCAATTAGTGACTCAACTAAACTATCTATGAAACAATCTAGGTTATGTTCATTAAACAAAGAGTTAGATTGGTCAAGACATGGTATGAATGGTGTTTCAAGAATAGAAGGTTCTGGTGATAGTGCAATAGACTGCAACTCCTCAGATATAGAAGAAGGTTGAAAATTTGGTTCTATCAACACACTCACTTCATCTTTAATTTCTACACACTCTTGATCATTATGTAAAACCCACTCAAGCTCATTGTCAAACCTTTGGGCATTCTGAAGGGATGTAACATCATAATCAGGGGAAACACAGATCCCTTCATCAAAAAATTGGCCCATCGGATATTAGGGATGGACAGGTGGGGTGTACTCTTCTCTCATTTCCTTATATCCAGTTGACAACTTAGTTAAGGCTGTGAGGATGGCAGATTGGTTGGCTATTATTTGGTTCATTTTATCTTCTAAGGTAGATTGACCAAACTGAGGAGTAGAGGCTGATTGGTAAGGCAGTTGTTGGCTTAGGAAATTTTGTCTAAGGGCCTCATGAAGAGTGGGCCTAGGGTTGGGTTGCTCCCAAGGGTTGTTAGGATGATCCTCCCACCTATGAAGACCTTGGGCCTCATTCACATATTTTCTTATAAAATCAGGGTACTCATGGGCCAAAGGGCACTCCACTGGGGTGTGAATGGGACTTAAACAGAGGGCACATGGTTCTGACATATAAGGAGTTGTGTATTGTAGGGAAGATGTGCCACTCCCAAAATTAGAGTGATTATCCCACCCACGGTTGTAAGTATCAACATATAAGGGATGTGGGTGGTAGGGCACTTCATAGGGAGGGGGATTAGGTGTGTGTGAAGAACAATAATCATTAAAGCTCCTATATGGGTTCTCATGGCTAAATCCATAGAAAGGTGAAGACATTTCTTCACCATGCATTCATCAACCGAACCAAAATATCACACATCCATAAATCAGAAAAATCAACCCTAGATATCCACAACTAGCAATCATCAGTCCTAGATATTAACAACTAGCAGTCCTAATAACCACAACTAGCATAACATGCAGTCACAGAAAGAAAAGAAAAACACCAAACACACAAATTAATTCTAAAAATGGAAGGATAAGAGAATGCAAACTAGGGGAAGGGATGGCCCTTCCACGTTGGCGAGAATTCCATGTCTTCTCTTAACCTTGCAAAAAGAAAGAAAAATACAAATTAAGCTACTGACAAATAATCTAAGCTAAGACTCACTAAACTACTCTAACACTAATTATGCTAAGAATCTGGTAAACTATTGAGCCGTCCCCGGCAGCGGCGCCAAAAACTTGATCGTTTAAATATAAACCCTTGCAAGTGCACAAGGCAATTGTACTACGGCGAGTATTAAAGGATTATCAAACCTCAGGGACGGTGAATACTTTACCAAATTCAAGAGAAGTAAAAGATGTAATTTAATTAATTCTAAAGAAAGCAATGGACTTTATCTAATCTAACTGAGATTTAATCAATATAGAGAAATATCAAGGCAGAGAATCCACCACTAGACATGCAATTACTACTCTCAATTATTATTAAGCATAAGTTAACATGATATGGTAATTTGTGTTCATGGTCAGACACACAAATCACAATGAATTCACTCACGTTCTTGGTCGGACACGAAAGTTCATCCACTAAAAATTAATGTAGATAATTCTATCCTTGGTCGGGCATAGAATTATCATTTGGGCTAATGATCCTATCCTTGGTCGGGCATAGAATTAACACCAGCCTACTTTTAGCTAAGCGCAAGAATTAAAAAGATCTAATTTCATGCAAATCAATCAAGTCTATAGTCAAGCACTCAAAAGAACTCATGAAATCGCATTAAGCATGAATCATAATCAACTTTATAGAATTAAACTATCAAGAGTAGTAATACACATCTAGGGCTTCATCAAGCCTTGAATAAAAGTTTAGTTACACATAGAAAGGGAGAAAAGAAAAGCCTGTTTAAGTAGATCCATCGTCATGAATCCTTCTTCTTCTTCTTTGCTCAAGACTCCTTCTCTTGCTCCTCTCTAGCCTCCAATAAAGCTCTGGTTCTCCAAGGTTGAATGCTCAATACGTTCTCCCTTAAGGCATATATATAAGGATGAAGGAAAGCCCTCAAATCCCCTTCTAAATCCGAGTCAAAATAGGGTTAAATTGCGTTTTCCGTATGCACCGATCGATCGCCCGTATAGCACGATCGATCGCCTTGCGAACGCAGCCGAACGAAGCCGTTTTCCTTTGTTAATTGCTTCCGATCGATCGTATGGCGAACGACGCCGGACGAAGTCGATCGATCGTTTTTACTGTCTTCAAAACTTCATGCTAGGCCAAAAATTCCAGTAGATACGATCGATCGTTTTGGTATCCGATCGATCGTTTTCTCCAATGTAGTGTTTTTTAGCGGAAGACGCGATCGATCGCGTAAGGATGCGATCGATCGTTTTTACTGTCCAGAATCTTCAAATGGCTATAACTTTTTGCTCCAAACTCCGAATTGCACGTGGTTGGTGGCGTTGGAAAGCTGACATCTTGAATTTTAACATGAGACTTGAATCAGTCCAATCCGATATTTGTATACGGAGTTATGATAATTTGACCATTGAAGTCCGTTTTCACCTCATTTTTGTATATTACTCTTGTTTCCTACAAAAATCAAAAACTATATTAAAGTAGTAGTAATTCTAATCAAACACTAGCATAAATATAAGTTTAGGAGATAATAAAATGCATATTTCATGTATAGATCAGTCCTGCAACCACTGGACCCCTAAGACCACATCGGCCCCCTTTGTCGGCAATAGGAATAAGTCCGTAATGAAAGTATGGCCCTGGATGGTAAGAGCAGCTTGGGCGCAGACCCCTGAGCTCCGAAGATGCTTGCCGTCACCGATGAGTACGTCAAAGGGTTTGGCATCGGACACATAACAGCCCAATCGCTGTGCTACCTTGTCATTGATGAAATTGTGGGTCGACCCACTGTCAATCAACACTGCCACTTCCTGTCGTTTGAGGAGCCCTCGTACTCGCATGGTGCGCGGGGTGAAGGTTCCGGAGTAGGCGTGCACAGATATTTCTGGTTGCACGTCGGGGTACTCGGGGGCCAACTCATCGTCGTGGAATGGAACCTCCTCGTCGACTTCTTCGATAAGTAAACTTCCGCGCACGGCGCATCGGTGTCCGGGCCCATACTTCTCATCGCACCTGTAACATAGTCCCTTTGCCCGCCGTTCCTCCATCTGAGCAGTGGTGAGTCGCCGCACAGGAGAAGCCACAACGCCACTTGCCTGAGTTCGCAAGGCATGAGGGGTAGGAGCCGGCTGAGGCCCCAGCGCTGGGCCGACGGTCGGGGTCCTGGCCGGGAAGCTCCCACGCCCTCCTCGTCGTTGCCTGACCAACTTCTCTTCTTCGATGCGTGCATGTCGCATAACATCGCTCATGGAATGGCAGGGAAAATGCCTCATTTCATCCGCGATTTCCGGCTTCAGTCCGCGCTTGAAGGTTCCCACCAGGGCCGCAACCGGCCATTCGGGCAAGCGGTTCGCGATCTTCATAAACTCCGAATAATATGCCCGTACTGTTGTTGTCTGTCGAATGGTAGAGATCATCTCATTGAAATCCTGGAATTCGTTCGGTCCAAACTGGATGCACAGCTTATCCGAGAATGACGCCCATGTTGGGTATCACACCTCCTTCTCAAAAGCCTGGTACCAGACCGAAGCATCCCCATCCAAGTGAAAGGCAGCCACCCGGAGACGCTCGGCATCGGAGACAGTACCTTGGTACGCAAAGAATTTGTCTGCTTTGTAGAGCCACTCCACGGGGTCCTCATCCCCATTGAACCGAGGAAATTGCAGTCGGGCCAGGCGGGGTTCTGCGCTACTCCTCTGTCCCCCACGATAGCCGAAGGGGTCTTCCCATTCCGCGTCCAACTCCCTCTGGACAGTTCGGAAGTGCGGGTTCATTGTGACATTCTCTCGAACATCTTGTGCGCTTCGCCCCTCAGGGCCAGTTCGACCCTCCTCCGAGCCTGGGTTGAAGGTGCCTAGTTGGATCCCATGTGCGATGGACGGGCCCGCAGTCAGGCCTGGCATGGAGCCGCCCGATGCGCTAAATCCCCCTTGTCGTACTGGACCCCCATGTCCTCCAGTTGGTGGTGGAGGAGGGGTGACAGGGGCCTGGTTCTGCGCCTGGTTTTGTGTATGGAGCTTCTCCAAATTCTGCATCCGGACTCCAAGTGCACTGATCATGGCGATCAGTACTTCCTGGCTGGATTCCACCGCAGGTCGTGGGCTGGTCACCTCTTTCGCCGCCTCAGGTTCCTCCCTGCTCTCTGGCATGCCCAATGGCTGTCTGTGAGGAGGCATGGTTGCACACAGAACGTCACCGCTCTGATACCAATGTTGTGACCAGCAAGGTCGCAAGCTATCACGAAAGCAAAAGAAGATGAAAAGAGAAAATAAAGTGAGTTTTCTATTGCATGCCCTCCATCAGAGGAGGATGATCTACCTATATAGGCAGAATTGGCGCCCAAAGATGGCGCCCAAAGGTTGGCGCCAAGGGTTGGCGCCACAGGTCAAGCTGATGGGCCTGATGGGCCCAATTACAATGATTATTCAATACCAGTCCGTTACCTAACAATTAGCCTAAACGGACTGTTTACAAAAGATAAGTAAATAATACTAATGTTATCATAATGGGCTTGATAACTGTTGCATACGATGGGCCACTGACATATCGGCCAGGCCATGCGTTCACAACAATACACTTGTCAACTCAAAATATAGTGCTCTCCTCTCGGATGTAACACATAAAACGGTTAAAACATGGAATTGTGATCTATCTCTCTCGAGTATAAACCAATAAAATTTTATTGATATATAACACCTCAGTCTACTCACATTCCTCTCGGATACGCAAGTATTCTTCGGATTGAAACTCACAAGAATTCACTCTTGTCTCTCTCGAGTACAAAGAACAAACCTTTATTGAATTAACAATGATTACACAATAAAATCCATATAGCAACTAGAGTAAAAACATAAGATGAGAGAAAAAAAACTACAAAACCAGATGATTGGGCTTCATCTACGCCTTGGAAAAGTATTTAGCCTCGCATTGGAAGAGAAATCACCATCGTGTTCTTCATGTTCTTCATCTCTTTATCTCCTTTGCTCTAGCCTCCAATAAAGCTCAAAAGTCTATTCTCTGGTTTCTCCAAGATTGCCCAAAACGTTCTCTCATAAGGCCTATTTATAAGTTTGAAGAGAAACCACAAAGTCCCCTTACAAATCCAAGTCGAAATAGGTCTTATTTTAGTTTTCCACAGACGGCAATTTTTATCATTTCACTTTCTTCTTTCTTATTATTTTTTCTTCTTTTTCCATCCTATATCTTATTGAGGTAGAAGAGAAGGAAAAATAATGAATAAGGAAAAAAAAGGCAAAAACGGATAAAAAATGATCAAGTTATGATATTTTTAAAATTGCCCATTTATAGTGTTGTCGACCACACGACTTGAGCATTTATCGTGTTGCATATAACACAATAAAATGACAATTTTAAAAATGTCACCACTTGCTCATTTTTCATCAGTTTTTGCCTTTTTTTTTCGTTTTTTCTTATTTTTCCTCCTCTTCGACCTCATTAGTATCACAGAAAGATATATAAATTGAACTTGTCGCTCGCCAACGACCATTATACGCTTTTGCTAATTTTTATCATTTCACTTTCTTCTTCTTATTTTTTCTTCTTTTTCTATCCTATATCTTATTGAGGTGGAAGAGAAGGAAAAATAATGAATAAGGAAAAAAATAGGCAAAAATGGATAAAAAATGAGCAAGTTATGACATTTTTAAAATTGCCCATTTATAGTATTGTCGACCACACGGCTTGGATTCAAGTCGTGTCACATAATACACGACTTGAATCAAGTCGTGTCGTCGATAACACGATAAATGACAATGTTCAAAATGTCATAACTCGCTTATTTTTCATCCGTTTTTGCCCATTTTTTTGCGTTCTTCCTTATTTTTTCTCCTCTTCTACTTCATTAGGATCACAGAAAGATATATACATTAAACTTGTCACTCGCCGACGAGTATTTCACGTTTTTACCTATTTTTATCCTTTTATTTCATGTCCAGGAGCGGTCGAACACTAATGGATGATCTTTATTTATGTTTCTTTACATGTAGATCTTAATTTTTGTAGTTGGGAGGGCTTTCCCACTGCTCTTACATCAAAATCCCTTCATCACAGATTTTTTTTCATCTTTCCCGCTGTTTTTAGAGTTTTTCGGCATTAAATTTTTTTTTTCGGGTTGGACGACGCCGGCGATGGTTTGAAACTCGACTATAGATGGATCTTTGCCGAAATGTCTTCTTCCCCAACTTGATGATCTTCTAAATCGCTAATTTTGGGAAGAATGAAGCATTTCGGCTACAAAATGCATAGAAAACGTAAGAGAAGGGCATTTTCAGTACTCTAGGTGCCGATTCCAGGTTATATGAGAAGTCAAGAGAAAAATAAGGTAATATAAGAATATCATAGTTGGCGCCAGGTAATATGTAAAAAACCCCACCACTTTCTCCTAAAGCATGTACAAGACCCATCTACTGAGTAGCCAACGGAGTGGGGGTTCAAATCAAGATCTTTGCTGAAGCATATCCTGGTCATCTCATGAAGACACTTCGAGTGTATGAGTTCTTACACCTGCTTGCAATGGGCAGGGGAACCAGCCTCTCACTATCTCATGTGATCGATCACACCATACCACTGGGTAAGGACACACATTGTCTTCCCTCGCCTTAGGAACTCCCACTCAGCCCCAATCACCGTTTCTTCCCTCGAGCGCCATGTCGGTACAATGCGATAAAATCTTTTCTTGCTAGCTATAAGCTTCATGCTGAGTGAGCAATCTTATTAATCAGCCACAAAGGATCATACTCTTACAAAAATGTTTCTAATTGACTCCAACTTAAATGCCTTCAGTAGAAGTAGCCATCTGCTATGGTGGTGGTGGTGGTTCTTCCCTGCTCTGTGGGATCATTCTCTCATATCCCTCTTTATGCTCTTAGTGTGTTTTTCCCTGGGACACAATGTGTGCTATCTTCTGCTTTCTGGTGTGAATCTAATTGTTTTCAGTAGGATGTCTTATGTTGCATCTGTCGCTTCCCTCTACTTTCCCTTTTGATAGACGTCCAACAAATATGTCCAACAGCCTCCAACTTTGATCGGTGGGTTTTGGTTCACTTGTCTATCCAACCAAAACCCACAACATCAAAGTTGGAGGATTTTATTTGACATAAGACTTGTTTACATGAGAAAAGTCTCATGCAGCTTCCATGAGCAGAGCCATCTCGAGCCGTCAGATTTCAACTGGACGGCTGGTATCAAGTTATGGACAATTGAGTGTGAATTGCCACCTGCCCTCGCACTCACACTGTCAGATATCTAGTTCAGCTCATGCAAGCCATATGAGACTAGTCTCATTTAAACTTTGCCCTTGACATAATTATTAGTTGGATAATATCCTGTTCCTTCCCTCCTATAGTCGACAACGTATTCCTTCTCGTCTTATAGTTAATCCCTCTTCTGTAGATAACCTTTCTTTTGACGAGAGAGAAAGAGAGAGGGAGTAAAAATAATATGCTTATTTTTCTGTTTTGGTAATTAAAATGGCAACTAATAATTCCTTTTTCTCACTATATGTTGTTGAAGTTGGTTTAGGTCAAGAGAAAGAAGATGATTGATAGCAAAAAAAAAAGATGAACTATGGACTCCATATCTGTACACTTACACCAAATCCATACATAAGTGTTTATATTGAACAATCAAATAGGCCTCACATAGACAATCCTATCAGATTATTTGTAGGACAATCTGGATTATCCACAATATGAGAGTGCAAGTATCTGTATCCCATTTGGCTATATGAAAACAATCCTATTGTAGATAATCTTGAGTTCGAAACAATCACACAACCCACAAAAGAGAATCTTTAGCTTTTGTCCTTTTCGTTTTAAGAAACTTGAAACTACAAGATATAGGTGTGAAATACTAGAAAAGTACATGATTTAATGAGGCACGTGTATAAATGGTACACGCACAGAGTCAATGGATTCAAAGTCCACGTGCCCCACGTGTGCCAGGTGTCAAGCTAATACATTTGATCTGATTGAGGATTATGTAATCCAATTATTGAACAGCATGATAAAAACTGCCATTAAGATAATCAAGATAGTGGATAGCATCAGTCCTAGGCTCCTAGCACCATTCCTGATCACTCTATAAATAACTAGTGAAATCACCAGCTTCTCCCATCACTTCTCTTCTTTGTAGCAAAGAAGCATCTCATTGTCTAGACTGATCAAAAGAATGGCTCCCCTCCCTGCAAGAGCTCTCCTCCTCCTCCTGATAGTCTCTTTTGCTACAATTGGCCATGCTCAAATAGACTACTTTCGCCTCCTCCTAGTTGTATGTTCTCTACTTGCCTTTTTCTTTTACCAAGTTTGTATATGTTTCAAATATTGCAAAATAGATGAATGTTGATGATCTTGCATTTCCAATGCCGCAGTGGCCTGGAGGATATTGCAATACACCCACCCCAGTGTGTTGCCAGCAAACAACTGGTTACCCCAGATTTGACTTCATCCTTAATCGATTCATTGCTTACAACAGATATGGGCCTAGCAGATCCTGCAGCTACTCCTCATTCAGTGATATTAGTGTAAGAGTCCTTGCAGTTCATGATCTCAACTCTTGATTAGCTTTCCTTTAGTTAGAATGGTTATTGGCTAGGTGTTGATTTGTTTGGTAATTATATGTTTGTATGGAGCAGATTGAATACATCAAGAAGAATATGACTGATTACTGGCCGAGCATCAAGTGCCCAAGCAACGATGGTACCAGTTTCTGGGCAACTGCTTGGGATTTGGATGGCAAGTGCTCTGGTTTCAGCCAGACTGCCTACTTCACCAAGGCTCTGGAGCTCCGGAGGAAGGCCAATATCCTTGACCAACTGGATTTCAAGGGTAAGATCCAAACACTAAGAAAAACAAAAAGAATAAGTCTCAAATTATTTCATAGTTCCTCTGTCCCATATTAATTTGCCCGCATTTGACGAAGTATGTGATTTTAAGGAAGCCGAATTTATTAACCTTTTTTTAGTCCATCCACTAAACCAATTAATTACAGTGATTAATATGAAGAAGAATAACATAAAAGAGGACAATTATTATGGCACATGATCTACATTTCCGATGTGATTTGGCCATATGGGCACTAGCAAATATTAACAAAAAACAATAGCATATGTCAAATGTCATGACTTTAGGAAAGGTAATTAAGAAGATAGTTGCTTTAGGTGCCAAATGTGAGAGACATTATGGTTTCTATTGATGGGTGAGGATTCTTGAACAATTTTTTTGCAGATATTCAGCCAACCAAGTACCAGACCTACAAACTGAGTGAAGTGGAGAGGGCCATCAATGAAGGTCTTAAAATAACAACTGCAGCAATCGAGTGTGGATCAACCAGCAGCCAAAACATCAAAGGTGTACACCTTTGTGCAGACAGCACTGCCACCAACATTGTTGATTGCCCTACCAAGCTCGTCTCCAACTGTGCCTCCACTGTCATCTTTGACCCCTTCACTGCCGAAATGCTCAAACTGCAATATTTTGAGTCTGAGACTGTTGGTTTCATTGAAATGCCTGTTTCCGAGTAATCTCAATCTGTGATGATTTGAGACTTAGCTTATTTAGAACATAGATCATGTTCACGAAATGGTCTTTCTGTTTTTTTTTTCTCTTCAAGAAGAGTTAGGTGAGGTAATGGGTGTTAGCACTTGATTGGGCACCACCTGCTAATAAACACTGTCATCAATGTTGAGAGCTGAAGTTTTCATCAAGATGTTATCTTACGAGCTTATTTTAATTCGCTTCTAGAATATCACCTTTTTCTCGAATGGTAGGAGTAATTTGAATTGAACATTAGGATAAGATCCAAGCTTATAACTATAACAAGAAAGTGTTTTGTAAGGTAGACAAAAGAAGTCTGATCGCGTAGCTCAAAAATTCCCCTGAACAAAGGCGTTTGGGCTGCTATTCTAGCAGAATACACACGAGATCGTATGTTTGCCCAACAAGAGGAGAAATTATTGGGTACAAGCGCCAACACACGTCAGATTTATGGCCGCCAATCAGACGCCGCCGCGTGGCCATTGAGCCCCACAATCCCAAATGGCTAGCATTGGAGGACGGCGTTAAGTGGTTAAACGGAGAAAAACCCGTCCGTTCCTTCTCACCTCAAAATCGTTTTTCCAGCTCACTCCCGCTTCTTCTTCTTCTTCCTCGAAAGGCTGACGCCCAGCTCTCCGAAAAACCCGTCCGTTCTCCGATGCCGGCGGCGACGACCAGCTCTCCATCACTTTGAGGTCGACGCCGGAGGCGACTGCGTGGATCAGCAGATCAGCTCCCCATTTCGTCCACATTGCTTCCGTCTGCATTTTAGTTTGAAAGATGTTTGATTTTTTCCTCAGACGGTCGGACCACACCGGGCGCTAGCGTCCCCCCTCCCGACTGCACCGGACTACTTCAGAGCTGACTCTCGAAAGAACTTCCCTTCTTTGACCGCCCACTAAGTGTTCGATGAAATGCTCCACTAACGAGAGCTGGTCGATGTGGGAGGGTGGTATACTTAGCGAAGGAAGTGGACTGGACCGACCCTCCAAAGAAGCTTTGGCGTTTCAGAATAGATCATCGATCAGGTGAGGATCACCGAGCCTCTTTCTTGATACATTTTTTCTCGAAAAAAAATATATTTTGAATCTTGCAGGCTGATCATACAAAGACCCTCAAAACGATCACAGAAAGATAGGAGACTTTCTGGGTTTGTGATTTTCAATTTTATGGAGTGAGATTTGGAAGTCTTTGTATGATAGATTTGCAGACCATAAGTTTTCGTGTGGCTTCTTCTTGACTTTTGTTTCTGTTGACATATAAAGTTTACTGTCTTTTGAATTTAACCTTTTGATTACACTTTACAATACATTTTCTAACGCCCAAAGTAGGAATATGCAATTGGCATAAACATAAGGTATAATGAAAAGGAATCTTAACATAAGCACTTTTGAACTGTGCATAGGTTGCCTTCATCTGGTCCTTATAATATAATTTAAATTTAACGCTATCTGATCTCGGAGAAAAATAAAGGGGGCCAGTTATACCTGTTTGCTGCACAAGTCAGCTGCAACAGGACTTCGTAAAAGAAGAGGCGCTGTCGTCACAAGAGGATGCGACGACTCAATCTAATTCACCAGATACAAGTGATAATGAGTCTTCTTTGAGAAGACCTCTAAGCTACAGAAATAGGTTTTTGGTCTTTATTCAAATGGGATCACTGATCAACAGAGCAGCTGAAAACTTCTTTATAAGTGAAATAAGGCGGAGGCTATTTATAACAACTGTGTTAATTATTGTTAGTCGTATTGGGTATTTTATTCCACTACCCGGTTTTGATAGGCAGTTGATACCTGAAGATTACTTGAGCTTCGTCTCTGGTTCTGTTGGTAAGTTCTGTTATACACATTGAACTTAAATATAATCCATTATGAAGGGCATATAAGCAGAAGCTCTCTTTCCAAACTTACATATTAAATTTTAATACTTGTTCCCTTCTATTTCGTGAAGTGTTTTGTGCAATATCTTGTCACATAATAAGAGTCATATACTCTTAAAGAATGCCATAACAATATTAAAGCACGACTAAAGAACTGTGCTGTTTATTCAATAAATGCAGTGATAATTATTATTTAAATTATATTGTTCTTGAACTCTTGTGGAACTAATTTGCAATTTGTCCTACTTGTTATTAAGCTGGTAACATTTGCAAGCATTAATTAGTAATCAAAAGTTTAACATAAGGTGACAAATGTAAGAATTTTTATTTTATCGGTGTCATTAAGAGTTCTGATGCATACAGATGTTTATGAATCTGATCTATGTGACTTGATCTGTCTCTGTTGATTCGTCTAACAGATGAGCTTGGTGACTTGTCTTCAGAACTTAAGTTGTCACTGTTCCAGCTTGGAATAAGCCCTCAGATAGCTGCATCAATCCTTATGCAGGTCTGTTGCTAATATTTGGAGTTTACTTGTTAAGTGTCTCATATATATCGGAATGGACTGAAATGTTTTGCCATCTTATTTGAATTGGTTCCTTCACATCCTTATATTGGATCCTATAGAAGGTGGCATATGTAAGTCTTGCCAGTGCACCAAGAGGAGAGATTTTTAAGTAATTGATTACATCTACACATAATAAAGCATGGTGTCGCTTAGGTTAATACAGATGCATATTCTTATGTGTGCTTGAATAAACACTTTTTTGTAGTGTCAAACTACTGTAAAAAAAATAAACTTCTAACATTTTTCAAATTCGAGCTCTGTCTTTTGTTCAAGAGTCCAGTTAGTATGTTGGCTTGCGTTGGGGAGCCACGATGAGCCAAATCTCGATCTGAGAACCTGCATTAATACAGGGGGAAGGCAGATTTGAATTATGTGTTTGCTCCCTCGTTTAACATGCACGTCAGATCTCAATCAGCTGGATCGCGGCAAATTTTGTATCTCTATAAAGCCACCTGCTTGTTACAATTTTGCATAACGCCTTTTCTTCAGACATCATTGCGATCTTTAGATCATTGGTTTTTTTTGGATAGGTGGATTAGGTGATTTTGGTGAGAATTGGGAGCCGGAAGATAGGAGACTTCATCTTAGCAACATCAGGAAGATCCATGTTGCCAATCTCAAGTTGTTCGGAAATGATCCTTCTTGATTATGATTATGAATAAGGACCAGTTCCTTATTTTGCCTTGATTTTTATTGGTCTCTGGACTGTGCAGCTCAAACGCCAATGTGTATTCACCAATGTGTATTTGCTAAATGTATTAGTGTGTAGGTGTTATCAACTGTATACTGTGTGTAGGTGTTATCAGTTGTATTCGCCAATGTGTAGGTGCTAAATGTATTGTGGCTGGACTGTGCAACTAAATTATTATTCAACAGCTTTATTATCAACTTATATTTTACCATAACATTAGTTATTGTTGTTTTCATGTGTGTAGGTGTTATTGTAAATGGCAGAAAACAATTTAGAAACATGGAGAGGGGTTTCTCGTGCATAATGTTCAACGAAGTATATTGAACATATTCAAGAGAACTTTAGAAAAAATAAAAATAGGATGCGCATTTTTAAAGAATCATGTTTTAAAAGGTTGATCGATTTGCCTCCATTCACATATGTGGGACCAGTAGTTCATCATATATTAGTTAGAAATATGTCTGAAATGACATTTGCAATAGGCAACACATCCATTGAATTCTCTCAGCTTGATTTTGATCTTATTTTGGGGTTAAGGTTTACTCCAAGCAACATTAACATTCAGCCTATGCCACAGAGTCCTTTGAGAGAAAGGTTTTTTAAAGGCAAGAAAAGGGTTCTTAAAGATGATGTTTTTTCAGCTTTTAAGCGTTGTAAGTCTGATGAAAATGCAGTCAAGCTTGAGCTGCTTTTATTCTTAGAATCTTTTCTACTAGGGTATGCGCCTGGGGTTTTTGTGCATTTAGAGTTCTTAGATTTACTAGAGGATCTAAATGCCTTTAACAAATATCCATGGGGTTTGATATCATACAATCGGACGATACAATCTTTGAAAAAAGCAATGAACAATCAAAGTACCTCCTATAACTTGTGTGGATGCCCATTTGCATTTCAGGTATTTCTGATTCTCATTGCTCTTACCCAATCATCTTTAGTAAGTCAAATATTTTAATGTATGCCAAATAAAGTTGACAAAATATTGCAGATTTGGGCACTTGAGCATATCCCATCTTTGGGAAAGTATGTTGCATCAAAGGCAGAGCAAGTTCATTTCCCGAGAATCTTAAATTGGGAAAATATTAAACCACGCAACTACGACAGTCTTACCAAAGATATTTTTAAGCCAGATGTGAGTAGATCATTGTAGTCTTACTCATAAGATATTTCTTTATTTTATTGTTGTAGTTCTTTTTAATTGTGGAGAAGAATCTTGAACTCACTGAGGAGGAAAAAAATTGTGAAGTGATTATAGATCTTCTAACGAGTCTTAAAGATGATAGAGACAAGGTTGGATCGTCAAATACTCAAATTGGAAATGAGTCAGTTGATGATCATAACAAAGATGTGTATTTGTTGGTAGAAAAGAAATTTGAGGTCATGGAAAAATTACAAAAAGACTTCATGGAGACTATGAATAGAAAGTTAGATCGTTTGATAGAAGATGTTTATGATTTGAAACAGAAAATAAATTCATCTTACGTGAATAAAGGAGTTGATGAAAAGGTAAATTTTATGTTATAGTATGTGTTGACCTAATTAGTTTGAAGTTTGATTAAGATTGATTAACTTTGCTTACAGGTTGATAGGTTGGAAAGTACACATGGCGGTGTTGATTCATTTAGTGCTGATAGAGATGAGGAAGTGCAGGTAAGGATACGTATAAAGTTACTTTCTTAATTTTATTGTGGTCTCTCTTTTATAAATTAGCTACCTATATTTTTACAGCAGGGTGGTGAGATGGAAAGTACACATGATATGGAAGAATTGGGGCGTATGACCTCAACTTCTACCAAAGAAAGACAAACTCCCTCAGATCTACATGAGGTTTCTAGAGTTTCTTTACCTAATTTTTTATGTAATGTATTGTTCTTCAATATTAATGTATAACTTATTTCTACAGGTTACTGTCTTGGATTCAAGTTCAAATAAACATAAGACAAAAGTTGAGTTGATCAAACGACAGAAAAGGACAATAGTTCCTGCTGCAGTCTTTTGCTCCCCATTTACTGATCCTAATCCAAAAAGACGAAGGAGAGATGAGGCATCTACCACAACAAAAATTAGTATGAAGAGACACTTAAAGAAAGAAGATATAGTTGCAATGCACAAGTGGACAAAATCACGAAAAGGCATCACACGTGAGACATTTGATGACATTACAATAACTGTTGATCTTGTGAAGAGGGTACTCAATCCAAGAGGTGGATTAAAGACATTGTAAGTTGATCATACATCATTTTTTTGTCTCTTTCACAATATATCATTGTTTGACATTAGGAATTCAATCTAAATATGTAGGACATTGAAGCATATTGTGCTATGTTACATAGAAGACATGAAACATATCCTCACTTGTACCCTCAACGTTGTGAATTTGTAAAGACTTGGTTTGGGGTAAGCGCACGACACTAAGTTAATTTGTCAAGTAAGAAAGTATGACTAATACAATGTAAAATTATTTAATATTACACAGCCAATATGTGCAAGTGAATGGGTTAAGTATTCATAGTTTAAAGAGAAATGTCACAATGATTCTGTCCCGGAAGTTAGTATTCCATCCTTGTATGAATGGAATGAGTCCTTAGTCAAAGCTGTAAAGGGTATATCCTATCCTTGGTGGGATTGCGAATATGTAAGTATTTCAATGTGCATTTTTTGTTTTAAAGTGTTATAGTAGTTCATTGTAATAGTTTTATATTCTTCTTACGTCATTGTTAGGTCTACATTCCTCTCAATGTTGGTGACAATCATTGGATCCTGTTGGTTGTAAACATCTCTGAAAAGCAGATATGTATATTGGACTCATTTAAATCAAATGAATATTATGACGGTGTGGAAATTTTAGATGTTATACCTCCTTTGGTTGCACATGTCTCACAAACAAATTCATTTATGGAGAGATGGACAGTATGTGTCATTTCAGAACTTCCAATGCATGACAATATGTACGAAGCTCACCCTTTCCTTATATCTCTCTGGTTTGATAAGGTTTGATAATTCTTACATTGTCATTTTTTGTGCAGCCATGATTGTAGGATTTTTGTGATGAAATACATAGATTACATGTGCTCAAAGCAAAAATTAGATTTTACATAGGTAGTTGTCTATTATGTACTCTTTCAATGTTGGTAATTTTTAATTACGTTGTCTAAATAGGATATTTTTCATATATCTCAGGATGACATTCCGTACTTTCGAGGAAGAATCGCTTTAGAGCTTTACAAGGGTGAAGTTGCACCATAGACATAGAGCCTTGACTGAATAGCTTAAAGTTTCATATTGTATTTTTGAAAGATTTGATAAATGTAAATTATTTTTTGTAAGCAACACATGTAGCATCAACTGAAAATGATTTATGTTTTATGTTGATAGCAGTAGTGGAAAGTAAAGATAGTGGAATTCATGGTGCTCTTTAATGTGAAATTGAAGTTTGTGAGTTTAATGACATCTTTACGTTGGGTCTCTTGCCTATGTTAGTTCACACTCATAATGAGTGGTTCAGGCTTCATATGTGCAGTGATAGGTTTGAAGGGCTTGTCAAGATTGATTGTAGGAAAGAAATTGATGCTCCTTTTGTGTTTGGATGCTCTGTCGGGTATCATTTGTTATTTGTACATATATAAGGATTACATGGGCAAGTGTACTTCAAATAAATAGAAATCCAATTGATTTGATTTGTAAAGTTCTTGGCTCATAGACTCCATTTGGAGTTATTATTAATGCTGGGGGCCGTTGATAAACATGAACAAGGCTGAAACTGAAATAGAAGGTTTTTTATATTGTTACAAGGAAGTGTTGCAAGGATTTAAAGAACAGTTACATTGTAAGAAACATTTTTAAAACCGGGTTTCTCATAATGAAATTGTAAGAAATAATATCGAGGACTTTACATAATATTGAAATATCTTATTTCTTTTTTGCATAAGAGAAAAATCTTATTTTGTTTTCATATTTAAATATGCAAGGTTTGACGTATTTATTATTAATCCTATAGAACAAGTGTAAGGTTTCACCGTTTTGCTTAGGTTTTGATATTATGTTTCTAACAATTACCAGTAGAGAAATATATAGCTAACTAAGTTTCCCATATTGAACTTATCAGGAATAATATCGACGACTTGTTAATTTACATTGAAAAATATGACCTCTTTTTATACTTAAAATTATAAGGTTTTATATATTTATTACTAATTATATGGGAAAAGTGCAGAGGTTCCACCTTAATATGGATATTGACAATTATGTTTCTAACAATTACCATGTGAGAAATATATGAAAAGCCGGGTGTCTCATATGAAACTTGTGAGAAACACTTACGAGGTATATTGTTTCTAAGAATTGACATATGAGAAACATAACATAACCAAACTTTCTTACATATAACCTGCCAGAAACAAACTTGCGGCCCTTTACACCAACATACAGATATCCTATTTCACAATATAAAATATGCATTTGACCTTGATACGTTCACCATCCACATTAATTTTACATATTCCCAAAACAAAATTAAAATTTCTTACATTGACTTTTCACACATTCAAAAAATACATATGCATCATTCAACTTTACACATCCTCCGCCCCAAAATATGAACTTTCTCTTCTATCATTACGAGCTTCTTACGCCTAATTCAACTATGTCACTGTGACGCACGTACTACAAACATCACTATTTTCTTCCTCCTTCGAGCATGTCATTATTATCAACATCCTACAAAAGAGGATGAACCTTTAGACATATAGTTATAATAAATGCACCATACAATGATAACAATTTCTCTCCTTACCGGATTGACAAAACCTGCACTCATAGGTAGAACAAATGGATATAACGTTGGGTTAAAGGTAATTGGAATTTGTTGTGGGTTAAATGGTTGATTTGTAACACCTAACTCCCTTAACTGCATCGGTTCACCTATACAATAAAGAGTATAATATTGGTCAAACTTATTCAACTCATACACTGAAGATTAAAATAGTATGCAATAAATAAAAGAGCTTACCTGATGTGTCCATATTAGCTTGTGATGACTGAGGAATTGCTACATTTGATGCTCTTTTTATCAATCCCTAAATAGGTTGCAAAAATGTGGGGGTCCATCTCTAGTTTTGTACTAATATCAATTGCATGTAAATAATTATGAAACGCATGCCCCCTGGGAAGCACCTCTACTGGAACACAATTTAATTGTTCAAAACTTCAAAACAAGTTGAACAAGTTCAATTTATTAGCTAGGGACTCGGTCCTATGGGCCTCCCAACTGGTTGAGTCAAAATGGGTTAGGGTGGATTTCATGAGGTTTAAAGCCCCCAAACCAGTTTCCTCTCCAGCGTGTTGATCCTTTCATAAGCCATCCCCGTCTATTAGGGAACCCTTTTGTATCAAGTTGTCTTTCTTGGGCGATAGTCATGCTCCTGGTAAAATTGAGAAAATAAGAACACATGCTACATTCCTTTGCTAGTGCTTCTTCGTCAATGTTCTTATTTCTCTGGTTAATGGAGGATGCATGATTCATGGTCCTAAGACAACTAACTTGCCTCTATCTTATGGGAAGCAACATTAGATACAATAAGCATGTGTATGAGCATGAGGTGAATCTGGACACGAATAATCATGTACCTGAGTTAAGTTCGGACACTTTAGCACTCTCCATTCATATACTATCATCACATATACTGCCAATATAAAACAAATAAGATGAGAACACAATTCGATAACATTAATTGAATGAGTCTTGCAACAACAATAAACTTAAAAAATAATTGACTTTAAATATCACACTTGCTGCCGGGGCCACCAAGAGCTCTTTACATATTACTTGGCGCCAACTTTCGTTTTCTCATATTACCCGGAATCTCTTCTTTTCTTCCATATGACCTAAAAATTACCTAAAATACCCTTCTTCCCAAATGGGCGCCAGGTAATATGGAAAAACCTTCCTTCTTCCCTCAAATTTAACCTAAGTCTTCCATCTTCCCAAAATTAGCGATTTAATGGAGCATCCAATTGGGGAAGAAGATATTCCGGCGAAGGTCCGTCAATCATCGCAGTTCAAATCACCGCCGGTGCCGACCAATCCGGAAAAAATAAAATTTTATGCCGAAAAACAACAAAATTAACGGCAAAGACGAGAAAAAAGCTATGATGAAGGGATTTTGATGTAATGGCAGCGGGGAAGCCTGCCCAACTACAAAAATTAAGATCTACATGTAAAGAAACACATATAAAGGTCACCCATTGGTGTTCGACCTCTCCTGGACATGAAATAAGAGGATAAAAATGGGCAAAAGCGTGAAATATTCGTCGGCGAGCGACAAGTTCAATTTATATATCTTTCTGTGATCCTAATGAAGTAGAAAATGAGGAAAAATAAGGAAGAATGCGAAAAAAATATAAACAAACGGATAAAAAATGAGCAAGTTATGACATTATAAAAATTGCCCATTTATCATATCGTTGAAGACACGACTTGAGTTCAAGTCGTGTATTATTTGACATGACTTGAATCTAAGTCGTGTCAAATAGAACACGACTTGAATCAAGTCGTGTCGTCGACAACATGATAAATGGGCAATTTTCAAAATGTCATAACTCGCTCATTTTTTATCCGTTTTGCCCATTTTTTTGTGTTATTCCTTATTTTTCCTTCTCTTCCACCTCATGAAGATATATTAGGATAAAAATGGAAGAAAAAATAAGAAGAAAAAAGAAATTGGAAGTTGTTCGACGTCCGAAACTTTGCCTGAAAGCTTCCCTTTTTCTTTCTTCTTATTTTTTGTTACTTTTTCATCCTAATACATCTTAATGAGGTGGAAGAGGAGAAAAAATAAGCAAGAACGAAAAAAATTGGCAAAAACGGATAAAAAATGAGCGAGTAATGACATTTTGAATATTACAGTAAAATCGTGTCATAGGAGACACGATTTGACTTCAAGTCGTGTACTCGACGACACGATTTTATTAGAATTTTAAAAATTTCATAACTCGCTCGTTTTTTATTCGTTTTTGCCCATTTTTTTGCGTTCTTCCTTATTTTTTCTCCTCTTCCACTTCATTAGGATCACAGAAAGAGTTATGATATTTAAAAATATGATTTGAATCAAGTCGTGTCACGCCCCAAAATTCCTAACCTCGATTGGAGTGCGGAAGTCTTCAAAAATACCATCTTTGGTGAGGTAGGTACTCTGGGACGCGACTCGGATAGTCGAACCAATCAGCCAATTACATCATCACAAAAGGATGTGCAATTAGCATTACCAGAAACTCTCATGAACATGGAAACTCATCTTCCAATCTCTAAATAAAACCTTGTAAATGTATCAAATGAATCCTACTTAGTTATTATTACAGCAAAAAACTTAAATTGTCAATTAAAAGAAATCATTAAAACTATGGCATACAACGGCCAGTAATGACATCAAGTTATCAAACTAAGCAAGTAATTGAAAGCTCTCCAATCATCCTTGAGCTTCAGCGTCACCTTCCTGCTCCTGCACCCGTCCTGTCTTAGTTATCTTTCGTGCTTGCATCAGAGGATGCATGAGTATTTCATAGAAACACTCAGTAGGATGTAAAAACCCATTGAAAATTAATCAAGCAGAAAGAAGAGAAATAAAGACAATAAAGGATTATGGATATTCAACAACATCTGGACTAAACCAAAGGATTGTTGTGAACGTCGGGCCCAGGACGTCAGCACGCACATGTCATACGAACGGACATCACGCTAGATAATTGATTGGGCTTTGTTAGGATATTAGATTTGCTTTGAGTATCTGTTTAATTGAATAATGGATGTATTCCAAGCCCGTTAGTGGCCCAATTAGTGGCGCGTCCCTCTAGGGCACCGCGCCACCTTTCTCCCTTTATAAGGAGGTCATCCTCCTCAGTTTAGGGAATGCAATAAGAAATTACTATTCCTTTTACCTTTTCTTTCTTGTCTCTTCCTCCTTCTCCGGCCATGGTACTTGGCCCTGTTCGTGTCCCATGCCGGGACACAACATTGGTATCAGAGCAGGTTGTTCCTTACCGGCCACGCGGGGACGCAAAGGATCCTTACCGGCCACGCAAGGGAGCCGCCTGGTTTTCCTCCCAGTCGGAATGGGACTCACCTCCGCCGCCGTCGGCACCGTTGCCAGGCACCGCTGCCTGGTACCCCTCCCGGCCGCAGTGGGGCTTCCCATAGCCACCACCGTCCACTCCGCCAGCCGCACTTTTTCCTCAGATCGCCACTATTGTTTGTGCTGGAAAATGGCTTGACCCTTCGTATGTCCATCTATCGACTAGGCCCTGCTGGGGCAACAATCCATTTATTCCATTGGACGTCCGACAGCCGCCAGGATCACCCCCTTTGGCTCCAGCCGCCAACACCACCGCTCAGGCGATGGTCCTGCCGTCGACGGCCCCGATCGAGATGGATGTGGACGACATAGAAGAGGAGGAGGACGAACTTACCGACGATGTTGATGGAGTGGTTCCCATACCCATCGCTCTGTCTCCTTCCTCCAATGGCGTTTCCATTGTTCAAGCTGACTGCCATTTGGGTTCCTCCACCGCCGCCCCGATCATCTGGCCCTCCTCTGTCACTACCAACGATAGGGTGGAGGTCCTCCAGCCCACCGCTGCCATGGCTTCCGCGAGCGTTTATTCTGACGAAACCAAGCTTTCCTCCGCCGTACTGCGACTTCGACCGTGTCTGCCGCTTCCTTCACGGCCATATCCGGCACACCACCGACGGCCGGACCACGGTTGCTCTCGGCCGAGGGACCCACGGGCCTCAGCTACCTCGGTGACGACCACAACAACCTCGCCAACTCCTGCACGGCCCAAAGATCAAATTTTTCCGACTGCTACAGTCACTACGATGGCGCCTAAAGATGTGTCGCCATCTCCGCCTCGTTGGTCGGTGTCGCTGCGCATGCGGGCACGGCCGGACATGGCAGCATAGCTTGCACCAGCTACAGCGGTCTTCCCATGCCTACCATGTGTTTGAGAAAATGCCTGAGAGAAATTTGGGTTCATGGAATGCTATGATGTATGCATTCTCAAAGGATGGATGGTTAGAGGAGCGCCAAATCCGCAACATGAGTCCGAGGAAGAAGCTCCTCAAGAAAGGCTTCAGTTGGGAACGATCCATTTTTAGCGACGAAGTTATAGTACATTATATTGTTTTTTTGCTTGATGTGTGCAAATTTGTTTCAAGCAGATATACACACCAGCCAGGCGATCCAGATCAAGATATATTCCCAGTTCCTTTTAGTCAGATGTATCCCCTGAGTTGTCATTCCAGTTATTTGAAATTGACAACAAGCGCTCTACCAAATTCACAGACACTGCTATCACGGTGGCATTTACCGCTTGGAGCAGTGGTTCATTCCCGGGCAGAAGCTACTGATTGGGAAGAAATTCCGATTGTCAATTTTGGACCAACATGCATCATCCGTTGGAGAAGAGGCTGCACGTACATCAACCCATGCGTGCCATTTACAGGGAAACATTTTGCTCGAGATGAACTTGTTGTAGATGAAAGTCAATTACTGAATTGTATACCCAAGGAAGACTTTGGTGGAGGCCACCTAGATCCCAATCTGACTTCTGCAAAGGAGTTGGTGGCACGTCTGGGATTGGGCAAAGCAAAGTCTAATGGTGAACCTCCTGAATTAGGTGCTGCAGTTGATGGTAATGCTGATCGCAACATGATTCTTGGTGTTGCCAGGAGCATGCCTACATCGACTACACCTGATGTTGTGGCACAGAAATTAAATCTGAAATTTTTTGAGCTACCCACAGGCTGGAATTTTTTTGGTAAGTTAATGGACGCTGGATTATGTTCTATTTGTGGTGAAGAAAGTTTTGGAACAGGTGCTGACCATATCCGTGAGAAAGATGGGATTTGGGCAGTTTGTGCAGACGAGTTGAAAGCCTTTATTATTCTCCTGTTTTCTGCAAATAAGCTAGGTTGGGATTGTGTGACCGGTGAGAGCTCATTTGGATTTGAGAATAGTCTGTTAATGGGGAGTTGCCAGCCTCTGTGTGTCATTTTGACCCGGTGTTCATGGTTGAGCCTGGTTACATGCTCCGTTATGTATTACCATAAGGCCCTCATCATAAATGGGCAGAGGACACTTCTTGTGAAGGTCAATCAGATTGAATCTATTCGTGCTGGTGCTAATTTTGGCCCAGCTGTTCTTTTCTTTGAATGCAGAAACCGAAAGAGGGATTTCATCTATGACACAGAGCTTAATGGCCTTGCTGAGTCAGCAGTGTTTCCAGACATGATTGTTGCTGTCTCACGAGGATGCCCTACCCAAGCATATGTTCAGTACAAGACAACGGAGAAAGTTGCAGCCATATGGAATATATTCTTTTCAGGTGGTTATATTTCTGTCTGTGTTGATGATAACCATTCTACAAATGAGTTGGTCTTCATTCTAGCTCAAGCAGCCCTGAGTGATACTTTGGTTCCTCTAATCCTGGACATGATCAGCTGTAAACTACCTCTTCACTGCCAGTTGTTAGATGGCCTTTTGCATATCTACCATCTAGGAGTCACGGGAGAAGGGGGCTATAAATTCTCAGCAGAGGACTCTTTGCTTCTTGTTGAGGCCTTAAGTAGGGTCGTGGCAAAGCTGCCCCCAGATGATGCTGCGAGGGCACTGGAGATATTCGTACATCCAGTTGTAATACCTTTACAGGGATTTGTTAACCAAGGTTCAGGAGCATTGCAACATGGACTTGCACATCAGCTTATCATTCACATTGATCGCCTTGCAAATATTTTTGGGTATGTGACTCACCCTGAAGCTTTGGCAAATGCAGTTCCAACACCATGGCCAATATTTAAAGCCCTATTTGAATGGGATATGCGGACTAAGGAATCATTATGTCGCACTTGCAAAATTGTTGTGAGAACATCTGGAAGCTTAATGGGTGTCCCCACAGGGTCAATGCTAGAGGAGGCCTTTAATGACTTGGCGTCAAAGGGAATATCATGGGGAAAAGCTGGGTATAATAGTGTTGTAACTGCGAACACCCTTTCCAGTGACGACCCAAAGTATGGCTATAATGTTGCAAGTAGAAAATTTGAGGATCTGACTCAGTTAATTCATGATCTCAAGAACTCTAATCCCAAGGCCCGTATAAGCGTAAAACTGGTATTGGAAGCTGGTGCTGGAGTGATTGTCCGTGGTGTTGTAATAGGCCATGCGGACCATGTCTTGATCTCTGGTCATGATGGTGACACTGGCGCATTCCATTGGATAGGAATAAAGAACTCCGGGCTTCCATGTGAGCTTGTTTTGGCTGAAACCCACACCACCTTAATTGCCGCTGCTCTTCGTGGTCAACTGCAAATGGGAAGGGACGTTGCTATTGCAGCTTATATGACATTTGTGATAAGGTGTCTGCTATGTTTTAAGTTTTTGGGGTTCTCAATTCTCCGCGCCTCAATCACTGTATCCCTGTTCACCAGATGGCCTTCGCTGAGCCTAATTCCACTGTCAAGATTTATGTCAGCTTCTATGGGTCGCCTTGAGGACAAGGCGGAAGCGGAGCATGGTGGATTGTTGTGAACGTCAGGCCCAGCACATCAACACGCACATGTCATACGAACGGACATCACACTAGATAATTGATTGGGCTTTGTTAGGATATTAGATTTGCTTTGAGTATCTGTTTAATTGAATAATGGATGTATTCCAAGCCCGTTAGTGGCCCAATTAGTGGCGCGTCCCTCTAGGGCACCGCGCCACCTTTCTCCCTTTATAAGGAGGTCATCCTCCTCAGTTTAGGGAATGCAATAAGAAATTTCTATTCCTTTTACCTTTTCTTCCTTGTCTCTTCCTCCTTCTCCGGCCATGGTACTTGGCCCTGTTCGTGTCCCATGCCGGGACACAACAGTCTATACGCCTGAAAAAGAAAGATCAGTCAATACGAAAGAATTCCTGACTCTCAATATAGAGAAAGGATAATAAAGTATACGACTCCTAACAAGTCACCGGTGTAGGGAGAAGAATCAACAATCACAATACCTCTCAACATCGAAAGTTCAAAGAGATTCAATTTCTGCTCGCTGTGTACCAACTACGTGGATACTTACCAGATCATCCTAGAGGTTCTCCCTTTGGAACCCGGCCATGCGTCTAAGGATGCTGGCCCCATCTGTACTTACGGGCACAATGAGCGGAGACTGCAGACCTTACGTAATATCATGCAGCCTAAACGTACGTATTTACCTCCCTTGGGGCAATGAGGAACCTAAGTTCCATAAATATCGGAGGTCACACTGGACCTAGCAATGGCTCGTGAGCATACTATGATTCCACCGAACGATTAGTAGAGAAATAGGTCAATTTCAAACCGGACAATGATTCAATCAAAAGCAGAGGTCTCAACTTTCTGAGAATAAGGTAACTCTTACCACAATGATTCACTCATGGTGTATAAATAAAACTTCAAGGTCTCTCGATAATATATGACTCACTCTCTGGAGTATAAATAGAAATAGTAAAGACTCTCAACAACATATGACTCACTTTCTAGAATAACAAGGAGATTCACATCTCAAATAATAACGAAACTCACCATATGACTAGAAATAAAAGAACCAATACTTTGAGACACATATGTTCATGCATAGCCTTAGATAGGAATATTCTAGAAAACAATTGGGTTTATAATATTAATACATATCCAAAGTCAAGATTTAAGGATAAGTCCTTGATGATTTGATTTCCAAGTGGAATTTCAAACAGACACAAACGCTTATCTAAAAAAAAGAAATCTTGGCTTATTTACTCACTTAGACTTGCCCCATATGATTAGTCTTTTTACTTATCCAACTTTATTGTGATAATCCATATTAAGAAATATAGTGAATAGTAATAACACTTTTTAGTTCATATTATACAATATCAGTAGTGTTAATAAGTATTAGTGCATAGTCTTAATTATACACCACCTGTGTCCAAGAAACACTTATTCAAACTCAGTATCAGAATACGGACAGATAGGGTTGAGAATTGCATACTCCAATTAGAGACTCAAACCGAATCAACACATAAAGAAAGTACTAAAGACATTTGGATTCTCAAGACACCATGAATTATATACTCGATATAAATCCTCAACTGAGTTATGACACACTGGATCTAGACTTCAAAGATCACTATTTTAGAAGATGAAGAATGATGATTCGAGTTCCAATTGGAAAGTCGAATCGAGTCAACACTACAAGTGAAGCACACGACTTATCAAATACCAAGCCACCCTTCATTAGCCCATGATATTAATTCTTATACATAATCTATTCTACTGCAATAGTTACTGAAAAATCTTATATGATATATATAAAGTTCTTAGTATACTTATTATAGCATATGTTATTGCTTTGATAATGTTTTCCTAACTTTTACCTTAATTACAATGTTCTGTTTTTACATAGCAGTTGAATTCCAATGCCTCTCAGTATTAGCACAGACTGAATTTAATCTTGAAACTTTTACTGTAGATATTCCTCTGAGTCTAGTTTCTAACCCCACTAATTTTATAGTTTTCCGATTTTATTTGAATTAGTTATGAATTATTTACTATAGACTGTCAGCACAGAAACAGTTCTGGCTGAGATTAAGATTTTTAATTAAACTCGATTATCTTCCTTAGTAACACTTTATAGATGATAATATATTATGTGAAAAGTTTAAATGAGATCGCTCTCATATTGCTTATATGAGACCACTTTGAATTGTAGCTGTTGGATCTTGATCTGACGGCTACAAATATCCATAATGATCTCACCCACTCCTTGATGTGACACTCACCAATTTGATATCCACCCTCCGATCAGAATCTAACGGCAATAAAGATTGGCCTCATGCTCCTTATATGAGAACGATCTCATGTAAATTCATCTCATATATTATTAATAGACATTATTACTCCCCGCCTAGACCAATTACAGACCTTATGATTGTCTGGAATACTAAAGTACCCTCTTTTATCATGTCTTTTACCATACCTAGCAGTTTTAAGTAACTACCCTTTGGAATATGGATAATTAAATTAGGACAGCACTTGCGACTACTTGAACCAACGAAATCAAGGAACTAACAGAGAAAGATTAGAACTTTAGACCTCAATACAATCAATAGATATCAAACATTGATAGTATTCCCATCTAAGAATATAGTATGGATATAGCATGAACATAGCGAAGAACATAACCAACAATAAGATTAGTATAACCAATCATAAATCAAATTCCATCTAAATCAGCATATATATTGATGATAAGAATGAATGAATCAATATTCATAGATGAGAAGAAAAAGAATAGGAATAGAATAGGGAAAAACTATCCTACTCTTAATTCACCGAAAATTTTGCTTTTTACGCGTTGTTCGTCTCCTCCGCTTCTTCCAAAGTTCCCGCTCGAAGCTCTTACAAATCTCCCACAAGAATAAGCCTTATAGGAGAAAGGTGAACGTGGGAAGGAGAAGAAAAAGGTCTCTAGACGTTCTAGGGCTAGGGTTTCAATAGCACAAGCCCAACACTACAAGGGTTTATATAGAGTTTTGGGAAATCTCTTCTAAAAATATTCTTCCTAAATTATAGACTCTTTCCACCAATAAGAATGCTCCAAAATCCTCCAAAATCTTTAGATAAAACATCCTCTCTAAGTTTGGTTAAGATTGATATCTTTTTCCCCAATAAAATCGACTCAAAATCGCAATTTCCATATTCAATCTCAGCCGTTGCGATCGATTGAGTACCCCGGCGATCGATCGTGTAACCCGTCCGATCGATCAGCGATCGATCGTGTACCCCAATCGCGTACTAAACTTCAAACTATCATAACTTTTTGCTCCGAACTCCGAATTGAGCACCGTCGGTGGCGTTGAAAAGCTCTCTTCATTTCTTTAACACCATGTACCAAAATAAAATAAAAACAAACATCAAAATTTCATACTTTTAGATCAATCTCTTAAAATATTAATTTTAATAAGCATACAAATTTTTTGGGTATTACAAGTCGTGTCTTCGACGATATGATTTTATGCTCATTTTTACTCCAGACGTCGAAAAACTTCCACTTTCTTCCTTATTCTTATTTTTTCTTCTTTTTTTCATCCTAATATATATTCATGAGGTGGTAGAAGAGGAAAAATATAGAAAACGCAAAAAAATTGATAAAAATGGAAAAAAAATGAGCTTAAAATCGTGTCATCGAAGACACAACTTGATTCATGTCATGTCTTCAAATGTCATAACTCTTTCTGTGATCCTAATAAAATGGAAGAGGAGGAAAAATAAAGAAGAATGCATAAAAAATAGGTAAAAACGGATAAAAAATGAGCAACTTATGATATTTTCAAAATTGCAGTAAAATCGTGTCGTCGGAGAGTCAAGTCGTGTCTCCTACGACACGATTTTACTGCAATATTCAAAATGTCATAACTCGCTCATTTTTTATCTGTTTTTGCTCTTTTTTTTTGTTCTTCCTTATTTTTCCTCCTCTTCCACCTTATGAAGATATATTAGGATGAAAAAATAAGAACAAAGAAGAAAGTGGAAGCTTTCTGACATATGCTTTCTTTTTCTTCTTATTTTTTCTTATTTTTTCATCTTGATATATATTCATGAGGTGGAAGAAGAGGAAAAATAAAGAAGAACAAAAAAAGGGCAAAACACGGATAAAAAATGAGCGAGTTATGATATTTTAAAAATTCCAGTAAAATCGTGTCGTCTAGTACACGACTTGAAGTCAAGTTGTGTCTCCTACGACACGATTTTACTGCAATATTCAAAATGTCATAACTCACTCATTTTTTATTCGTTTTTGCCCTTTTTTTGTGTTCTTCCTTATTTTTCATCCTCTTCCATTTTATTAGGATCACAGAAAGATATATAAAATAATGTTGTCGAAGACACGACTCAATTTCAAGTCGTGTCTTCGACAACACAATTTTACTGCATTCTTCAAAATATCATAAATCGCTCATTTTTTATCCATTTTTGCACTTTTTTTTGCGATCTTTTTTCCTCCTCTTCTATTTCATTAGGATCATAAAAAGATATATTGTCACGTCCCGAAATCCCATACCTTGATCGGAGTGCGGAAGCCAACAAATGAGATACATTTCGAGGTAGAGATTCTAGGCACGCGACCAAACAGTTGATTTCACCACCGATTACAATCATCTCAAAAGGATGTGTAACCGATTATGCCCGCAATCAGTGTAATACAATACTAGACATCAATAAATAATATGAAATGAATTTACTTAATAATAATCCATTAATGATTCTTCAAATAAAATAAACCTATAAGTCTATGGCACACAATTGCCAATAATATCATAAGCATCAATAAAAGCAAAGTAAATAACTAGATAGTCTTTAAAACTCTTCACGGTTCCTGCAATCGCCTTTCCACTACTGCAATTCCTGATCTCAATTTTCATTTGTGCCTGCATCAGAGGATGCATGAGTATTTCATAGAAACACTCAGTAGGATGTAAAAAACCACTGAATTAAAACAAGCAGTGTGAAGAGAATAAGAATAACAAAGGATTGTGAACATTCCACAACATCTGGACCGAACAAAGGTCTATACACCTAAAAGGTTAGTCAATAATAACAATCCTAACTCGCAAGTATTGGAAAACATCAATAAGACTCTGAACAAACATATGTGTAATGAGAGAATAACAATCATATCATAGGCTCCAGACATCTATAGTGAAAGGAATTACAATTTCTGCTCGCTGAATTGGTCGCTCGCAAGTGACTAAAATAATATACCAGAACCACCCTAGGGGTCCTCTATTTGGAACCCTGTCATGCGTCTAGAATGCTAGCCCCACCAGTGCTTACGGATATGATGAGCGGAAACTGAAGACCTTCCGTAATGTCAACAGTCTAACGTACATATAGTGCCTCCCTTCGGGCAGTATGGAATCGCAACTCCATAAATATAAGTGACCTCGCAAGATCTAGCAATGACTTAATTGAGCATACTATGAATCCACCATGGGGAGAGTCTCGCAAGATCTCCAATGGAAGAAACAATCATGTAATCAGTATGAGCAATATCTCAAAGGAATAGAGGTCGCAACACTCTAAGATCATAAGGTATCTCTTACCAGAATAGACTCTCTCACGGAGTACGAATAGAAGTGTCAAGGTCTTTGGCCAACACATAACTCACTCATTGGAGTAGCATAGAATAATAAGCTTCTTAAAGGCATGCAAATCACTCTTGGAATAACAAGACAATCCAAACACTTCGAATAATAACAACCCACCCAAGGAGTACCATGCAATCAATACGTACCTTTCATGCTCAGCCCTAGATAGGAATTCCTCATACGTGATAGATAGTTATGAATCACTTGATCAAAGGATTAGCCCTCCTAATTGGATTACTTCTAACCCAATTCTTACTGTGATATTCCATAAGTATATAGTCCAATTACTGGTATTGACACGTTAATTATTATCATATCATATTACATGATGTTATTTGTATGGGAAATGATATTTGTACATCAAATTTTCTACACATTTCTATACACAGCTGATGTGTATGGCAATGAGTGGGTGAACTGATATGACCCCACATCAGTTCACCCACTCATTTCCATACACATCAGCTGTGTATGGAAATGTGTAGGAATCTGATGTAGGGTTATCACTGCCCTATTTGTATACTTAGTATTTTCTCTCAGATTCAGCTGACTGCCTCCTGCACGATAGTCCCTTTCCGATGGCTATTGTGATTGGCACAGTATGACTTAACCTCTGACATTTTTACTTATAATACCTTCATGAGTCTAGTTTCTAACCCCACTAATTTTATATTTTTCCGATTTTATTTGAATTAATTATGAATTATTTATTACAGACCGTCAGCACAGAAATAGTTCTGGCCGAGATTAAGCCTCTTAATTAAACTTGATTAACTCACTTAATAACACATTATAGATGATAATATATCATTAAAAGACCATATACTCCCCTTCTAAATCAATTACAGACCCTAGGATTATCTGGAATTACTAAAGTACACCCCTTCTCATGTTCCTTTACATGTAACACAGTTTTAACTATTAATACATCCCAAATAAGATAATTAATGTAAGACACACATTAAGACACCAAAACTAAATGTGGATCATGGTCAACCAAGCAATATCAGAAATTCTAGTCTCTGGAAAATCAATAAAGCATCAGACTTTAGGTGTGAATTCCCATCTAGAAACGTAGCATGAATGCACATATGATTATGATGCACCACCCATAGAAATAATGACACAATTCATTCATCTCACAAGAATTAAAGCAATACTCTAAGGTACTGAATCAAAACACTTATAAATATCATATAACAGAAGAGAGGAAAGGGGAAAAACCATCCTATACTTAATTCACCGAAGGTTCCGCCTTTCTACGCGTTGATTGTCTCCTCCGCTTCCTTCAAAGCTCCTGCTCCAAGCTCTTGGAAAACTCCCACAAGAAGAAGCCTTATAGGAGGTGGGTGAACGTGAGAAGGAGAAGGGAAAGGTCTCTGGACGTTCTAGGGCTAGGTTTTGCAATAGCACAAGCCAACTCTCTAGGGTTTATATAGAGTTTGGGGAGAATCCCTTCTTAACCTAATTTTCCATATCATGGACACTTCCCACTAATGAGAAGGCCTCAAGATCCTTCTAGAGACATGCAATATAAGTTCAATTATGATTTGGCATCTTTCCCATGCAAATTCACCCCAAAAATAAACTAGAAATCGCAAAACCGCAACCGGTGATTGATCGTCGCAAGTGCTTTTCTACACTACCGCATTACAGCCGATCGATCGCAATTGTTGCCGATCGATCGCTTTACCCAAAACAAAACAATCAAAATTCACAGTAACTATGAGCGATCGTTTTGATAGGCAATCGATCGGTTCAATATGTTGATCGATCATTGGTTAAGGCAATCGATCGCAGCCATGCACAAACAAAATTCAATCTCTCATATCTTTTCACTCCAAACTCCAAATCGCGCATAGTTGGTGGTGTTGGAAAGCTCTTCTCACTAACTTTAATTCCTATAAAGCAAAACACGACCAAATCAAATGTTAAGAGGTTCAAATTTCAGTTTTAAAATACTTACTAATTTTTTGGGTGTTACATATATAAAATCGTGTTGTCGAAGACACGACTCAAATTCAAGTCCTGTCTTCGATGACACGATTTTACTGCATTCTTCAAAATATCATAACTCATTCATTTTTTATCCGTTTTTGCCCATTTTTATGCGTTCTTCCTTATTTTTCCTCATCTTCCACCTCATGAAGATATCTTAGGATGAAAAAATAAGAAGAAAGTGGACGTCGGAAAGCTTCCACGATCTACTTTTTTATTCTTTTTTCTTCTGTTTTCATCCTAATATATCTTCATGAGGTGGAAGAGAAGGAAAAATAGGGAATAACTCAAAAAAATGGGCAAAAACAGATAAAAAATGAGCGAGTTATGACATTTTAAAAATTGCCCATTTATCATGTTGTCGACTACACGACTTGAGTCATGTACTATTGTCAAATAATACACGACTTGAACTCTAGTCGTGTCTTCAACGACACGATAGATGGGCAATTTTCAAAATGACATAACTCGTTCATTTTCTATCAATTTTTCCCATTTTTTTGCATTTTTCCTTATTTTTTCCCTTTTCTACTTTATTAGGATCACAGAAAGATATATAAATTGAACTTGTCACTCGTCGACGAGTATTTCATGCGTTTGCCTATTTTTATCCTCTTATTTCATGTTCAGGAGAGGTCGAACACCAATGGGTGACCTTTATATGTGTTTCTTTATATGTAGATCTCAATTTTTGTAGTTGGTAGGGCTTTCCCGCTGCTCTTACATTAAAATCCCTTCATCATAGCTTTTTTTCTTGTTTTTACCGTTGATTTTATTATTTTTTGGCATAAAATTTTATTTTTTCTGGGTTGGACGGCGTCGGGGGTAATTTAAACCGTGATGATGGGCGGACCTTTGCCGGAATGTCTTATTCCCCATCTTGATGCTCCCGTAAATCGCTAATTTTGGGAAGAATGAAGCATTTTGGATACAAAAGGCACAAAAAATGTAAGAGAAGGGTATTTTTAGTATTTTAGGTGCCGATTCCAAGTCGTATGGGATTTCATGGGAAAAACCAAGTAATATGAGAAAATTATAGTTGGCGTCAGGTAATATGGAAAAAACTCTATTTAAATACATCACAGTTTTTTATCAACCTATGCATATACATGCTTTCCAAAGTGTATTGATCATTGACCGCCTCTAGTTGTCGTATGTATGCCGCCTTCCCAATGCCTTCATATGGAAAATGGCCACTTCCCATTGGTGCATCATTGACGTTATATGAAGACCATGCAATCATTTGTGCATTCTGTGCTAAGTTTGTAAAGAGCTCCTTTTGCCAGTAACCAATTGGAACATTGTTGGGGCCATAACAAAGCCACCAGTTATGTGTTTTTCATCCTAAAATATATAATCAATGGATAAAACAATTACATTACAATCAAGCATTGATAGACATATATTTTAACATAGAAAAACCACGAAAATTTATAACTTTCTAGCATGGATCTTTATTGTAGAAAAGTGTAGGAAACATTTTGTTTGGTGATTTACATCATTTGATTGAATTTGGAAATGGATACTCCCTCCGTTCAATGGAGGGAGGATTTGAAAAACCTAGTTAGTGTTAATCCACACTAACCACAATTCGAACGGAAGGAGTATTTTTGCCAATACAACCACTCTCAAGCTAGATCCCAAGATTGAGTTGAGCATGTGGCACTTTTGGGGAAGGGATGGGGAAAAGGTCTTTTATGTGTGTTAAGTAAAAACAAAAGAAATGACATTGTTTTGTTATTGTGGAGGCATGGAAGCAAGAGGTAATTTCTAACTTACTCGACGGATAAGAATAGTCAACTCGTATTGCTTTCCGCTATATATGGACACTGGCCGTATAGTTGAACCAAGAGTGTACGAGGGGTTAATTTGGACAACACCTGACACCCTGTTCCGGTGTTCCCTCAATTTCATTTATCCATCCGGTTGAAATCCTTGTCTTGTGGTCCTTCCAATATGAAGGATTAACCTGATCAAGGGATTTATAACTGACCATATTATGAAATTTTGTAAGCTAGAGATCAAATATATATAACACAAAGTGCATTAAAAAGTACATAATGTCCAGCTTGTATATAATTAGTGTTGTTATCTTGATCATCTCCATCCCAGTTCCAGACCTTAATAACCATAGCGCTAATCTGGCGAGTCTACACTTGTGGATTCCACGCATTCATTTCATGGACTGTCCCACCCGAGGTTTTCAAAACCGGACCGGCCATCGAACCGGATTGATGGCCGGTCCGGTCAGGCCGGGGTCAAACCGGTGTGACCCGGTTTAGGTGAGAGGAGTAGTAAATATATGATAAATATATAATTTGTATAATATTAACATCAAAATAAGCGTAGGTCAAGTGGTTAAGTCTCTTCATGGTGAGGGATGGGGGGTCTGAGGTTCGAATCCCCCCTCTTGCAACAATTTTTTCAAAAAAAAAATTTAAAATAATCCGGACCGGTCCGGTCCGGTTAACCGGCCAGTTTTGAAAAAACCGCCCTGTTCGTTGAACCGGATGAACCGGACTGGTTTCCCAGCCAGTTCCGGTTAACTGCGGCCGGTCCAGTCCGGTTTTGAAAACTATGGTCCCACCATACTTCAAAAAATAAAAATAACAGAGTGAGTTGTACAAGTGATATTTATATTTAGTAAAGTCACAATGTTCTAATTAAAGATAATTTAAACTTATGGAAAAATAAACATGAGGGCGATCAAGTAGAATAAACATGGTTACATACTAAACATTGGTCAATATGAGTGGTATCCATCCTAGATCACTGTTCAGAAAGATGGAGACCATTGTTCTAAAGTGTATACTTTTTAGGACTCTAGATATATTCATTTGGAAACAACAATACTCACGTGAAGCTAACGAGTATTTGATGTATCCATATTGAAATCTGAAGGCATGTTGGTTTGCTCACTAAGATTCTCTTCTTTTTGGTACTACGAATCGGCACAGTTCCACTTGGACAATGTGTTTTTTCAAGCTCAACTTGCATTGTTGTGGCCTCCAGAGGAGTTTGTTTTTTTAGAATGGTCGCACTCTAACCATCAAGAAAAGAAGTAGGCATCATCTGCAATCAAAATTAGTTGATGTGACAAGAAAATCAAAAGAGAGATGTGCACCATCCACAAGAGATAGAGATAGAGGACAAAATATTACTTGATCTTGTGATTTTTGAGTAGCAGATTGTCACATGCAGGTTGCTTATTTATGTCAACACAAAAAATTGTGCCTGCGTTCTTTGTCTATGGCAATAAAATTCAATTTCATCCCTTTAAGCTAAGTTGTGAACAGAGAGATGAAACATAGAGCATATAGAAACTTGTAACTAATTGGCTAAATATGTATACACTACTATGACTAATTTTAGATATTGGATATGTATGCTACTATGGGAGAATGATTTTCAAGCTAAGTTACTATGGATAACCTTTTCTTTTCTACTTGAATCTTTTTAAATGCAAGGCAGATATTGGTGGATTAGATATGTTGTGCTTCTTGGCCCTTGAGAAGAGAATCTCGATGAAGAAAACTGGTTCTATGTTCAACAAAAATAAAGGACAAGAGGATGAAGGAAATACCTTAAAATTTTTGACAACATGCCTCTTGAGATTTCTTCCTTCAATTCCATAGTTTTGACCAAGAATGACCAATAAAAGAAGTGTATGCCACATTTTCTGCTGGAGAACCAAAGTAAAAAATGTCTCATTAATGTCAACAAGTGTACCTTCTCCTACAAACTAATCCTTATTATATGGAGTTGTCACCATTGAATTTCATCTTTCAGGATAGTGTACAAGCAATCTTCAAGAATATCCAAAGTGATAAACATTTATAGGAGGCATGGTATCCTTCCTTTTATGAGAGGATTTGCCAAAAATGGTCCTTCTGATTATGGCATTTGGCAAAAAGGTCTGAACTACTCTGCTTTTCAAGAAAGTGTACATGCAATAAGGCAAGCCACATTTATAAGAGGTTTGATTATTCTCCTATGCTATCCTTCCTTTCATGAAATGAAGATTTACAAAAAATGATCCTTCTAAATATGGCATTTAGCAAGAAAGTCTAAACTACCTTTCAAGATAGTGTATCCAAGGCAAGTCACATTTATAATAGGTTTGTATGTTTTTTTATGCTATACTTCCTTTTATGAAATAAGGATTTACAAAAAATGGTCCTCCTGTTTATGACATTTGGCAAGAAAGATCTAAACTACCATACCTTTCAAGATAGTGTACATGCACTGTGCATTTATATCCAAGGCAAGCCACATTTATAAGAGGTTTGAATATTCTTCTATTTATCCTTCATATTATGGATGAGGATTTACCAAAAAAATTATCCTTATGATTATGCTTTATTTGGCAAGAAAGGTTTGTACTACCCGAATTCCCTCTCTTTTCTTCCTCTTCACTCCATCTCTCTACACACTACTATTTAACTAAACTCTTTCCTCCTCGGCCATGTCTCCACCTCTGATTCCAACAACTTTGCTTCCTCTTCAACTATCTCCACCTCCTCCTCACCCACTCATCCTTCTCATTCCCAAAAATCAAGAAAAGCTAGACAAAAACCTTCTGAGGAGCCCGTAAAAGTTTTAATTTTATTCTTTGTAAGTTCAATATAAAAATGAGCCCATAATCATGTTCAACTACTCAAAAATGTTTTATGTCTATTGCATTATGAGATTTTTTTAAAACAAACAAATATAAGAAATTTTTAATGGGGTCTCGTGATATAAAGGATCTAATAGTTGACAGTCGGCGATAATTTAACATATATACTACAATAAATATATAAGTAAGTCTACATACTTGGATAGGTGTAGAATTTGAGAGTTAATGCAAAATGTGTTTTCAGGTTGATATGAGCACAACACTTCGGCTAATAATGCTTACACTTTTAATTGTGTCATATCAACTTAGAAAATGTGCAACAAGTTTAATATAGGGAGATTTGAGAAAAGGACTAATACTTAAGTTGCTCATTATATCATCTTAGTCTCCTATGCTATATTCTGTACAATTGCATACGCGTGAGACTTAAGTTGCCAACCAGAATAAAGGAGTAGAATCTTAATTTGGTTAATCATTACTAGCTCACATGTTCTTAAAAGCTTAATATTATGCACCTAAGTCTCATGAAAACATATCTATGTAAACAAGTGCTGACTCAAAAAGAAAAAAAACAAATGACCTCAGAAAAATTGAGAGGTGCAAAAGAATAAGAAAACTAAAGATGGATAATGTGAACTTTGCAGCCATTGTGACTTGAGCTATTTAGCCCGAGGGGTGCCTTATCATCTAGTGCTATAAATAAAATGGTTTGGGAATAATTGGTTCGATGTTTGCTAATTGGCTGCATAGAAAGATTAAGAAAGTTCACATTGCACAAGCCATGCAAAATTAGAAAAAGAAAAAGAAATCAGAGCAGCAACAAACCTGAAGGTATAATATGTAATGTCTATCCCTTATACTCTTGTAACAAGTCGTGTTGAGTGAAACATAATAAAGTTGGTTAAGGGGATACAAGTGGACTTCTAGATCAAAACTTGAGAAATTAGGTGGTTTTTCGAAAAATATTATTTTATATATTGTGTATATTTGACTAATATAAAGTCTTAAGTACAATGACTGTGAACACTTGATCAACGACACCTAAATGGAACAAGGAGTGTACAAGTATTTGTGTTTGATAAAATTAAGGGTAAATTACATATAGCCCCTATGAATCATAACCAAAAAGCACTTGACCCCCAAGTATCATCAAAACCCCCACGTAACTCCTACGCCCTAACGTTTTGTAACAGGAAATGATGATGTAATCAGGTTTCAAACTTTTTTAGACAACTCTACCCTTATCTTGTTGGAACACATAGCCGATATGAATTATCTATAAATGGCAGCTATAAATGGTAGTTAATCGCTATGTATTATTTATAAATTACACTTAACCCCTATGTATTATTTGTAAATTATATTTTGATCTATATATAAAATATGTACTTTATTATCTCCTAAACTTATGTTTATGATAGTGTTTGATTAGAATTACTACTACTTTAATATAGTTTTTGGTTTTTGTGGGAAACAAGAGTAATACACAGAAATGAGGAGAAAATAGACTTTAATGGTTAAATCATTATAATTCCGTGTACACATATCTGATGGGACTGATTCTAGCTTCATGTTAAAATTTCATAAATCAGCTTTCCAAACCACACGTAATTCGGAGTTCGGAGCAAAAAGTTATAGCCATTGGAAATTCATGAACAGTAACTACGATCGATCGGCCATTCAACGCGATCGATCGCCTGAGCTGCAAAACAGTGTATCGAAGAAAATGATCGATCAGCTATCAATGCGATCGATCGTATCTACTGAAGTTTTTAATTTGCGCAAGACAGTAACAATGATCGATCGGAATCATACGGCATCGATCGATAGGACGATCGATCAGAGGAAAATAACGAAGGAATTGTGATCGATCGGGAAGAGATCGATCGGCAATACGGAGCGATCGGTCGCCGTATGCGGAAAACTGAAATAAGATCTATTTCGACTCGGATTTAAAAGGGGACTTCGTGGTTTCTCTTCAAATATATAAATAGACCTTAAGGGACAACGTTTTGGCTACCAGAGAATAGACCTTTGAGCTATATTGGAGGCTAGAGAGGAGCAAGAGAATGAGTCTTTTGGAGCAAAAAAGAAGAAGGATTCATGACGATGGATCTACATAAACAGGCTACTCTTTTATTTCTTTCTATGTGTAACTAAGCTTTTATTCAAGGTTAGATGAAGCCCTAGATGTGTATTGCTACTCCTGATAGTTTAATTTTATACAGTTGATATGATTCATGCTTAATACTTTTTCATGAGTTTCTTTTGAGTGCTTGACCATGGACTTGATTGATATGAATGAAATTAGATCTTTTTAATTCTTGTGCCTAGCTAAAAGTAGGTTGGTATTAATTCTATGTCAGACCAAGGATAGGATCATTAGCCCAAATGATAATTCTATGCCCGACCAAGGATAGAATTAGCTACAATAATTTATAATGGATGAACTCTCGTGTCCGATCAAGAACCTAAGTGGATTCATTGTGATTTGTGTGTCTCACCATGAACACAAGTTACAATATCATATTAACTTATGCTTAATAATAATTGAGAGTAGTAATTACATGTCTAGTGGTGGATTCTCTGCCTTGATATTCTCTATATTGATTGAATTCCAGTAATTTAGTTAAAAGTTCATTGTTTCCTTAGTCTAGAATCAACACTGCTGCTTTCTCTTAAATTCGGTAAAATATTAATCCATCCCTGAAGTTCGACAATCCTTCAATGCTCGTCGTAGTACAATTGCCTTGTGCACTTACAAGGGCTTTATATTTAAACGATCATATTTAACCCTTGTTTAACAAATCAAACGACAAGTGCATATGAATTAGATTTGAAAATGCTCAAAGAGAATGGGTAGCATGGTGCAAGACATAAAATGATGAAACTTTTTAGAGTTTGAGGGAGGAGAAAATAGAATGAAGTTTTTTTCTATTTGAAAGGAGACGATAAATGAAGGGGTAATCCCGGAATTCAAATTTTTAGCCTAACACCATAGGGTTATGTGGGGGTTTTAATAACACACGGTGGTTAAGTTCTTTTTGGTTATATTTCATGGGGCTGTGTGTAATTTACCCTAAAGTTAAACGTGTACACATGGTTGGGATAAGTGTAAAGCCTAAAAATCAATCTTGAATATTTTTTAATGTGTTTTGACCTTATTCGGATACCAAGATGCTGGTTTTGAACAATGTGTTTTACAAGATCCTTTTTGAGGAGCTTCGAATTTTTTAGTTTTTTTTAAATAAATAATTATAAAAAAACTGTTCTAATGGTTATAAAAACCGTGCCACCTTAAGAGTTTCAAACAGTCTTAAATTCTTCATTTCAAGTCTGATCGCTCTGAAATTGAAACCCTTCTTGTGTTTTCGAACGGATAATTGAATTTTGGTTTCAAATTGCAAAGCTTGCCATCAGATTTTCAACTTTCGGTTCAAGTAAGTGTCGTCCTTTAAATGTTGATTTTTTATTCGATTTTAGGTCGTTTTAGTTGAATCTTTTTATGGTAATCTCTTTTTTTATATACTAGATCTATTTTGTGATGAAATTTTGTGGCATTTAATCAGATAGTTTGTGAGATTTAATTCGAAGTTTTCTGATTTTCATGATAAAAGAGTTTTGGGGAAAATGCGATTTTCAACAAATTTTCAACTGAATTTAAAGTTGTCTTTAGGAAAAGTTACTCCATAGGAAAATTCGATCATGATACCTTGATTTCAAAGAAGTTTAAAAACTTTCTATGTTAATGGCATTTAAGTAAATTCCTAAATCTGTTTATCCGGGAAATTGTGGAGAAAAATTCTGATTTGGAAATTTTTCGTAGATGGCATTGCTTAGGTTTGTACTTGTTCTCGTTCGATTCATGATATTTAGCATCATTTGAGACGATGAGTGCTCAAGTGGATCTTTTCAGCCTGATGGTCCCCAACCTCCGAAGGCATTATAGTTTTTAGATCGATCGTTTGTTTATGAACGAGAAGTTACATTAGAAGGAGTCCCAGGAGCAATGCCTCAAAGGTTGTCATCTCAGGTGTGGAGTTTATATCTTCGAGCCATGTGAACATCTAGATATCCTTGTCTAGGGCATCAGTTTTATGCTTGAGTGGAGATGTTTTGACATTATTTGAGTGCGAACATTGGTGGAGTGTAATACATTTTCACCTTTGATCAGTTGGCTAATTTCTGGGAGTCGGACATGATCACAATGATGGGTTCAGATTGCCTAGTGAGTTTTCTACGTTAGAGTTGCCAATTCCACATTCTGTTCTGATAGTGAGTACTAACATCTAGATGTCACGTCATGATTGAGAAGATGAGCATGACTTATCATGGAGATATTCGTGAGAGAGCCCTACCTCTTCCTCATTTGGTTTCATCCATTGTGGAAGGCTGCTTTGGAATTAATGTGAAAGAAGAGCCCGAGATGATCTTTCCACCGCCTTTGACTTAGGGTCCATTTGATTGGTCTGATTAAGAGCTGAAACTGATAAGCAGAATATAAGTCAGTCATAAGCAGCTTATCAGTGTGTTTGTTATAGACTCTGATTAGTTAACTGAATTAAGCAGGTTTTACAAAATTGACCTGAACAAATCAGATGATAAAATCGGTCTGAAAAGAACCTGAAAACAACCTGATCCTTTTTTATCTCAAACCCTAGCGCGATCCTCTCCCCTCTTCATATACCCCCTGCATCGTGATCCTCTTTGCGCTGCGCTCGCCGGCCAGCTTCCAGCCTCCGATCCCACACCCCCGGCCGTTGTCGACGACTCATGGAGGTAGGTCTCTCTCTCTCTCCCTCCCTCCTCAGCTCCTCCCTTCTTCTCCAAGTCTCCTTCTCTCCGATAGTAACTCCAGCTCTGTCATCTTTCTCCACTTTGGTATTTTCTCTCCAACGTCTTCTACTCCTTCCAAAGTTCTCTCCTTTTTCCTTCTTTCATTATCTTCTCCGTTTCTCCACTTTGGTGTTTGCTGTCGTGGGGAGCTTTGCCACCGGATTGACGATCTCCCGGTGAAAAATGGTGATTTTCTGAAGTTTTTAGTGCTTTTTGCTCCGTCTAGATCTGATTTTGGTGAATCGGGGATTTTTAGGGTTTTTTGATGAGCTATTGTGGTTCTTGATGGTTTTGGATCTGGGTTTGGGATGGGGTTGTTGATTGTTTGGTTTGAAGGTAGCCATCTGGTTAGATCAATGTTGATCTTGTACTTGAGTTTTACTGACCAGATAAGAGTACATTAGATTTACTTAGCCATCTGGTTTAGTTTATTTGTCAAAGTGATATACAAGATCTTTTTTTTTTCCATTTTTCGATCAGTAGTAAGTGAAATTCTTTTTAGGTAAGAAGACATGAGATGTAAGTTGGTAAGCACAAATCAAAAAGCACTTGATCAATGCTCAAATGTTTAATTTTACTTCGGTAGTCAGCATTTACATACATTTCTCATGCAAACTGAACTGCTGGCAATGTTTTTTTGTTTTTTGAGATTTCCATTAAAACCTCTCAAACCATACCATGAGAGCTTGCTTCCATATGCTATATTCTTTGAAGACCTAGTTAGTTATGTGGAGGTTTTCTATTTACTTTTCTTTTTCTAAATTAAACAATAATTTTATCTTTGTCCGATGATTATATTTGTTTATGGGTCTATTAAGTATCTGTTTCTATTGCTGTCACATCTTTTGGAATGATTTTGAACAGGAATTCCTGAATCAGTTGTTGAGTTTCTTAATAAAAGCTGTGTTTATTATTCGTTTGTTGATTCTGCTAGATGCTCTAATGTATCGTTGTATGGTCTTCTACTTCTTGCATATTGGGAGCTGATTTTCTTTATTGCAAATGCTCTTTTTATGCTTTGAAAGCTTTCATCTGATCTTATCGGTGGTGAAATTTATGGTCACTTTTCAGCTTTTTTGTTATGATCAGTGTTTGCTCATGCTATATGGACCTTGCTTTTAATAGGAGATGGTAAAGCAATGTAGATACTAAAAGCTGAGAGAATGAAAGGCAACTCAATAATCAGCAGGAAGAAAAACAGAGTTATGGGATTCCTGTAGCTGTTTTCAACTTGAAGGGTGAACAGAGGGAGAGATGATTTACTGTTGTTTGTTTTGAAAATAAAAGGAATTGGGTTTAACTTGAAAAATGGTATTTATTCATAATTTTATAAATGGAGATTTGTTACTGATAACTAGAATCAGTTCCATTTGTTTCATCTGAATCTGGATCTGACTTTTCAGATTCAGATTCAGATTCAGATTCAGGAGAATTTCTGACTTTTCAGATTTTTCAGTAGACTTTTCAGATTCAGATTCAGACCAATCAAACAGGCCCTTAGGAAAATTATAATGTGGATTAGTTTATATGTATTGTTTAGTTCAGTTTGTGATTATTTTGTCTTGTATAAATTGAGTATCATATGCAGTAGGCTTTCTTTTAATTATGAATAATCTTGTTATGTTCTCCTTTGTTTCATGTTATTGACTCTTAAGTAGTTCATTATACTTCTCATGTTTGATAATTGATTGTCTATTTGTGACAAAAAGGGGGAGAGATAATGGAAAATCATTCCTTCATGCCATTTAGGGGAAGATCTTCAACTATTAAAACTTGTGAATGCGCTTTATTGTTTACATCCACACATGTTACACATAGTATTTTTGTTTGTGGATGTGCAGATATTTTACAGGTTGAAGACACTTTAAGTTTCAATACCATAAAGGTTTTGTAGAGTCACGAGTCAATGTAATTATTGAAAATCAATGCACTAGAATTGATGTGTTGTGATTTTTTATTTTCACTAATGTAGAGCTTTGTCACGGAATAGCCAAAGGTGGAGATTGTTAGTGCAAAATGTAATTGGCTTATTATCTGTCACGGCCCGTATTTTAAAAATCATTTTCAAATTAGAGTAGTAGCGGAAAATAAGAGGATTATTCCTCTATGCGATAAATCAATAGTTAAAAATTGTCGACTAAGCATCTAGGCTGTGATAACTGGGGATCACAAATATCTTGAAAGATAATTATTACAGATGCAAAGTCGATTAAACTCATGCAAGTCCTTCATGTACAAGTCTGTCATCCATCTCAAAATACACTATAAAAGAAAGGAGATTGATGCCTACTTTGAAGCCGTCAAGTCATCCTCACTCTTGATCGTCTACCACCAGAAGCTACTGAAGACAGTCTTCTACTAAAGAACCTGCATCATGAGCGGATGCTAAGTATAAAAATACTTAGTGGGATATCGTAACACAATCATCAGCATAACAAAATCAACAGTCAATAGTTGCATTAATATCTTATGCAGCCTATTACAGAGTTCCACTTGATTCTTTTATTAATCTTTCAAGCAAAGTCTTTTATTGCTTCCCAAGTTCATGTTCAATAATTAAGCTTTGTCCCAAATAGACAGTACCAATCACACCTCATCAATCTCTCTGCACTGCAATAGCTGATCCATATGAAAACAGACGGGCAGAGCTTCCACCATAGGGAATATGCAAAACAGACATGCAGAGCTTCCAGCATAGGGAAGATGCAAAACAGCCTAAGTCCAACCAATGACAGATAGTTCCAACCAAATCTCACCAATATCACTGCACTGCAATAGCTAATCCACATACGATCATCATAGCCATGTCACATGATTTCTAATTTGGAGCTAAGTGGTCCCAACTGCACTAAGGATAACCACTACCCCTTCCAGCCGCGTGGAACACAAGCCCTCTATGGTCGTGGGAATATGCCCATGTGGCTACCCACTCTCACCCTCACGCCGAAGTATAGTAGCTCACCCTTATTTGCCTTTAGACCCAACATGCTCCGACTATATATGAAACTCATGGCCATAGTTCTGAGTCATTGCCAATCAAATACTGACTCACAATCCCAATGACATTTTAGTCATTATCTTGATTAGGTTATTCTCAACCCTCAAGCTTAATCCTCATCTCAATACTTTATTATCTTTCATAAAGTGATTAAATCTCTAAACCATTTTGGTTTATTAGTCGGGTTTTCCTTCTTATTAAATCCTCAGCTATCAGTCAGCACAACATCAAGGACAAACACTCATAAATATGGTAACATAAAGCACATAAAGCTAATACACCAATTAGGCTTTAAATCATTTACCAAAAAGCTCAAAATAACAAAATATGAGCCTATGTACTACGCTGGCCCTGTATGTACCATACTGCACCACAATACACTGAGGGGCAAGCGCTACCATCAGTTGTAACAGTTTTTAACTGTCGGTGGATGTCTACCAACTATGCAATCCGAACCGGATTTGGTTCACATATTTATTTTGGTTCACTGTTGGACCGGTTCAGTAGTGAACCGGTCGTCTTCCCCATTTGTTCCAGACGGACGCAGGCTCAGCCTGCCGCCGCCAGATCGGCTTTTCTGGTGGTGGGTTGCCACCATGGCGGTAGTCGTGGGCCCCCATCGCCGGTGGCCGTACCTCTTTCTCCTTCCGCCTGAGCCCCTTAGTGGCTCGAGCGCCGCCGACCTCTGTCGCGGTGGTTTGATATCTATAAAATATACATATTTTATATGCCTTTCTGCCTATTTGTTAGTCGTAATTTTAGTTGAAGTAAGGATAATTAATTGTTAATCATGATTAGGTGAGTAATTAGGAGTTTAATAAATAAATACGCTTAATTGATTAACTTAGATGCGTTAATTGGATTTAATGCTTTACATTTTATTATGCGTCTAACTTAATATTTAATTTTATTTATGTAGGTTTTAAAAAAAAGTTCCAAATGCAGATCGTCAAAAGAACGCGCGTCAAGCAGTTTTGTGAAGAGATTAGATCCGATGGTGGAGATCGCTGTAACGGGTTTTTAGCTTAATGAGAAAGAAGGAAAATGGACCGGTTCATGGCTGGTCTGGTTCGGTTCAATGAAAATAAAAAAAAATAACAAATGACCCGGCCCGAGCAAAGCTCGGGCCTTTCATCTGTTTCAGAAAAACAGAGGCGATGCTCTGTTTTGATGAGCGCCGGCGAGGCAGTGGCCTGGGCTGAACGGCGGCTGGGTCTGATGCGTCGAGGCCGGTGACAGGCAAGGATGGCAGAGCAAGGTCGGCGGCGACGGAGGGACTCATAGACGGTGAGGTGGCGATGATCATGGCGGAGAAATTGAGGACAGCAGAATGATGTTGGAAGAGCTCTGTTCGAGCTCTATTCTGACCAGAGCGATGAGGCGGCCATCGGCGATGGGTCACGGCAGCTGACGGTAAGGCGGTGAGCTGGAGGCCATTGGATCTAGACGGCAAGGGGATTAGGAGGAGCAGCCACAGAAGAATTGTGCTCAATCGGGAAAGTGGATGAGAGTCGCGCCGGAATTAAAAAAGGTAGTTTTGCTCAATTGGGATACCAGCGGCCTCCTGGATATGGAAGCTTGCTTTGAGAGGAGGAGTGCTCGACTAGGAAGGAAGAGACCTGAAAAACAATGGACTCTGGAGGCTAGAATGGCATATAAAAACAGTTGATCGAGAGAGGGAGCGAAAACAGAGGAAAAACAGAGCGAATAACAGAGAAAAATAGAGCCTTTCTTCGGTGTGTTTTGGCCGGATTCCAGTGATAATCAGGCGGGGCTTTGGCCGGAAGAAGAGAAGTGAGGGAGGAGAGTCGATCGCCGGGAGAAAGCTGTGATTTTTGGATCGAATCTGAACTGCTACAGTGCTGGTTCGAAGTTGCTACAGTGCGCATCTCATCGGGGAAGACAAGTGAATAGTGCTACAGTGCTACAGTCGTGAACAGTACTTCGGTGAACAGTATTCTTGCAAATGACTTCTCCGACGAACCAGACTTTTTCTTCCTTTCTTTTTCATGTCTAGCTAAATTTCATTGTACTAAGACTAGATGAAGCTCTGCTGATTGTTTGACTCTCAATATTTATTTGCAATTCTAAAGTAGTGATTTTTATTCCATGAGCTTAATATTTTGTTACGATTATTCTGTTGCTCGAGAGAGGGTAGAGTAATTATTAGTGAAATTAAACTAAGGGTTTGTTAATGTTCGAGAGGTTTTAGCGAATTCCGAGGTATTATTTGAATAAAGATTGCATTTTTATGATTGATCTTTGCTCGAGAGAGGGAGATTAATTAAATTATATTTAATTATTTAGTTGCATGTTCGAGAGGGCTGCACACATTACGATTATTCGTGACTTCGAGAGGCACGGATAATTGATCACTTGGAATTGTACGCGTTTAACGGAGAGGATAGCTATTTAGTTTGGGTGGATTCGAAGTCTTAGTATATTTCTCATCATATTATTTTCACATAAATTTCATTGCTTTATTAAATTAGAACTTTTCATTCTGTTATAACTAGTTACAAAAAAAAATCAAATCTTCTATTAGAATTAAGTTGAATCAGTCCAAGTCCTTTGGGTTCGACCTCGTTACCACTAGTCTATACGTAGTCTCGTACGATTGCGAGTAAAAATAATTAAAAATTCAATCAATCATGGTTCGCCGCCAAGATGACGGCTTTTCAGGCCGACGGCACCTCCGCCGTCGCCCTGAGACCACGTTGGCCATTTCCGGCTCCTGCTCTCCTTCGTCGCCTGCCCGTGGTCCGGGCAGATATGTCGACGGAGATGGGTGGTGGCTCTTCCGCTGACGCCGTCGTCGCCTCCATCTGCGGAAATATAGATAAAGCATAAAACACAAAAAGGACGACAAAGTGGTATAAGATCCAACCTTTACACGCGTTTGGCTCGATTTGCCACTCGCCTGAGATCGCCGAAATGAATGGCGTCGCCCGACTTCTCCTCCCTGTCAGTGCGTCGCCATAGCCACCGTCGCCGGCATCACAGCCAGTCGCCGACGGTGGCTCAGCTACCCCTGCGGCTCCCCCTGCTTCTCTCCCCGTTTTTTTCATTGTTCATCTTCTTCTTTCTTTTAAAACTAGACCCAGCTGAGAGCTGAGTCATCATAGAACAGGACAGATGTTCAATGATGCATGTATAATGGTAGATCTTGTAGTGCAATACTAAATGGAAACTATGCTAATTGACTTTGCGTTGTATCGGTGGTATAACCAGCGTTCCAGTGGAAAAAATTTTGATTTATGATAATTGCAAATCAAGAAAGAGTCCTGAAATAGGATAATTGCAAATCAAGAAAAGATAATTAGATTCTATCTTAAGAGATTCTAGTTCATCTCAAGGAGTATTGCCTACGCCACTTTGTCTTTAAATACCCTCTTAGACGCACACCAAAAAAGAGAGAGAGGATGAACTTAAAATCTTAGGTTTTTTTTGAAGTATCATTGTCTCTTAATACCTATGTTCTATTTAGAGAATATTCATTAGAAAAGGCACAAACTTTGTCCTTTATAGGATTAAGGTGTTCTATACTCAAGTGTGAGAAAAATTGTATTTCAAACTTGTGAGTGTAGAATCAAACAATGTGAGTCTGATGTGTTGAAGTGAACCATTGATGCAAGCAATTCCTTTTCCACGGACTAACTGCTTGGATCATCTTCCCAGGGCGTATTGTGTTCCTATCTAATGATGCCACTCCCAAGTCGAAAGCTATCAGTACAACCCACAAGCAGAAAACCTAAAATGGCATTTTTATTAGAAGAAAGCCGTTTGGAGGAGAAGGGAAACGAGATTCAAAGAGCGAAGACCTCACATGCTAAAATAACATGAAAGCAATCGGAGTTTGCAAGCTTTATGCTTCAAGATATGAACAAGCAATTCCGTTCTACGACGTGGCCTATAGATAGGTCCTTTGACACAATAATCTAATAGTAAAATGACGGGATGCTCAATAAAATGTGTCACATCCGATGGGCTTATCTACCAGCTGTCCCTTAAAACAAGTCTACTGGATAATTTCTCCCTATTCAAAGGGTAGAACTCCAGGCGCTACTTGACCAAATTTTCTTTTTTGCTAGTCAGAGATGAAGGCCGCCCCAATTCTTCAGCCCATTGAAGCTTGAAGAGTGGTCAGCCAGACATAAGAAGCGTTTTGTTTATGTACTCAATACGATGGAAACATACACGAGTTCAGCATCAGAACCAAATAGAAAAAGTATCAATCCACAAATATCTGACGGTTGCAAAAGCATGGGATCCATCCCCACTTTTCTACTAAGAAACGGATGCCCCATGTGAGACCGATCAGTAAAATCATACCAAACACAGGAGTTATTATCATCTTAGCATGAGAAGCATCTCTACCGAAACACATTTAATTGTTCAAGACTTCAAATCAACTTGAACAGGTGCTTAAAAAAGTACATACATCACGCAGCAAATTATTAGAGGCCATCTTAGGTCAACCTCAAATGATAGGCTGCAAAAAAACGATCAGCACTACAGATATCATAATTTCATTTACAGATTACATTCACAGCCTGAAAATTTAAAATAAAACTCCTTTGCTTTGTTTACATTAAAGACTACCTCAGAAACCTCCTAACACTACTGCTACTGCCACTAGGACTACCAAAACTATTGATGTCTGGGTCTCCAGTCCATTCCAATTTGGCCAGGCATTCTATAATATTGCTCATCCGCCCTGTGGCCACCAAAATAACCCAGCTGCTGGGCTTGTCCAACCCCAGCAGCCCCACCGGAGGCATATGCCGGAGTAGACCAATTGGCCTGCTGCCCTGGCAGTTGCACAACTTGTGAATGGAAATTCACAGGAGGCTGCAATCCCAGTTGCTGGGGCTGGGCCGTTGAGGCCATATGCGAGTAAATAGCATGTTGCTGATAAGGGTGTCCTGCAGGATATTGGGCCACTGGAAGTGGTGGGGCTGGTAGGGGATGAGATTGTGGACGGGAATCATGGCCCGGTTGCCAGTCTGGAATGTCATCATCGTCATTCCATGGCTGGATTTCAATTCCAGTACCCCTACTACCATGAGGACCCCAATTCACCGGGCTAGAAGTTGTTTTACTTTGCCCATACTTGTGAATCAAGTCTCTCACTTGCTCAACTGGGCGAGCACGTCCAGCCACCTCCCTTGCAGAGCCTGCAGGGGTGCTAGGCGTATGGTTCATGGTTTGGCCAAATTCGAATTCAGGTAAATCATCTTCGTCTCTAGCTGCACGGCCTGCTCCTGGACCAAATCCAGGAGGTACGTCATCATCCCATAAGGGATCGTTATTCATCGGTGGCTCTGACTGAGTTTGGATGGGGGGTGGTCTGACACCGGGGCTTTTTTCTTGTTGCTGTTTCTTTTGTGATGGAGAGTGATGTTTTCTAGAGTTTTGCCTTTGGAGGGAGGATGTCCTCGGTGATATGACCGTAGACATGGCTCTGCGCCATACAACAATTCCTATAAGGCCACTGTCGATAGTTTTAACAGCTTCTACATGGTCTTTGGGTATCAGCCCAGACAGCAATTCTGATGTTTTAAAGTGAGGTGGGCACACATACAGCTCAACCCCTGGGGCAGGTTCTGCAAGCCCCACTCGCTCATCTGCTACATAAGAATCCACTACCTGCAACTTGCAATTAGATTCACCATAACATCAAAAAAAAGCAATCATTATTGATATAATACAAAATGATTCATAATGCTGCCAATCATGAAACTAACCTTTGACTGTGCGCTCTCAGAGGATCCCTCCTGCCAACAGAATTCAAGAATCTGCAATTTCCATATATTTAATTAACTTAAGGTTCACATACATCTTATTTGAAAAGAATATCAAATTTAAGTTCGCAAGACCATAAACAAAGGGCATCTGACAACTGAGAAACATGCTTGACTACACAAAAGGCAAGGGATAGGATCAGAGTGATCCATCAATATACCATGATTGCACGACTCCGAGATTGAGGGAGCTCCTGGAGGAATTTCCCAAATGCATCTAGCCTAACTCTTCCTTTGATTTCTAGTAAGCTTGGCCAGTCTTTTGTCGATGTCTTCTCACCACTGAACAAAAGAAGAAGATTGAATGTTGGGCATTATATTCAATATACATCTTCAAACTGATGACAGATTTTTTGACACTAAAACTTCAAAACTGATAATTAAACATCCTTCATAGGTCCCAAACGAAAAAACATGACTCTGGTTCAAACAAGCGAGTATATTACACACAAAATACACAACGTAAAGGAGAAACACCGTCAAAAGTTTTTTAATACAGATGAATAATATGAACCCATCTCACAAATAAATTACAACAACAGAAACCAGTAATTATGCTCTAGGTATAGTATTAGCAATCCCATAACAAGCGTCCTATATGGTTTTTCAAAATGAAGGAAGCACCAAATAGGAAATTTAAAATGGAATGGAGGGAGTATTTTCCTCAACTGAAGACCAAATCTTTCCTCAAGGATGAAAGCTTACTAGGAGTTAACAGCATACACTACATATTCCAAATTAGCATTATTATAACTTAGTACGTCAATCCAAAAGCCAGCTTCAAGTACTCCAATGATTATAGATTATAGAGATATTATATTCACAAATTCGAATATGTAGGCAGGCAAAGGCGATTAACGTTCAACTTAAAACGGTTGATTCAATCCACAAATATTGTACCGTACCTTTTCCATAGGCAGGTGAAGTAATGTTAAAATTAAATGGTTGATTTGATCCATGTACAGTACCTTTCTCATATGCATTCACGTGCCTAGACAAAAATTGGCATTACCATTCCAAACACTAGTATTACTCTTATCACCAATCCCAACTTCCCAGGCATTTTGTAGCTTTATTAAGTAGTTAATAACAACATCAGCACATGACAGGATTCTTATTATTCTTTCAGTAAAAAAAATTTACAACAAAATGAAATTTCATCTGTAGTCAACCAGCTTTTACCACATGCAATAATATCCATTATGGTAGGGAAGATATGGAACATTAATGTGTATGTCTAGTATGTGCATTGGCCGAAGTGATATCCTATATATATTCTCGTCAATTTGCACCAGTTACTTGAAAGAAAAAGGATAAAAAATCAAAATAAAAAACAAATTAGAGAAAAAGAAACTGGAGGAGCTGACCTTTTAAAGAAGCCAAGAACTGTAACAGCAGAAGAAATGCTTAGCTGAAGTATACCACTCCAGATCTTCTCGCCTTTACTTTTGTCAACAAAAGGTAGTACTTTGGACTCTACTTTACTCTCATCAGATTTCATATCATTTCCTGTCTTCTTACTCTTTGTATCTTCTTTTGCTTGCTTCTTCTTGGGGGATGCACCAACAGAATCTTTTACACTCGAATTTGCACCATCCATCACTACTCTTGTAATTTCTGACTTTCCTTTATCTGAAGTCGCATTTTCTGCACCATTGGTGGGTAAGTTTTCAAAAGGTGGTTCATTATCTAGTGATTCCATAAATTCATCCAAAGAAACAATTGGAGGAAGAAATTCTGTATCCTTCAATTCATCATCCACCATAAGGCCTTGCATAAAATCTGTGTTGTCATGAGTAAGTGTTATAAGGTTATCTCCATCAGATTCTGTTTTCCCAGTTGTCTTGGATTTTGTTTCATCTGTTTTTTCGCCTTCAACTCCACTAGTTCGGCTTGGAATCGTAATTAGAGAGCTTTGCCCAACAGCCACCTCCACTGAAGCCCCATCATCTTGTTCATACTCTACCTGGAACTCTCCTTTATGTGTTTTCTTCACCACACGCCTGAGGTTAACTTCATCTGGCAAAACAACCATCTGAGCAAGCTCCTCTGCTTTAGCAATCCTCCACTCAGAAAGCTCTTTTGAAGCTAGTTCCTCTGCAGTCATACTACATAGCCTTTCTGGGGGGATTTCACCAGAAATTACACGCTCTCGAAGTTCAGGGTTACTAGGGTCTTTTAGGTTAAACAAAAGTGATCTACCCTTCTCCTTATACTTCTTATTAACACCTCCAAATAGTATAAATAGTTCCTCCTCTATTTTCGCTGCCAGAGTTTGTGGTGAATTTTCAATTTGGACATCCGAGACTTCTTGCATAAGTTTGGGTTTTTTTGGGTCACGCATGTCATTTATATCAAAGTTGTCAAGATCTAGATCCGATGCCCAGCAAAGTCCATTGCCTTGCAAAAGATCATCTTTCACAACGAAGGAAGTTTCTTCTTCTGGAAAAATATCACTTGGATTAAAAACTTGATCATAGGACCACATTTTGGCAAATTCAAGCTTTTCATCAACAGAGTTACCAACCAAAGAATTGTGAACTTCATTAACACTCTGACTAAATTCAGAATTGTTAGCCATACAACCTTGAACAGGGTTTTCAGTCATTGGACATGACCTATCTACAATAGCCATAGTAGATTCAGCTGGTTGAGGCTCTGCAGATGACTGCATGGCAAAAGTTGCAGCTTCTTGATTTGCAGGAACTTCAACCTTTACCTGATTTGCAGCCTCACTTTGAGAACTCTTGCTCTCATCGGGTTGTTGTGTGTTCTTCGCCTGACCAACCAAAGCTAATGCCGCTGATAAAGACTCCCTAAACTTTGACCTAACATTTTCAAATGATTGTCGGGGCTTAGAAGGTGGCTGCATCTGAGGCTTAGAAGTTGGTTGGGGCTTCTTAACTGGTTGTGCCACTGCCTTGTACCGTTGTTGCATCTGGGGCTTCGAAGGTGGGTGCATCTGGGGCTTTGAAGGAGGTTGCACCTGGGTCTTGGCAGGTGGTTGCGTCTGGAGTGGCCGCTTATTTGTCAATGGTAACGGTTGCAAGTTAACATTGCCAGCCATGGCAAAATTATTGGGTACATTAAGGAAATCCATTTGTTTGAATATTTACAAGCAGTGTCGTACTTGACAGACCTTTTGAAGATAGCTTCCTCAAGCTGAAAATATATATATCCAAGAAAAAAACTTAGCAATATAAAGTACATAGCAAGCTGAGCTACAAAAGAAAGTTTCTTAAACCAAGAATCACCAAAAAAAGTAAAAATAAAACTCTATAAATAACAATAAATGCAACTTTCATTGCAACAAAAACATGAAGTCCAAACGAAGTAACTTTATATTCTTTCTTAGAACAGACAAAGATGAAAACTGCTTAGCTGTATAAAAAGTGTCCCTGTTATGTCAATGACTATAAGAGGATAGCCATGAAGAAACAAAGCAATCACTCTGAATCCTAAATGTTTCAATAACATGCTACACACACACACACTAAATACAGAGCTATCCATCATGCAGGTAGGGAACTACGATAACCAGTGAAAATCATTCAATAAAAAGGTCTACATATCTTACCTACCCACTCAAACACATTGAACAACTTACCAGAAAATGCACAGTTGGATATTATACCACAAGACTACACAATTTACATATGATAGTTTAGAAACTACTCAGCCCCTGCCATTGTGGTCCTTAAGCAATTTTTCCCCTCGTGAGAAAATATTATCATGTTTTGAGCATTCATCTCGTCAAATTGAAAAGTTACTTGTATTTACTTCTTGTTGATGGATATACATGCTCAAAACTAAAGCAGATGGCATGGAGTATGGAAAGTGAATAGTTCCTGAATTTTAACGGCTCCTATTAAGGCATGTAGTATCTCAACAAAAGCTCACTAATATGCCAGCTAGAAGAATACAAGTATAGTGGCAGATCAAAGAACTTATAGCAAGCAATCGTATGCTTTTGTGCCCAATGCTCTACTCGCACAAAACATGAATGAATACATAGACTTGGAAATTAAAAACTTTTCTAGTCTAATTAGCTTGACTTTTATCTTCTCCAGTCTAAGGATGCTTCTCCTACATAGAGCATGCAAAAAATTCTGATTTACTAAATTAAATCTCTATCTTAAAATAAACAACATGAGACCTATCTTTCAAGAACTGCAAATGTGATATCACACTTGTGGATGTGTGGTGGGATAGCACAAATGAGATAGGACTTATTGTTTTTCCTTTATGTTGTCTAATTCTCTCAGAAAAAGTATAACTTGAACATTTACCTAATACAAACTCAATCAAGCATTTTCAGCTAAAACCACAATTTGCAAAGTTCTATTGCAAACCACTCCCAATCCATTTCAGAAGGGGATTAGTTCCATAAACGTTGGGTATCCAATTGCAGTTGTTTCAAGTGTAATGTTTTCTCAGTAATAGAAGAAAACAACCAGTACACACATTTAAATTATTTAAAATGAATTTTAAGATGAAGGCCTGGAAAGGAGGAAGTAGCCTACGCAGTCATCACCCACTGCCAACGGGCAATAACCTTCTCAGGCCGCTTCCATTGCCATGGACACGGTGGATTTAGAAAGCGCTCCCTTTTTTTGTATGCACATTTTAAAATTGATCTTGCATTACGGTGGTCTCGTGTCTTTCTTCTTTACGCCAGAAAGCAAAGAGGCTTGTCGTAATGGATAGTGATTGATGCTTACCGTTCTAAAAAATTGGTCCGTCAAAAATCGGGATGGCTGATTCCCCAGCAGGCCCACATTCACCCTTCTATCTCGTTTCCTACATGAATGAATGGTGACACTATGGCGATCGGACACCCATATTTATAAATTCACTTAAACTCTTCTGAATGTCGTGAGAATAATTAAAAAATTGTTAAAAACTAAATATGCTGGAAATTAAAATTGGGCATTCCAGCTGATAGCAGTTTCAATGTTATTCCCTTCTGAAGTTAAATTTTTGCAATTTTCTCCACCTAATTTGCAGATTTGCATTCTAATCAGTAAACAATCGATGACCCTCTTCTGTAACGACACGTTCATCAGAGCCAAATTCTCCGCTGTTATCACCTAAATAAATTCTAGTTCCAACAACATTATCAACAAGATGATATAAAATTTAGCTCCATTTTAAAAAGCTCGATTTATGTTCATAAACAAAAAAAAATGTCAAGAGTACAATTCTACAGAAGCCGACCACTCCCAAACAGAACCAAGCATCCACGCCCAATCTATGCAAAATTCTCACACAAACAAGAAAAGAACTTCCATAGATGATTGGCTCAATCAATTCGCAGCCCCTGAGCAGAAGAACATGGGAACTTCTCTCCTCGCTGCAAATACCAAAAACATCAAAACCAACCATAATAGTAATAAAAAACAAAAATTCACCATAAGCATCACAACACCCACAAAAAAATATCCCTTTCCCCTTTCCAATTGCCAAATCCAAATGCAGTGACCAAAAACACAAAAAAATCATCGAATTACGCAATAAAAAACAAAATTTTCAATAATTTTCGTAAAATCCACATCAAAAAGGAAAAAAACCCTAATCAATATACGTACATGAAACTGAATCAAACCGCAAAAACTCACCAAAATTAACGATGTTGCGAATTACAAAGAGAGAAATCGATCCGCCATGATTGAGATCTCTGGTGCATGGAATTGGAAGAGAGCCGAGGCAGAGTGGGGTGTGCCCTAGGGCTAGGGTTTGGGGAGGTCGCCGGAGAGCCTTCTCCTGTTTCGCAGTTTCTAGAGAGGGAAAGAGGGGGCAAGGAGAGAGAGAGACGGAGAGAGAGAAACCGATATCACGCGTGTGGCAGGGATTTATAGGCAGGTTAAAGAAAAAACCTAATTTTTGTCGACCTTTCTTTTCTGAACCGTCGGATGTGGGTGGATCGGACGGTTGATGTTTACGTTGAGTAAATTTTGGCGGTTGGAAATGGCGCGCAGGATAGGGCTCTAGTGGACCCCGATCTTGGAGATCGACGGCGCACACGTTTTATGCGTGGGTTGAGCTGTGGAGCGCGCGCATGCATAAAGCGTCTGGACCGTTGCAACTGAAGATCAACGGCTCTCTGATGCCCGATGCTCTGCCATGAAAGTGACAGGGTTAGGGAGTTGTCCTCAATAATATCTTGGTTGTGTGGGGCTAAATCCAATTGTGTATGTGCCCCATGTACGCACAAGTGCCATGGTAAGTATGTGAGCAAATGGATACGAGAAATTATTAGGTACACGTCGCGTACTTAGAGGTTGTGCTCATCAGCAATTGGTAATTGGTGATTGACACTATCTCCAATTTGTAGGTACCCAATGGGTCCTCAGGACAAGCAGGGGAGTTGTGTCAATCCCCTGTTGGTGGTGAACATGACTTCCCTTTGTACGCGTACCTTATAATTTTTCGATGGATACGATGCCATGGGCCATCCAATTGCCTCCTTGACCTCTGTATGTCAAGCTATAAGAGCATGGTGTGTGTCCACCTTTGAAGCAGCTTTAGTCGGACGGGTGAGATCTCTCCCTCTTGTGACCAATTTTAGTTGGGCTGGTTGGATCTTTCCGATTGCAAGAGTTCGGGTGGAATCGAACTTTAGTTGGGCTGGTTGTGTGGGGAAAATGAAAGAGTCTCATGGTTCATGTTGTTTGCAGTTCACAAGTCTAATTCGTCGACCAACGATTTACATGAACACATCAGATGGTGTTATGTTGTTCTATGAACAACTTGGAAAGGTTTATTGATGAACAGTACGTTTAATGATGCATCACGTAGGGGCATGTATCATGGGCCATGTTTTTGCTACGAACGTCACCCTTGCCATCCCTTGCTATGTAGAACCAAAAAAATCTTCTTGTATTTATTATGTATTGAGATATGGAGTATCTCTTTTTTTTTTCGGCAACATGGAAAACGAATACACTTTTTTATGATAACTTGCAAACGAATACATTTGATTCAAAATTGTAGAATGATGGAGTATCATAACTCAAAGGGCTACTGAATACTAGTTTTCATATTATTGTAACTTGTAACAAGTTAAACGATGACATGACACAAGTTATCTAATCCAAGGGTAGATAGATTCCTACCACAATTAAAAAGCAGACTTGATGAATTGACTATATAGTTTTATTAACAAGGGTTTTTCAGGTTGGTGTAATGTATTCTGAGAATGAATTTGGTAAAATTTATTTTTCTTATTGATTCTTGATAAAAATGAATTGGTTACCACGTACTTGTCCGCACGCATTGTCCCTACTTGGCGCAATGAAATAATAGTACTCCAAATGGGATGACTAAAATGGGGCGTGTTGGGATTCAAAGGTTTTTAGAATCCATAACCTGATTAATAGTTGTTCCAGCTACAACGCACCTACTAGCAAAGTCTTTCTACTATGCTAATACTCCCTCCGTCTGGAATTATTATCACCATTAGGATTTTTAGTACTCCAAATCAGATGACTAAAATGGGGCCTGTTGAGATTCAAAGGATTTTTAGAATCCATAATGTCACGGCCCGGATTTTTAAAATCATTTTTAAATCAGAGTATTAGCGGAAAATCAGAGGATTACTCCTCTATGCGATAAATTATGAGTTGAAAAATTTTCGACTAAGCATCTAGCCCGTGGTAGCTGGGGTTCACAAATATAGATATAAAACAATATATACATATAGTATTACAAGATGCAAAGTTGATTAAACCAACGCAAGTCCTCTAAGTGCAAGTCTGTCATCCATCTCAAAATAAACTAGAAATAGTTGGCGTTCACGCCTTAATACAAAGTCTAGAACAAACTCGAAGCAGGAGATATGCTCAGCAGTCTGAACGTCCTCACCACCTAGCTCCCAAGTATACGTGAAGTTAATCCTCCACAGCAGCACCTACATCACATAAGGATGCTGAATATAAAAATACTCAGTAGGATACCATAACACAGTCATCAACATTAGAATAAACCAGGATTTGCATTAACACATTATGCAACCTATTACAGGATTCCACTTGAATCTTTTATTAATCTTTCAAGAAAGTCTTTTATTGCTTCCCAAGTTTAAATTCAATAATTAAGTCTTTGTCCCATATAGACAGACTCACTGAATGTCATACCTACATGATAGGCAGCACGAAAACACCATGACTATCACTCCGGTTAATACCGGTAATCACGGCATGCCCTGAATCCCTCAAGAGTGACTGCCTCGCCCATTCCTTACCTTAAAAGGTATGACCGTCGGAAGGGTCTGGCTCCACATCAGCTCCTAGACTCGATGTGGGTTGGGAAACGCAGTCTTCTAGGATGCTAACGTCTGTAATGTGCACAGTAAACCACATGGCAACCAAGGCTCAGGATGTGTGCAGAGCTTCCACCAGTCGAAAAATCCAAAAGCTCTCTCTAAAATCCATAGAGAAGAGGTATAGCTTAAGCCTGACCAATAGAATATATAATGCTCTCTCTAAAATCCATAGAAAGATGCAAACATGGGCCAAAATAACATGTAAATGCTCTCTCTAAAATTCATAGAAAGATATAACAGCTTAAGCCTAGCCAATAAAAGTTGGTCCTTATTAGGTACCATGACACAGAGCTTCCACCAGTCAGAAGATGTGAATGCTCTCTAAAATCCATAGAGAGATACAAACGGTAGAGCTTCCTCCAGTCGGAAGATGCACCCCAATCTATACCTTGTGATACTTAACAGGTATCACGGTGTTACTAGTATGAACCCTTCTTAGAGTTATCAGATACCATTCACAACTGTTAGCTTAATAGCTCAACAGATAGCCTGACCTTTGACTTAATAGTCATTCGGTCGCTTGATTGGAAGTCACTCACACTCATACACTGACTCCCAATCCCAAGGGTATTTTAGTCTTTATCTTGAATAGGTTCTTCCCAACCCTCAAGTTTAGCCCTCAAGTCATCATTTTATTATCTTTCATAAAATGATTAAGTCTCTAAACCAACTAGGTTTATTAGCCGGGTTTTTCTTATCATTTAAGACCTTTGCTACCAGTCAGCATAACATAAGTGATTAATGCCCTTAGATATAAAAACACATACCAATAACACGCCAATTAGGGCTTAAAATTATTTATTAAACAACCCAAAATTAATAACAAGAGCCTATGTACCAAACTGGCTCTGTATGTACCACACTGCACAGAAATACACAGACACCGACCGTCAGTTATAAATAGTTTTTAACTGTCGGTTGAGGTCCACCGGCAGTTGAAAATCTAAACCGGCTTATGAACCGGGTTTATTGTTGAACCGGGGTTCGGTTTAGAAATGGACCGAGTTTGGTCTAATTATGAACCGGGTTCAGTTTATATCTGGACCGAATCGGGTTCAGTCTACCTGAACTGGCCTATTTATTGGACCGGTTCGGTCTAATAATAGACTGGTTCGGTCAGGCTTATATTTGGACCAGACCAGTCGTCCAGTTTGGTCGTCTGAGTGGCGGCCGCCACGACGGCTGCCGCCGTGCTGCCTCCGGCCAGGCGACACCTTTCACCCCTTTTCCTCCTCTATTCCCCTCGCCGTCTACCCATGGTCCGGGCAAATTTGGGGGAAAATTAAGGTCTTGCAGCAGCATAAAGTTGCTGCCTTTGCTTCCTCCACTGTGGCCGGCGGCCTGGCGGAGGTCGATTCGACCCCCGTTGGCCCGCCATCGGCCCCTACCTCCTCCTTCTACTTCCCCGTCACCTCCATAGATGAAGATCCCAAAAAAAACCAAAACTTGACGAGAGAGGTATGGGATCCTACCTCGCATGCAAACCGTTGCCGAATCGCCGGCCCCAGTGCCCATCCAAGTGTCCATCCTATTTTAACAGGTGTTACACATAACCCCATTAATAGTTGTTCCAGCTACAACGCATCTACTAGTAAAGTCTTTCTACAATGCTAATACTCCATCCGTCAGGAATTATTATCACCATTAGGAATGAAAATTCGAATGGTGATAATAATTCCAGACGGAGGGAGTATCAAAGAACAAATTGCTGATAGAGAAATAACCAAACAACTATCAAAGCAAATAAAGCACACAGAGTATTTACCGTGGTTTGTCCATGCAGAGCAAACAACTATTCTTTGTTAATTGTATGTCAGCACAAGAGATTACAATGGCTTTTGACATAAAAATCAACCCAGACCCCCTTTATAGCACCACCAATCAACCATTGCTCCCTCCCTTTCACAAGCACAAAAGCAAGTTTTTTCGCAGCCTTAAAAGGCTAAACACATCCCTTAGATACGTAGAGGGTCGCAGCCCGGAGTTCAACTTAATATTATGGCTCAAAATTGAGCACCCGAAGTCTGTTTCCTGTTGTACCGAGATGTCCAAATGTTCGACAAGGCATCAAACGTTCGGGACCTCGACTGTAATGTTCTCTCGCACATCAATAGAAGTGCAAGAAGTTCGCTCTTGTTGGAGAAATTATTGGGTACAAGCGCCAGCACACGTCAGATTTATGGCCGCCAATCAGACGCCGCCGCGTGGCCATTGAGCCCCACAATCCCAAACGGCTAGCATTGGAGGACGGCGTTAAGTGGTAAACGGAGAAAAACCCGTCCGTTCCTTCTCACCTCAAAATCGTTTTTCCCGCTCACTCCCACTTCTTCTTCTTCTTCCTCGAAAGGCTGACGCCCAGCTCTCCGAAAAACCCGTTCGTTCCTTCTCACCTCAAACTCACTTTTCCCGCTCACTCCCGCTTCTTCTTCTTCCTCCTCAAAAGGCCGACGCCCAGCTCTCCATCCCTCCGACGCCGGCGGCGACGACCAGCTCTCCATCCCTTTGAGGTCGACTCCAGCTGCGACGATCAGCTCTCCATCCCTTTGAGGCCGACGACGGCGGCGACGATCAGCTCTCCATCCCCTTGAGTCTAACGCCGGCGGCTGATAAGCGTAAAATATACATATTTATATGCCTTATTTACCTATATGCTAGTGTAGTTTTTGTGATAAAACATGAATAAAATGGGTTATTTGTGATTAGGGTAGTAATTAGGGGATTAATAATTAATTTACTCTAATTAACTATTTTAGATGCATTAAAGAATTTAATGAATCATATTTTTATTATGCGTTTAATTTTAGTTTGGTTTTGTTATTGTAGGTGTGAAAATGCAGATTGCAGATCACTAGCAGGCGTGCGCATTAGACGTGTTTTGAAATGCCAAAGTGACCCATGAGCTGATATGACGTGTATTGAAGAATTTAAACCATTGATAAGCTACTTTAGAGAAGACGGGCGCGAATTTAAAGTACGGACGTGCAGATTCGATTCGGCGGTTGAGATTATTACGACGGGTTTTATTAAAGATAAGAAAAAAAAAAGAAAAGGATGAGAACCGGTCTGGTCCGGTTCGGGAAAATTTAAAAAAAAAAAAGAGGAAAACAACCCGAGCCGTCGGCTCGGGTGTCGAACAGAGACGAAAGGGAAAACAGCGCTCGAGTTTTCTGCTCGAGCGCCGGTGTGACAACAGGACGGCTGGTCGGCAGGACCTGACGACGGCTGGGCGACCGGAGCTGACGGCGGTATGACGACGACCGGAGTTGGGAGGCGAAGGAAGAGCTCGGATTGCAGCGGCGAGATTCACAGCAGAAACAGAGTAACAGCAGGCGACGGTAATGGTACCGGGGTTGGGCGGCCTGAGATCGTCTAGCGACGGAGCAAAATAGCAAAGGAAGGCTTTTGATAGGCAAGGTGCTCGATTGGGAAGGTTTCAATTTGGAAATTTGCGTATAACAGAGCTGCAATTGCGAATTTATCTCAGTTTGGTAAGCTTCCATATTCGGTTCGATTGGAAATGGAAAAGAGTCGAATTAGGACTCTTGGGAATGGCTTATAAAAACTGAAGAAGAGGAGGATCGAGAAAAAAAGGCTGGCGATTTTGGGACAAATTTTAGAGGAGCTAACGGACTGTTAGGGGAGCGCTTTGGTTGTGAAAAAAAGAAAAAAACAGGGCTTCGTTTCAAAAGTTGGGTCGTGATTTGGGGCTTATTTCGGTGGTATTTTGGGCAGAAATCGAAGAGGAGAATAAGGGGAATCGATTGGAGGACGAAAAGGAAGAGAATTGTGAAGAAAAGCATTGATTTTGGGCTGTTTATACATCGTGAACAGTACTGCTACAGTGTTCCTGCAATTGCTACAGTACCTGCGCTCATGAGGGAGACGATGAATAGTACATCGGGTGAACAGTAAATCTGCTACAGTGCTGCTACAGTGAATCTGCTACAGTAACCCGTGAATAGTGTTTTGCAATAGTGTTATCAATGCGATTCTTTTCCAAATCTGATTTTTCTTTTCTCATGAATATGAATCGCTAAATCTTTTGTCAAAGCTAAAGGTGACGTTATTTGATTGATATTTTTACGTCTATGAAAAAGTGTTTATTGTTTATTTGATTGAATGCGATGTTTTGATAAAGTCATAATCTATATAATTATTTGATTTGTCGTTAACGTAAGGTACGGCGAATGCTTATAATTCCCTGTGATTAGTAGACTATGCTTGTTAATGATAAATATTCGATTGATAGTTTTATGTTAATGGATATGATGAACGTGAATGAAATATCATCCGATTAGGTCAAATCATTATTTGATTCTAATTGAGTAATTGAATAGACGTAGAGTATTAATTAAATAATTGATCCTTGACGCTTTGATATCTCTCATCGATTATCTTTGCCTGTCTTTAGTTAGTTTTAATTGAATCGTTAATCATCATTTTAGTAGTTAATTGAATTATAACTTCTCTGCATAATTTCCTGATAAGAATCTTAATTTGCTAAGCTAAGTAGTGTTTAAATTAGTTTAGAATAGAATAATCCTACATCATTCCCTGTGGTTCGACCTCGGACTTACCGAGTATATATTACAATTTGTCAACCTTCTCTTGGGTTAGATCAGCGGCGACTGCGCGGAGCAGCAGATCTGATCTCTAATTTACCTTCCCAGGTAACAACACATCTCTAGCTCCTTCTGTCGTTCTTGTTTTTCTCTGTGTTCGCCTCTTATTTGCCGGGAGCGGATCAACTCTAAGCTTGTACTGTAAAGTCAGCTTTTTGGTCATCTTCTTAAGAAAAAAACATACTTTTTGGAAATGAAGACTGTAGGGTTTGTAGACTGTAGGCATTTGTTGGTAAAAAATTTATCTTTTAGAGTTTGCACGGATATGATTTCTGAGGGTTACATATAAGAAAATTTTCTAGTTTCTGAGATGGTAAAAATTTATAGTTCAACTTATGTGTGAAACAGTGTATAATGGTGACGGATGTGATTTCTGAGGGTTACATATAAGAAAAATTTCTAGTTTCTGAGATGGTAAAAATTTATAGTTCAACTTATGTGTGAAACAGTGTATAATGGTGTAGACTGTAGGGTTTGTTGGTAAAAAATTAATCTTTTGGAGTTTGCACGGATGTGATTTCTAAGGGTTACATATGAGAAAAATTTCTAGTTTCTGAGATGGTAAAAATTTCTAGTTCAACTTATGTGTGAAACAGTGTATAATGGATTGTTTCTGAGATGTTACATATGACAAATACTGTGTAATTTGTGCAATTGTTTCAAGTTTCATGTAGCTTAACACTTATTTTGTTTTTCCAACCTCATGTATTACTTGATATTTTCTAGAGAAGTAGTGCAATGGCCAGCAATCTAGATAAAGATACTATGCAAGAAGGTAAGCCTGTATAGACTATTCTAGATTCTAGTACAAGTAGAATAAAGAAATAATAATGTTGAAGGATAATTATATTTCATTTTGTGCTTACATGGTTACGAAGACAATGAATCTCATTGAATTTGTTCATCAATATGAGGATAGTGTAACCCGAATGCGTGATACTGAGGTGGCTGATGATTTTTCTTGTGCTCGTGGTAGAATGAACTTGCATGTACCCAAGAGTGCAATATTAAAGCATGCATCAAAAGTGTACACACACACACTATATTGAAAATGTTTCAAGATGAATTCTTGCAAAGTCTAAGTGAAGATATTGTCAATGAAAGCTCCACTGGATCACAGATCATATACACATTAAGAGGTGATGGTTATGATAGAGACCACATTGTGAAGTTTGACAGTTGTGACTATACTACTAGTTGTAGTTGTCAACACTTTGAGTTAGTGGGTTGGCTATGTTGTCATGTTTTAAAGGTATTGAACACCAACAGTGTCAAACAACTCCCAAATCAGTACATATTGAAGAGGTGGACAAAAGTTGCAAAAGAAGAATTTGTGTATGATGATCATAGCACCGAAGGTCCATCCAAATCAAAGACAGAAAGCCTCAACAAATTAATGCGCAAAGCTTTCAAAGTTATGAGTTTATGTGTGGATGATGATGACACAATTGAGATAGCAAATTCATATTTAGAAAGCATTGTATTTGAAGTTAAAAAGCACAAAGCAGATAATATGGTGGAGGATTCTCATCCAGCTATAATCGATCATGTTACTACTCATTGTGAATATAGTGAACAACCTGTGTTGAATCCACCACAAATGAGGCCAAAAGGACAAACATTTCGTAGGATGAAGGGGCATCTTGAGAAGCGCAAAATCAGAGCACCAAAGGAGGGGACAATCAAGACCCCACAACCTAATATTGAGACATCATGTAAGCTTTTTCTTGTGTTTATCAATTTTAACATATTACTAGAGTGATGTAGATTCATGCTTATGTAAATTTAATTGTGCAGGCAAGAGAAGGTGTAAGGGGTTTTTGGTTCTCATGCTGAACTCGTTTATGTTTCCATCAAACAAGTATATGAGCATAACACTTCTGATACCTGGCTGACCCCTCTCCGGCCTTCAATTGACTGAAGAATTGCGGCAGACTTCATATTTGACTAACAAAAGAAATTTTTGTTAAAGATGAGATTGGATTTCTATGAGCATATACTTCTTTTTTTGCTAACAAAGAAAATTTATTTAAATAAAACCAAAATTACAAACAATGAATCCTCCTAAACTATAACCACAATAGGGGAGAAAGGAACTCCAGAGACACAATTAACACTGATAAGCAACTTTCCATGAAAAAACAAAAAATATTTAGTGAAAGCTCCATAGATAGTGGCACAACGTTGAACTCAAATCCATTGCAGAGGACCTCAACCCCAAACATCCTATGTTATCTCCATAGGGTCAGTAGATGGATGCTAATTAACCAATAAAATAATCTCTCAAGTTTGTGAGCCCCAGGTAACAACTTCACAAGTAGTAGCTTTGAATATAATCGCCCAACGGTTAGGCGGCTATTGCAAATCCGGATGATTGAATGCACGCCCATAGCAACGGAGCAATTCAACACCACTCAACTTGGGCATGCCCAAAGATAAAATTAAGTAGAGAAAATTAACCGGTTATACCTAAGGGGGATAAGATCCGACGGCAAAGGAGCCGACCGTTGCAAACGCCTCAGGAGGATAGCCACAAAAAAAAAATCTTCTTTGTCTATGAAAACTTCCACTAAATTCACCAATACATCTACATGAAGGGCGGAAGAAGAGGATAAGAGGAGGAAAAGCAAGACTTCCCTCTCTCTCCCTTCCGACCAGCAAAAAAACTCACAAAGAAAAACAAGAAAAGTGGAGAGGTCTTCAGCCAATGTAGGGGCTCAACCTCCGGACAGACACCAAACAGGTCGGGCTGCATACCAGGCACCGATAGGGAAGGGGGAGATCGGTGGAAGAGAGCTATGGGGGTGGGAGACTTTGAAGTTCACCACCCCTCCAATGGTTCTAGTCTCCTCTCCCGCCCTACCCACCGTCCTAGTACCACAGAGGCCACCTGGGCCAAGGAAGGGGGTGGGAGACTTGCAAGGGAAGAAAGGAGGGGGAGGAGGGGTTTTTTTGCTAGGATTCTCTCTCCTCCCACTCAGTCTAGTTGGTCTCTGCTTCAACTCTACGAGCATATACTTGAATTGAATATTCTCAACAGTTTTCAAAAAACCTACTTGTTAGGTTTATCTATATGGGTTTTTCTCATCTTCGGGAGTTTATTTGTATTATTTGTACTAAATTTTACCGCAAAACTCATGGCCGATTGGATGTGATAAAAGAAGCTCGCCTGCATTACAAAATGAGTGAAATTTATTGGACTCTAAGGCTAGTATGAAAAAATACAGAGTTTCTCTTCCTCTTCACCTATTTTTAGTTTCGATGGAGCAAAGTCAGCTATGTAATGTTGGAGCCGTCTTTTTAAAAAAAATCCATACGAAGCATGTAGACATAGGTTGTGATAAAAGAGTGATGCTACACCATGTTTGCACTCAGAATGGCTCGTGTTCGCCACAATGAGCAGGTTCCATACTCCATGTGGGGCCTGCATGAGCTTCATGGTGAACATTACAGGAGCGTCAAAGAGATTGGTTAGAGATCATATTCTAAGATGTGCTATTGTGCTTCCTCCGTCCTGTATCAATAGCTCCATTTATGAAAATAGTACTCAGAGTGAGTTCAGGGGAGCCACACCACCTGAACCACAGGACCTATTAATATGGGATAAACTTTTTATCAAATGGAGCTATTAATATGGTAGTGATGGAGCATTTAGTCAGGTGCCATCTAGTTGGTTTTTCCAAATGACTTTTAAGGTTTCTATGATTCGAAATGAATCATCTCATAACCATGGAATGTTGTATCGGATATATTGTGCAAAAAACTATCGGTGTGGTCGAAAACTACTTTTTACTATATATTTTTAAAATCTAACTTCTAAAATGAGTTATACTAATTTAAATGAAACATAGATTTCAAAATATGCATAAAAATGCATATTAGGATGAGAAACAAACGGTAAAGTTATTTTTTCTTTTTTTTTTAAAAAAAAATCGATATATTGTGCAAAAAACTATCGGTGTGGTCGAAAACTACTTTTTACTATATATTTTTAAAATCTAACTTCTAAAATGAGTTATACTAATTTAGACGAAGCATAGATTTCAAAATATGCATAAAAATGCATATTAGGATGAGAAACAAACGGTAAAGTTATTTTTTTTTTTTTAAAAAAAAAATTCCAATTTTTTTAAATGGCGATATATCAGTCCAAAACCGATATATCGGCGATATTTAAAAAAATAAAAAAAAATAATATTAGCCCGTATCGTTGTATCGGGTGGGGCCCGATACCGATATATCGCGAGACTGCATTCCAGACACTCTTCCATGAACAGATCCAGTTTGTGCTAGTCTTGGGGCCCATTTGATTGGTCTGAATCTGAATCTGAAAAGCCTACTAAGAATTCTGAAAAGTCATATATGAAATTCTCCAAGCTGAATCTGAATCTGAATTTGAAAAATCAGATTCAGATAAAACAAATAGAACTCAGTGGACTTTTCAGATTCAGATTTCAGACTTCTTATATATATGTTTTTTTGCTGAATGTGACTCCTTATATGAGACCATACCATGCACCACTGCATATGTGGTTCAAGAAAAGATACTACAAGTGACACACCCATACTAAAAATGATTCATTACAAAAAAACTGCAACATCATGGAATTTATACAAGCAAGAAAATACATTTCATGCTTCGAGACAAAATGTGCACTATATGTGCAAGCTAGAGGACACAAGCTTAAGGAGGACTTATTTCCAACAACTGCAAACAAAATCAAGGAACAAGAATATTGTACAGGCAACAACAAGTAAAACCCCGAGAGCCCTATCATATTACCAACCTTCATACATGCATCATGGGGAGGTCCAGTTTTCAAACCCCCTTAATGCTGTCCCATTTTTCTAGCTTTTCATTGTAATAAACGATGACATTGGCAACACAAAATAACACAATGAACGAATAAGAATACTGCATAGGGAACAAATAAGAAGTAAGTCCCCAAGCAGCCTATCCTAGTACCAACCTTCATAGATGCATCATGGGAGGTCCATGTTACCAATTCCCTCACTGTTGTTCCAGTTTTTATTCTAATAATTCCCCCCCTCCCCCAACCACTACTCCAAAAAAATCAACAAAAGAAAAAGAAATTTGGAATAATGATGAACAGAACTTACCACCATTGATTGTAGATAGTTGTTGATAAATATTGTATGTGTAACTATCATAATTATCAAATAAGGAACACTGACAGTCTGAACCGTTAAATTGTGTACATAAGAGGAAATAGAAATTTACAAACTATAGTATACACGAAAGATGAGAAGAATTATACTGTGCTGCTCATTCCAACATGTATATTCGAAGTGATTTAGGACGTTTAGGCTGCGGATGCTGGAAAACATGTTTTTCCTGTCATATATAAACAAGCCGTTTAAGTGAAAGAATAACATGAAAAATGATACATATTAAAAGAATAGCAGCGAAATGTAAGTACATAGACTTATTTGGAATCAATAAAGCTCATGCAAGGCAGACAACTTACATACCTCTTCTGGAGGATCATAGTATATGCCATTGAATGGAATTTCACTAGGAGCTTGCACTGCAAACTTATCCATGCAGGAATTGAATCTTTGAAAATTATAATGAATCCAATAAAAATGATAAACCACAAAAATAACTATTTTTCATTTAATAATAAAAGTTACATGCAAAAATTACCAGTTCTATAAAAAATTACCAAGTTTACTCACAATTTTAACAGATTTCAAGGAAACATTGATTACTCCATTTTCTAATCTTTTGAGGTCCGGTTATAAGTGACAGAACACACCCTGAAATCTGATTCGTACACCCTTTTTTTTTCTATGAAATGAATTGCACTTCATGCCCTAACAAAGATAAAACTGTGACAAGAGGGTAGTGATATAACAAGTTCCAAAATGTGGAACTCTTATTTCATAATTATGGTATGATGCTGATACAGTAATCTTATTAAAACTGAGGTAATATCATGAAACAGAGCAGGCAGCAGCGCAGAGGCCTCAAGAGGAAACTGATATCTACATGCAATGATAGTTTCAGAATCTACAGAAGGTGATTAGCCTCCGTCCTTCTCATCAGTTTCCTTACTTTATGTAAGCTGACAGGTTGCTAATTTTAATGTCAACCATGCGAATACTTTTCCTTGTACATCACAGTCCTTAACTAACTCTATTATTCCACATACTCAGTCCTTGGATATTCAGAATTGACACCACTGAGGACTAAACACGAATCTGCAGGTAAATCTGGAAACAAGAAAACAAAACCTAAAAACCTTATTGAAAACTAGAGTATTAGGACCTAAAGTGTCATGTCAATTTACAAATGAAACAGAACAAAATCTAATGCCAGACATTGCAATAAACCAATGACTTGGAATACCTTAATTCAAGGAGTTGCCATAGCCACAAGGTAAATATGATATAATACAGAAAAACATAGCCCCAAAAATCATATAAAAATCTAAAAAAAATGCTAGATTGGGCATGAGCTTAGATTAGGCGCTTTGCCTGTTGAACTGAAGGCCAGGGGGTTGTCTTCTCGTCAGAATTCCATAGCCTCTATTTTCAGGTTCTCCCTACGTCCAGAAGTAGTAGTAACATTTGGCTTTGAAAAATTAAATAGATCAGTTCATTTTCGAAAACCATATGTTCTAACTAATTCCGAACAGAAGGAGTATAACGTAGCACAGTGGATCAGTTCAAATTGCAATCGAAATATAAAAAAAAACTTTCAACATGGGGAAATGGAGCAAGGGCGAGTCGAGCAATACCGAGTGTGAAATTGATGAAGGAAGCCACTTTCCGGTCGGTCGAGGGTGGAGAAACCGGATTCCGGTGAAGTTGCCACTCCACAGAACGAGAGAATGGCGCACTAGCTCGCTCCCGAAGTTCCCGAGGCCATCGATCGATTGTCCGAACAGATTGGCGACTACGAAACGAGGGTGACGGTGGATGGTAGATCGAAAGGGGTGTGAGGACGGAGAGTAAAGGCCGGAGATGGATACCGGCAGCCGGAGACGGAAGCTGGAAGGAGAGAATCACGATGGAGGGGGATACGAAGAGGGGAGAGGCGATCGGGCTGGAGGCAGGGGATCGGGTTCTTTTTCAGACCTATTTTAACATCTAATTTTTTTGGGTCGATTTTGTAAAGTGACTTAATTCAGTCACTTATAACAAACAGGCTGATAGTCGCTTATAACCAACTTATAATCTGCTTATCAGTTTCAGCACTTAATCAGACTAATCAAATGGACCCTTGGTCAAAAAGGACTTGGGGCAACATGAGTTCCATTATAACTTTTGCTTTTAAGCATGCTTTGAGGGAATCAATGGCACCCTGCTTCTTGCTAATTAAAGACAAAAATCCGAAGGACCCACCTATCATACTCATAATCCGAATGCACATCTTTTGTGAGTTCAATTGCCCATTGAGGACCAACAGGGGAAGCACTAAGCACATGATGGAGGCCGTGTGTAGTGGACCTAATTAACCAGCTACTTTATTTCATTGGTCAGGTTAACTAATTGATAATCATGTCTAATTATTCTAATATTTGTCAATTGTACACTTAAAAACCTGTTTAGCTCTTGCCACCATGATTTTGCACCATTGACAATTTATAAATGGTTTCCTAATAGAAAAATAGTATGCCTATTAATATAATACTTTTTATGGTGAAAATTAATATAAATAGGTTTAGTATATTAATTCGGACCGCTTAACAGCTCCATTTGGATCATGTCTCATCTCTTCCTTTTAGACGAAAGAACCAGATCAGGCAAAAAAACAATATACTTATGATCCCATAAATCAGAAATTTGTTTAACTTTTAAATTCTCTTTTAATGGAAATGTGATGGGCAGTTTCATCATTTACAAAGCACAATTTACTCTTGCAGGCAGAACAGAGTACTTTGGGCCTTTGGCATGCTTACAAACCCAGTGTTGTTCTTCCTTCTGCAGCACGCTCTCAACCGAACACAAATATCATCACAGCAGAAAACTGAGGAGAAAGAAATTGACAGGAGAAAATGTAGAGAGGGAAGAGAGAGAGAGAGAGAGAGAGAGAGCTTAGCATTGTCGAAGGGGAGGCGAAGGATCTTCGATCAAAACTGAGTAGCAGAAAGTTTCTATTGGCTAAGGTATGATGTAAATGCCATCTCTTTAAGTTCAGTTTTGATCCTTCAAGTTTTGCTTCTTGTTAGTTTAAGAAAGCCATCAGTTGTCATGCTCTAGAGTCTAGATTAAGACACAAGTGAGATTCGATCTACTTCGTTTATGATTGGTGACTTGATCAGTTTACTTGGTGCTTCTTGTGCATTGCTTTATTCAGAAATTTGATCAGTGAAGTACATCAAAGATTTTTATAGGAAAGATTTAAGTTGTTCTGCTTTTGTTGTTTTTTCGTTTCAAAAGAAGACCAGAATTGGCTGATTAGGATTAAAATTCCAAGTTTTCTTGGACATGAGTACTCCCCTTGATGAAAAATTACTTACAGTATTATATCAATTTTTTTTTTGTTACTTTTAGAAATTGGAAGTTGGGAAATGAAGGGAATACTCTTTCTTATTTCTCTAATTAAGTTTTCGTTAAATATTTATACATGTTTTTAATAATCATTTCCTGCATGTATATCTAAAAAACACGGATATGGATATGGTGACACGATACGGACACGGGACACGGTATATTTTTAAAAAGTAGGATACGATAAGGTTAATAAAAAATTATTTATATATATTTTAAATATATTTTTTGGTATTGTAGCACCACATTTTTTCCTTAAAACCTTGTAAATATTACAGCTACAAACTGGCGATTAAAAAATAATTTTTATTCAGAATTTTTATACAATGAAAATAAAACAAGTAGAGATATTAATCACTTGTAAAAGTTTATCACAACCATACATGAAAAGTGTAAACTATAATAAGATTGATTTGTTGCATAAAAAAATCTCTTTACTCCCTCCATTCCATATTAATAGGGTCCCATTTGTAGTATATGTTGTGTACATTTGGATATTCTGGACAAATATATTACTCAATGTAAAGGACATTTACCAAGTTTGAGTTTATGTATTGTGTTGCCATTGAAATCATCAAATGTGCACATTCTTTCTCATTCCCTCAAAGATTATCCAAAGAAATTCCTACACTGTGTTGTAATTGGAAATGTCCCCTCTACATCTTTGTGCATATCCACAATGTCTGCTAAGTGTTGAAATTATTCCTTTGAGTAAAAGATGCTTTGACTTGATTTTTATGGTGGAATCTTAAACATTAAGACAGTTTTTGACCCTCTCCCTCCAAATCCCAACACCTCCCCCCGTTGTGTATTAAAACGCAGGTCGACATTTAACAATCCGCGGCACCATGGCACATCCGACCAAGTGAACCACTGCACACACTAACAACACTCTTAAGTCTGTTTGGAGTTGTTTTTTTGTCCCCTGCTTACAATCAAAATAGAGAAATTATTGTGTGCCAAAGCGCCGGCGATCTCCAACGCACACACTATATGCCTGCACTTCAGCCGTCAATCCTCAATCGACAGTGCATTGTAGTAGTGTGCTAGCACAGTCAGAATATAAAACGGGAAAAGTTTAAATGAGATCGCTCTCATATAGCTTATATGAAGCCACTTTAAATTGTAGCCATTGGATCTTGATCTAACGGCTACAAATAATCATAATGATCTCACTCATTCCCTGGTGTGAGACACTCACCTACCCAATGATTTAATATCCATCATCCGATCGAAATCCAACAGTTATAAAGCATGCTCCTTATATGAGAACGATCTCATGTAAACCCTTCTTATATAAAATATAGTAGAATAAAAATTTCCGTTTCCTTCAAAGCTATAGGAGAAACATTTATCTTATCATCTCGTAAGTCATACGTGGGGCTCATCTAGGCCTGCTCTCGGACAGCCGTGTCCGCGAGGCCGACTGTGTCCGAGGTGTCCGCGCGCGAGTAAGAGATGTCCGAGGACCACGGCCACGGCCAAGAGTCCTCGGACAGCCGTCTATCCGAGGTTCGAGGAGGACGGCCGGAGAGCAGGGACGAAGAGGAGAAAAGGAGGGCCGTGGGGGTCCACGGACGCGAAAGCTACGGCCTTTGGGTGCTATGGTCGCCGTCAATGAGTGCAGCGAGCCGGCGGAGTTCTGGACGGTGCTCGGCGTGGCCGAAGATGAGTGTGTCGTCTACGAGGACATCTACGACCGACAACCTCTCCGGCTTCAACATCGACGACTGACTACCTCTTCGGCTTCAGCATCGCCAACGGAGGAGAGAGGGATGTTGGCGCTGCAGCTGGGGTAGGGGGTTTTGCTCTACACTGGCGGCGGGGGAGGGGGGGTCGAGAGGAGTTGAGGAGGTCTCGGAGCGGGGGGATGGAGAGGAGAGGTAGGCGGCAGGGGCGAAGAGGAGTGGAGGAGGTCTCGGAGCGGGGGATGGAGAAGAGAGGTGGGCGGCGGGGGTGGAGAGGAGTGGACGATGGCGGACGGGGATGGAGGAGAGAGGGGGGCGGTGGGGTTAGGGATTGAGGGTGAGTGACAGGTGAGGCCGTGAGGGTGAGGGTGAGTGACAGGTGGTGTGTTGGGGGGGGGGGGGGGGGTCGTAAGGGGGGGGTTAGCGTCGTAAGGGTGAGTGAGAGGTGGTGGTGGGGGGAGGGTGAGGGACGGATGTGATGGTGAGTGACAGCCTGACATGGGGGAGGGTGAAGGACAGGTGTGGGGGTCGAGAGGACAGTTTTTTGCCCATCTGATTTGTCCATGAAAATAATGTGCACAATGAAAGCTGGAAACTGGAAATTGGGAAAGCCACCAGATTCCGTTTTCGCACTGGATATTCTCTTGCGGGAAAGCTGAAAACCGCAAAGTGGGTTTGAATCTCGTTTCCGACCTCGAAGATTTCCAGAGTCGCGCTTTCCTTTCCCCTCCTCCTTCCCCTCCAGCGGCAAGCCATCTCTCGCAGCTTCCGCTCTCCTCTGCAACCCCAAGTAAGAGCATCCATTCTTGCTGTCACAATATCAGAACTTTTACAAATATTCAAACTTGATAGAGAACAACGATGTGGGTAGTCGGATTTCATTGAAAAATGCTATCTTTTGAGGGGTACAAGATTCAAACTTGATCTACAACGAGTGGGTAGTTTGACATTGACCATTTTTATTGAAAATGATTTATGGGTAATCATGATGGGGAGCAGTGATTTTCTTTATAGCTTAATGGATCAAAGTGATTTGGTGAAGTAGCTAAATTCGTTCATGAGAAGTGTTCATGGCAATTCATCTCCTAGTGTGGTATATAGTTGTCTATTATTCATTGTGAATATATTTAGTTTTTCAGAAAAGTTTTGCAGACCCGAACTAGCAACAGAGGTGGCATCTAACTATTTTTAAATATTCCATTTCAGTGCAAAGAATTTCCTGTAGAATTAAACTACCCTATATGTGATGTATCCACTGCCTTGTTTTACTGAACCAAATTTTTAAGTGTATATCGTAAACATTGTGATTATATGGTCTATGTTATATGGAATCATTATGGAGAAATTCTTCTTCTCTCTTTCTCTCTTGGTGTTGCCTTTTGTTTTAGAAACATTTATCATTTCAACAAACGTACTTTTTGCTGTCGAGGATATAAAATATCATACTCCCTCTGTCCATAATAATAGTCCTATAAGTTCATTTAGAAAAAACCATATAGGACTATTAATATTACACAGCAGGAGTATTTTTATCACTAAGATCATTTTTTTATTTTACAATGATGCCTGATTGGGGTAATGTTCTTAGAATAATTTATAAGCTTCTACTTATATTCCACACTGATATACTAAATATTTTTTAATTATAACATCCCACATTAGTAATCCCATTTGATTTTTCAACATGAACTAGAGATTATTCATTTTGGAAACCCAAATGGGGATATTAATGTGGGACAAAGGTAATGTTGTATCTAGATGTGTGATGGGAATGGTTGGTATCATTATGATTGTACTTGTTGAGTTTGATCAAGAAGGTAAGATATTTCTGATTTAAGTATAGTTTACAAGTGGCTTGATGCAGACATCTACGAGATTACTTTATTTAGTAGTTTCCTATTTTAATAGAATCCTATTATAATCAGAATTATTTTAATTGATTCCTTGTTTAGGTATGTTACTTTATTTAGGAGGAATCAGTGTTTTAGGATTGATCTGATTTGATATTATTTGATTTAGGATAGATTTGATTTGATTTTCTATGTTTAGAAAGAATCCTAAATCTCTCACAGAAAACAAAAAAGGGAAGACGACGAAATCCAGAATTCTATGTATGCAGAAAACCGTTTTCCATGATTTTTATAGGAAATCCCGTTGAAGACACCCTTTCCCGTTCAAACGGATGCGTCCATCCGTTAACGGTCACATTCTATAATGAAAAGAAAAACCGACCCAATAAAACCAAAATAAATGAATTTGTCCAAAAAATAATTGTCTTGTTGACCCAACTCGACCCGACCCGGCCATGTGGGTGCGAACCGAGTTGAGCCGGCCGGCCGGACGGCGGCGATGCGCACGCGTGTGGGTTAGCCCACCTAGGTTCATGGGTCCAACATGTCTCTCCCCCACAAAAGTGGGGTGGGCCAAGCGCCTAATTTGAAAGGCCAAACTTGTGCCTTATATACCAACAATATCAACTTCTTCTAGGCAATGTGAGACTATTCACACCTTCAACCAATTCACATGTGTGATTCTCATTCAATACAAAGTCAGATCTACTGCCCACTTTTAATAACCCCCCGCATGAATGAGAATTAGCTGGATAACTATGCAAAACAATGCAGATAAATCGTGAAAGCAAATATTGAAAAGATCATGCATGGGGAAAAACTATCGGGTGTACTGGTTAATCAGTGAACGTGATGTCTTGAATTGTTCAACCGTTTGTGTAAACCAAGACAATAGAATTCACACAATCACTTCTCAGACATATTGTGGTTCTCATGATTGTGTTAATTTCAGCCCTAAACAAACTTGATTTTCATGAGTGCTCTAGAAGATTTAGCCTTAAAATCCTCATAGAAGCGACCCCTTTACACTTATGTGGGTGATTCTCATTAGGAGTATCCCGCAATACCCCATTCGAACTAATTCAAGCTATGAGAACCATTAAAAGCAAAACTTATCCTAATTCACTCTGCAGGAATCACTATCTCATCATAAGAATGGGAACGAGATTTCTCAATAGTGATTCCCCTTGAATCCCCCACAATTCGGTTGTCCCTTTGAACCTAAGGCTTGGGATCTCCAGTCAACTAGGTTGGGTTGCCATTATGGTGACTCTTATTGTATAGGCTTTAAGCCCATTCCCCTCGATGAACTGCTCACTTATTGTTTGGTCAAACCCTTAGTAAGCGAATCCGCAATATTTTCTTTTGACCTAACATACTCAATGGAAATTAATCAACTAGATAGTAATTGTTTTATGATATTATGCCTCCGACGTATATGTCGAGACTTACTATTAAGGACAGAGCGATTTGCTTGATTCGATCATCAAAACCTTGACTCAAAAATTTCATTCTCATATTTGCAAAGGTACGAAGAATAACATTACAGTATAAGTAACAATTGTCTTGTTGACCCAACCCAACCCGGCCGTGCGCGTACGAACCAAGCCGGCCAGACGGCGGCGGCAACTCGCACGTGTGGGTTAGCCCACGTAGGTGCATGGGTCCAACATGTTTCTCCCTCACAAAAGTGGGGTGGCCCAAGGGCCTAATTTGAAAGGCCAAACTTGTGCTTTATATACCAACAATATCACCTCTTTTAGGCGATGTGGGACTATTCACACCTTCAACCAATTCACATGTGTGATTTTCATTCAATACAAAGTGGGATCTAATTAAAGACTTATTGTAAGCCTGTTTAATGGAATAAACAGTCGATGATTTTGAAGAGATCTCCGTCAATAGAGAAGCAAGGTATTTTTTTCTTCAAAATCATCGACTGTTTATTCCATTAAACTGAGGCCTTTAAATAGGCTTACAATAAGTCTTTAATAGGAAATAAGACACTGATTTAGGATTCTTTCTAAACATAGAAAATTAAATCAAATCTATCCTAAATCAAATAATATTAAATCAGATCAATCCTAAAACACTGATTCCTCCTAAATAAAGTAACATACCTAAACAAGGAATCAATTAAAATAATTCTGATTATAATAGGATTCTATTAAAATAGAAAACTACTAAATAAAGTAATCTCGTAGATGTCTGCAGTATGGCTGCTCATATATAAATTTTGGTTTGATTCTGGTTGTACTCGTTGGTTCTAATAAGTAATAAGCAAGGGATTTTACATGGGTATTAAACTTGAAAATCTTATTTCCCATTTAGCAGGGACGTTCTTTGGTTGCTCACTGGATGCTGTCAGTGCTAGTTTAACATGTCTGATACTGATGGAGGGACTAATGATGCCAGGAAGGTTGGAAGGAGAAATCTTCCTTCTACTTTCAGCACTCACGCGAAAGGAAACAGATCCCAAGAGAAGAAAACTGCTGTTGCAAGCCCTGATGATAGGAAGTCCAAGGACGACCATTCAGGTAGCATTGTTTACTGCACATTCCTTAGAAGTCGTGGGGTAGATCAACTGGGACATACTTTATGTTAAGTTGACTCATATATTCTTCTATGAATTTTTTATCTAGGATAGCACTGGGTTTTCGTTAACAAAGGATGGGCATCTGTTTACTGTTCTTGAGTGGAAATTTAGTTTATAAGGTAATTGCAGTACTGTATATCTTTTTGGATGAATTTCAGTCGTTTTGTGATGTGTATAATTTTTTTTATTGAAATAATCTTCTTGTCTTTTTACTAATTTTGTTGCAATAGTCTTTTGATTGTGTTCATTTAAAGGATTTCCTATGATGCTGTTTTCTGCATGCGTGCTGCTTGCAGTAACACTGGTAAATGCAATGCTATTTTGACGCTCCATTGATTATGGCGTCTTTATTTCTTTGACATCGTGCTTAATACATATGCAGTTACAAGTCAAGTAGCTTCAGCAAAGTATGTTCGACAGTTATCAAAATTGATGGTAGTGAAATGTAGATCCTCTTATATTATCCAAAATTTTGTCTCACTTCTCTGTCTCTCTCTCACACACACACATACACATCTATTACATCTTTGTGTTTCATTGATGCACACTGATTTGTGCAGGAGGGTGTGGTGTTTGTGTTGTCAGGATTTGTCAATCCTGAGCGAAGCACACTCTGATCACAAGCTCTAGAGATGGGAGCCGAATACCGTCCTGATTGGACCTCAGGTTGTACTCTTCTTGTTTGTGCCTTCCCAAACACACCAAAATTCAGACAAGTTGAGGCAGATTGTGGGACAATTGTATCGAAGGTGTGTATCTACTTTGTCATGTGAGGGAACAGAGTTAGTCATTGTGTCTACATCTTCTAAAGTACAAGACCATCACGAAACGTGGGCATGATGATCGTTTAAATATAAAACTCTTGCAAGTGCACAATGATCGTTTAAATATAAAACCCTTGTAAGTGCACAAGGCAATTGTACTACGGCGAGTATAGAAAGGGTTGTCGAACCTCAGGGACGGATTAATATTTTACCAAATTCAAAAGAAAGTAGTAATGTTGATTCTAGACTAAGAAAGCAATGAACTTTTAACTAAATTACTGGGATTCAATCAATATGGAGAATATCAAGGCAGAGAATCCACCACTAGATATGCAATTACTACTCTCAATTATTATTAAGCATAAGTTAATATGATATGGTAACTTGTGTTCATGGTCAGACACACAAATCACAATGAATCCACTCACGTTATTGGTCGGACACGAAAGTTTATCCACTATGGTGTAATCAATTCTATCTTTGGTCGGGCATAAAATCAATCACAACTCTGTTATAATGCAATCAATTCTATCCTTGGTCGGGCATAAAATCAATTACAATATCTAATTCCATTTATAATCAATCAAATCTATGGTCAAGCACTTAAAAGAATACTCATGAAATCGCATTAAGCATGAATCATAATCAACTTTATAAAATTAAACTAACAAGAGTAGCAATACACATCTAGGGCTTCATCTAACCTTGAATGAAAGTTTAGTTACACATAGAAAGAAAGAAAAGAAAAGCCTGTTTATGTAGATCCATCTTCATGAATCCTTCTTCTTCTTTGCTCCAAAAAACTCCTTCTCTTACTCCTCTCTAGCCTCCAAAGTATGTTCTCTAGTAGCCAAAACGTTCTCCCTTAAGGCCTATTTATATGTTTGAAGAGAAACCACGAAGTCCCCTTCCAAATCCGAGTCGAAATAGGTCTTATTTCAGTTTTCCGCATACGGCGATCGATCGCTCCGTATTGCCGATCGATTGCCTACCGATCTATCACAATTCTTTCGTTATTTTTCTCCGATCGATCGTCTTGCCGATCGATACCGTATGACTCCGATCGATTGCTATTACTGTCTTGCGTAATTCAAAAACTCCAGTAGATATGATCGATCGTTTTGAGTGCTGGTCGATCGTTGCCTTCAATAGCATTGTTTTGCGGCTCAGGCGATCGATCGTGTTGAATGGCCGATCGATCGTAGTTACTGTTCATGAATTTCAAATGACTATAACTTTTGTCTCCGAACTCCGAATTGTGCGTGGTTGGTGGCATTGGAAAGCTGACTCCTTGAACTTTAACATGAAGCTTGAATCAGTCCAATCAAAGATTTGTATCCGAAGTTATGATGATTTAACCATTGAAGGCATATTTTCACCTCATTTCTGTGTATTACTCTTGTTTCCTACAAAACCAAAAACTATATTAAAATAGCAATAATTCTAATCAAACACTAGCATAAACATAAGTTTAGGAGATAATAAAATGTATATTTCATGTGTAGATCACATGAGTTCCATGTAGATTTTTGTATTTCATATTTGTATGCAATATTCTCTTTTTCTTTTGTGATTTAACATGAATCACTGTCTCAAAGCCATGAATATTTTCTTTGGCAGTTTACATGTGACTTCTTGTCAAGGCATTAACTGGGGGCCAATTCTTAAGGAGAATACAGATTAGAGAAATAGAAAATAAGAAAATTTGATGGAAGATTTGTATACTAGTTAATTTTGCCATAGGGTTCTGTAGTATTTCTAATTTATGTGCATATTAAATTTTGAAATATAGTGACCAGAATTTTAGCATACTGATTAACATTTTTAATTAAAGATGAAGGGATATAATAAAAGTGGCTTGCGAGTGTCTGCTGCTTGCCAGTAAAGAATCATGTCACAGCATTTGTCATCACTTTTTCCTTTTTTTTTTGATAGGTAAGGATTCATGCACCCTTCACACACTTCACCACAGAGATACGACCACAGGATTTCTCCTTCAAAAGGGCTTGACCAGCACAACACAGGCTGGATTAGCTGATTATCCTTTTACATCTTATTATTTCAGTTGCTAATTGGAAGAAGCTCACACCCTTGTTCATTTATTAATCTATCTTGTATGTTTGACTGTAGAAATGGATATCCGAGTGTTATAACCAAAAAAGGCTAATTGAAATTGACCCCTATGTTATGCATGCTGGGAAACCGTGGCGTAAACAAAATAGCAGCTATGAGTGTATGGAGAATGGTAGCGCTTATGTTTTCCTCTTTTTCTTATAAGTCAGTTGCATTGTTGTCTTAGAATAAGGTTATATGAATATATTGAAGAATTTTCCATTGATGTGGAAGCTTGCAAAGGCTTTTCTTCAGTGTTTAAAGATGAAAAGAAACACCTAATCTCATTTGTTTGGCTGAAAGAATAAATCATCAAGTTGCAACAACTAAGCTTACACTCCTTCCATCCAATGATGTTGGGTTTGCTCTCTCAAGACCATAAACACGGGGGGAGGGAGAGAAACTCTGCTTTATTGTAGGGCCTTGTCCAATAAATTCGACGCATTTTGTTTTGCAGACAAGCTTCATTGGACGGAGGTAGTATCTATTAATTTTCTTGTTTTGGTGAAAGAAACTTCTACTTCTTTACCAAAAGTTGAAGATATTCTTCTCATGATACTTGCAGAACAAGATTTTTTCTACTTCTTTACCACTTGTAAAACTTGGCACGAAAGCTGAAAAATCTTCAAGTCCATAGGCAGGATCTCTTACCTTCTTTAAATGGAATTTTTTCTTGCATTTCTGTTGTGCAAAGGTTCAAGCATTTTTCCTTAGTAGTCACGCTTATTTATTAGATCATTAGATGCATTTTATGTTTTTGGTACTAGAACTTCGGTGGTTGACACAAAAGAGCTCTGATAAATGTTTTTAGACAACGTCAGCCTGCTTTCTGATGCATTGGATATTAGGTCATATCGGGCTTAAAATTGTGGGTCTGCACCTTTTAATGAGGTGATTTCTTTATCATCCATGACCTATGCGGCTGAGCTTCGGTCTGTAAAATCAGTAGTGATGCCAGCAATTACTTATCATACAGGGTGAAATTGGAACTGGCATTCTGAACCAGATTACTTTTCTTTTTTCGTTTTTTTTTTTGCATTTTCCTCATTTCGTTCTTGCTGAATCTAATCTGTTATAATTTCAATTGGTCCAGTCCTTTACTCTAATTATTCATGGTGCCTGCACAGGGCCATGCTTCTAGTTCTAACTGAATGTATTTTTCGCCATTTAAAATAAAGGAGTGGGCTCTTGATGACTTGAATAAAACAATGACATGGCTGGAAAGTCAAGAAGAGAAAGTAAGTAGCAATTTGTTCAATATACTTTGTCTTCTTTGTTTTTATAATAGAAAAGGGTGAACTTTATTCCTTAGTGATTAGAATTCTCAGAACTGAGCACTATTATTGCATAGATAAGTCTGAATTATAGAAGAGAAGAATTGATCCTTATATAGAGATCAGGTCTCCTAATACAAGGCAAGAACTAAAGCAGGAAATTACTTGAGAAAATATAACCGAAATTGACTAAATTGCCCTCTATAGTATAAAAGACTAGCACTGAAGACAGAAATACTAAACGAGCAAATATATTTTTGACACTTATTGCCTTGTTTGTTTTCCATTTTTGTTTATTTGGATTTGGATTACTTATACTGGATATCTTTTGATAGTGCATGTCTAGAATGTTAAAGATATTATTCTGTAGTCAAATCCAGTTTTAATCTTGAAGTATACTGGTTTTCTCTACTCTGTATTTCAGCTCTGGTGTCTCATTTGTTCTAATGACTGGTGGGATTGCTCTCTTATATTGACTTGACCTTTATGAAAGATGGATGCTGATAAATGTTTTTACCTGTATGCTACAAAGAAAATAATGTATGTAATTATGGCTGGACTGACTTTGCAGTTAATGAGGTTTGACTGTCACTGATTCTAAGTATAGCGGACAAATAATGCTGCTATAACTGTTGGAGCTGTAACTGGTGTTGGTCATTTCTGCTTGATGTGTTGTCTACCTTTTAGCCTATTATAGGATCAATACGACTTATTTTAAGCCCATTTCGGGATGAATTGACAGAGGAACTTAACGTCTGGATTGACTAGCTCAACGATTATTACACATTTAAAACTGTACTTAAGCAGATATTACTGAATACTTTGTTACAGGATACTTGGGATTGAGTACTAAACTAGAACCTATTTTTATAGATTGCTCATTAGTGAGTTAAAGTATGTTATGTAAACGAGGTTTAAATCATATATCTAAATGAAGATTCTGCCCAATTCCTAGCTTCTTTCCTTCAAGCCTCTTTTTATTTGTCCTTCAAGTTCCTGAAGGATTTTCTATTTAGCTTCGTGTCATACATATATGCAATAGTGATTATGGACTAGAATATACCAGCAACTGAACCTGGCCTGCAATTTTCCCTGCTTTGACAGCCAGAACCAAGTGAACTTCAGAAGATTGCCTCAGAAGGGATTTTAACTTGCTTGCAAGACTCAATAGCTGCTGTTAAGAATAATCAAGTACGTGTGGAATTACTTTTCTCTTTCCTCTCATCTTTTCCTGAATATGTTTTTTAATCATAGTTATTGTTGGTGCCTCCTGTTAGTCTAGCTACTTCTGTTGAATTGGTCAGCTTTACTGTGTCTTTGATAGTTGTAACAGGATAGCTTAAGAAATTGCAGTAAGTATTATTTCTTTACTAAAATCTAGGGTATCCAAGAAGTGACCGAGCAGTGGAATTTTGTGCCTCGAGTGGTTGAAGAATTGGCTAAACTTGCCAGCAACTCTAAGTCTCATTCAAGAGAAAAAATTCTTGAGCAGGCTATCACCTGTAGGCACGTCTATCAAAACGTGTATGATGATTTAGATAATAGTCCTGCAGCAGTTAAGAAGCAGAAGAGATTTAAAAAGGAGAAAGAAAATATCAAAAAGATGAATATCAATCCTGATGATACTACTGGGTATGACAGTGACCAAACAATCGAAATGACGGAAGAGGAGATAGAGCAAGCTTGCAAGGGGCTCGTCTCTGTGCAATAGCCGTAAGGCAACCGTTTTTGAAGGAGTTACACTATCAAACTATTTTGAGATGAGGATGTTATGTCATAGTTTCTTTGTACTTGGTTGGGGTGTTCAGCTGACCTGATGAGGCACGGCTGTGTGGCAAAAATCAGCTTTGAGAATGAACCTGGAGGAGGTGGTGGCCTTGTATTAGTCAAAACAAAACAAGATGCCGAAGAAATCATGTTCCTAATGTTGTCTTTCTCCTGGTTCTTAGCAAAAGATTTGAGTGTTTGCTCATTGCATCTTTTGAAGTTAGCTTTCTTTTGAGCTTAGCAAAAGTTTTCCGTTTTGATGTTCGTAAACTGTAATTTTCTGTAAATAACTGTCACACTTCGGAAGCCATTTTCTTGTTTCCTGAACCTACTGGTCCATGGCATGAAGCAGAGTTCGGCCCAATGAATTTGCTGTTTAAATAGGCTCCTTTTTTTTTTGGTAATTAAATCAGCTTCTTTAAATACTCTAATAGGAACAATTCAAATTGAAATCTTATATGTTCATTGGTTTGTGTAAATCAGCATTGTTTTATTCCAAGCCTAAGTGACATTAAGACCCATTAGTAGGGAAACATAAGACACCAGGTTGGATTTTTCTTCTCACCACTACAACCAACCAGCCATTTCTCTCTATATCAATTTGGCTTTATCCTATACTTAGCTTTTCCTTAGCTATAAGAACTGAGTTAAATCCGTTGGTGAAGCCTCAGCATCGCAAGTGAAGTTTCACCGGCTGTCGATCACCTTTAATCGATGCATTTTTTTATTGAGCGCAGAGGCTTTGCATGTGCGCCGTCGATTTGTTGTAGCCAACGGCTGGTAAAACTTCATCATCAGCGGATTTGAGTTCACAAGAACTGCTCCTTCCGGTCTCTCAGCCCACTGTCTTCATCCAACATTGGCTCTCCCAGCCCATCTTTTCCCATTTCTGCTGTTCCTTGCCATCCTTTTCCTATTTTCCTCTCTTCTCAGCCCAAAGCTCTCCCTTCATAGACCAAACCTCCAAAAGATCGAAGGCCTCCTAATGCTTGATATCTTTTGGAGGTGTGTCCTATGAAGGAAGAGAGCTTTGGGCTGAGAAGATAGAGAAAATAAGATGGCAGGAGCAGATGCTGGAAAACCATATCAGCTGGGTGAGTCATGTTGGATGAAGGCAATGCGGTATAGAGATTAGAGAGTTTTTTTCTATATTACCTGGACTTTCCGCTGAAAAACCGTATCACCCAAAAATGCCCCTATTCTTTCCAAAATGCCCTCATGATCACCCTTTAACAGTTTTACATGTCCGGAGACGTGCATTACGCCAAAATGTTGCAACATCTAAGTGCAGAAATACTTATAATGACTAACCATTGGTGTTCAAACCGTTTGTAACAGTAAGAGGAGAGGAGAAAAGAGTAGCAGAGCTGCGAAGTACTTATGGCTGAGCCGCCAAGTACACTTTGCAAATTTGTCATCCCCAATAGCATCATCATCATCATCATCATCATACACCTATTCCCAGCTATCTGGGGGCGGTGGCATGGATTATATACCGCATTTGACTCTTATTGGAATCAAAATGGTAGAAAACCCATACAAAGAAACATACTGGCAAGTTTTTATACTGGTTGCCCTTCCTGACGCAACCCTCCGAAGAGGGGACAATGATAAGAAGATTCAACATCATCATATTCATCATACACCTTTCTAAATATGTGGATTGGCTTCATGACATGAAATATTAATATCCCCAATAGCATATGTCTCAAAAATTGGCATATTATCATAGTGATAAAAAGGAGAAAAAATAAAGAAGAACGTAAAAAAAAGGAAAAAACGGATAAAAAATTAACGATTTATGACATTTTGAACTTTACCCTAAAAATATATTTATAAACACGACTTTATTTCAAATCGTGTCATGGTGCACATGATAGCAGTGTATCTCAAAATACCCTTATCACCACCTGCAATGACCACCCATTGATTGGTCTTCAAACTGCTTGTACTAGATAGACATCACCCCACAGAATTTCAATTAGGAACACCCCACCGGTGGTTTGGCCATGACGCCTAAATTAGCGGCAGAAAGGGTGCTGACGGGGATGCTCTTGGAGTAAATAACATGATACTACACAAATATTGCCTGGAAGATACTTAGATATACTGCATAAGGGAATTAAACCATTTGACAGCCTACTATGCAGCCCGCCTTCATTTCCATTACTAAGCAGTTTTATTGTCATATGTTGTCATCATCCATGAGCATGACATGCACTCTTTTTTTTGGGGATAACCAGGGGTGTCCAAGTCCTTAGGACCCGACTAGAAGGGCAGGGCAACCAGCCTCTTAGAGAACTATATCATCCCACCAATCCCCTCGGGTGCGCAGATAGCCCACATAATATTCGTACCGGTTAAGTTGGGATACAATCCCCTGTGGATGGCCAACAGATTGGGCGTTTGAACTCACACCTCTGCTTCAAGGGCAGCACCATGGCCACTCCAACACGGCAACACCCCGTTGGTTATATGACAGCACTTTCTTCTCTAAGAGATGTGTCTCTCTTTGTTGCTATGATGAATCCTATCAGCCAAGCACTCGGGATGATCATCATTTCTCATGTGTACCATTACGTTGGTCTTTGGCTGGAAAGATATTTGTACTTATTCTTGCTCTTGTGATGTGTTTGCTTCTTTTGGTGGCTACCTTCCTACACACACTTCCACTTAAAGATCGGATGCATGAAGCTATCTTCAACAAAATGCGGACTCATTGGCTGTTGATGCCTTCATTTTTTTTGCATCAAATATCTCTTGACGATTTATAAATGTGATAAATAGTCACTTTCATACTTAAATCATGTGATTGATACGATTGTAAACGTTGTTTAGTTCAATGCAAAGGCTATTTTCTTTCTAAATTCTTTTGCTAAAATGTTCATCTTATAATTGTCAACAATGAAAAAATGACAACGAAGGTTGATTCATGAACTAATGGCACTAAATAAGTTTAGAGAATCGAGTCGACTGGTAATATTATATGCAATTTTATTTATTTATTTACTTTTCAGTTGTGGTATTGACCCTACTTAGACAATGAATATGCACAAGCATGTCAGGCTAATTGGCAAAATTTTATGAAGGAGATGGAGGTGCAATGAAGTAAGCAATGTTGAGAGTTATTGAACTACTACATCCATTCGGATTTATTATCACAGTAAGGTTTTACAAAATGAACTGATTTTAGTTTATTTTGGAAATTCTCATGGTGATAATAATTCCGGATGGATAGAGTATGATTTTCTAATAGATCATCTTAATAACGAATCATTTAATCAGGTTCAAACTTAGACCCAAGCATGAAGATCTAAACTATTTGAGATAGACCCAACTGTTCAAGCTTACTAAGCTAAGTTATTATTTGCAATTTTTCATAAACGATGTCGTGACATCTCTTTTTTTAAAAGAAAAAGGTTTATATGAGCCCAGGCTCATGTGCGTCTGCTTGAGTTGAGATGATCTTGGCAGTTGGATTGTGATCTGACGGTGCATGGGCGATCAGTAGTTCAAACCTGCTGCCCCCTGTATAAATGCCCACCATTAGATTTCGATCCGACAGCCCAGATTGTCTCAGATCATGCACACTCTCATTGAGCCCAGGCTCATAAAAACGGGATTCTTTTTAAAAGCTAAACCCTCTTCTTCCCTATGGAACCCGCAGGCCGCCCATGGCTACTAGCATTGGTCTTTGAACAGGCATAACATTACTCTAGGTTCTTCCTAGGTGAAGTTCAACTTATCTAAGATCAGCTCAAAACCACAATTTTAACCCGGTAGACGTGTTGTTCATATGACAATTGACAAGTATAAAACTGGTTAGTTGGCTGAATACATTAAAAAGTCATATTTTCAAGTTTAATCCTTCCACTAGTAATTTCCACATGACCCATATGATTCAGCTGGAAGGAATAACTTCCAACTAATCGGGGTAGGTCATGTGGAAATTATGTACACAAATAACAAGATATTTGTCACTCATGGCTTCACATTTTAAATCATGTACTACAACTTCGACAACTTTTTCGTATGATGTATGTGTATCCAACATTTGGCGGCAATCGGGAGGCTTTTTCTTTTTCATAAGTTCTTTACATACTAACATCTAATCATAATACAAAAAATACATTTCCTATCTACATAAATGCTTCTTTCTAGGCAACATATCTACTCACATGAATAGAATTCCCCAACTTTTCATGCTGAAGAACATACCCAATCTGTGCTGTTTTACTAGATGAGAGATTGGAGAAAACTGATTCCTTACAAATTGTGCAAATGTTGTTGCAAATGAGCATGTTAGTAATTTCCCTGAATATCCAACAATTTATGATTGTGCAGATCCAACAGATGTAATTTCATCAAGGAAAAGAGAAGATGAAGAAGAATTTCGTCTCACCACCATTTCTATTAAGGGGCTGTTTGTTTACCCTTATTAAGATCTGAATTGAATAAGTGGCTGAAAAGCCCAGTTTTTTTTGGGGCTTTTCAGTGCATTTATTTGAGTGTCTGAATTATGTCCTGAATTCAGCTCATGTATACAAAAGGGCCTAAAAATTCCGATGGGAAAACTATCTGAATTTTATGAAAACCTTTCGTGGGATCCCCCTGACCCATTTCTCCCCCGTCTCTTCTCCTTCACCGGGAACCACCCCTTGCCCTCCTTTGGCTGGGGATGGCCGGCGAGGCGGGTGAGGGGTGGAGGAGTACGTGAAGCGACTGGAGGAGGAGCAGGGGAAGATCGACGGCTTCCGGTGGGAGCTACCCCTCTGCATGCTCCTCATTTCTGATGGTCAGATTTTTGGATCTTTCTGTGGAGTTTGAGATGCCAAGTTTGAATTTGAAGAGTTTTCTTATGTGGGTTTTGGTGATTTTTGTAGAGATTAAAGCTCTGAAGGTGGAGGTGGTGCAATGTGGGCCGGTGCTGAAGGAGTTCATGCCGGTGAGGAGCAAGTTTGAAGAGGAAGAAGGAGTGAAAATGAAGAAGAAAGACTCTCGAGATAAGATGAGTTGGATGAGCTTTGTTCAGCTGTGGAGCAACAACAATGACAACACTAATATCAGGAAGAACAAACCAGTGGAGATCAAAGATGTGAGTTCAATTTACAAAAAAATTTTGATAAAAATGTGACATTTTCTCAGTTTATCTTCTCATTTTTCTCAATCGGATGTGTACCATTCTTTGAGTTTTCTTCAGTTTTAATCTTTAAATCGTTTTGTTGAATCTTGTTCTGGTATGATTCTAGAAGGCAAATGAGCTGAATCGGAGCCTGTTCCCGGCGGGGACCAAATATGGAACTGGGGGAGGAGCATTTACTCCTTTCAAGGCCTGTTCTGCTTTTCCAGCCGGAGTTGGGAGGGTGGAGAAGAGGATCCCGAAGCCGGACTTCTTAAAGACCCCAACGGCCACCCGAACGCATCAACGCCGATGTGCCACAAACTCGCTGCAGCACGCGGCGGCCTTTGTGGGTCATTTCGGTGCTGAATAATGTTGTTGGGAGTTTCAGGGAGGAAGAGTGCGCAATGGTGAGGGAGATTCGCCGGCCGTAGCCAGCCTTGATCTTTCGTGTTATGGAGATTGCAATTTTTCATCTTCTCCGTGAAGGTTTTATGTCAATAAAAATTAACTTTTAAGATTTAAAATTTTATATTCAGATTTAGAATTTTACATTAGGATTTCATATTAGATATCAAAATTTCAGATAAATAGCTTTTTAGAATTTTTAAAATATTTTTCAGATTCAGGTTCAGATTAAACAAAGAGACCCTTAGCATGAACCCAAATATAACTATTTACTGAAAAAAGATAAACTGTCGTGGACAGTAAACTGTGGACGTTGTTGTGTGCTTTTTTTATTTGGGTACAACATCATTTCAGTTGTTCTGGGCATGGATTGGTAGGGAAGGTGTCAAAAGGCATACAGAGGCCCAGTGCAAATTCCTGAAAACTCAGTGATTGTCTTTGGAGGCACATTTAAAATTGAATCCGAATGAGGGAATGCAACGATGAATAATATTTTAGCAGATAATTCTTCTTCATGGCATTTGTGGCATCTCCATGACAAGAAAAATCATGCATTTCTTTCTTCTCTTAGCTTACTTATTTCCTCTAATTGTTTGAAGAAGACCTTTCTCGTGTCTGCAACAAGGCTATATGCAGAGCAGCTGCCATCTGCCAGAGACATATCTCTGAGGAGAGTGGAGGAGCAGGAAATGCAAAGTCGGGTTAGATGAAAGGGGAGCCGAATAAGGTGGGAGAGAGTCATGTCCTAGGGAAAGATGGAGAGATTGTGCTGAGAGAGTGGAGGGAATAGCACAATTTGGATTAAGTTAATTGAAAATCTATTAGGGTGCATTTAGCAACGTAGATTTAAACCCTCTGACTTTAAGAATCACGTGATTTGTCTAAATTCTGCGTTTGATAACTCCTTTTTGGGTGTGATTTGATTCTTCCCCGAAATCTCAGCCCAGAATGATGTGATTCTTATTATAACGTGAAAGAGGGTCGCCCAAAATGACAGGCCGGACCCTATCATTTGCAAAATCACACGAGATTTTTTCAATGAAGTGATTCTAAAAATCACACCTCTAAATCCAAATCAAGGTTGTCAAACACACCTTTATGAAATCAACAATAATTAATTTTTGAAATCTATACATGAATTTTCTTTTCCATTTTAAATTTTCAATTTAAACTGGGATTGTGAAGCCGTACATATAGATTATTGCATATCCAATAATAAAAATTCGGACACTGATCTTTTCAGAACTCACATGTTTTGTGAACTAAGATTTGTGTATATATATATATATATATATATATATATATGAGATGAGTTTACATGAGATCGTTCTCATATAAGGAACATGAGGCCAATCTTTATTGCCGTTAGATTCCGATCAGAGGGTGGATATCAAATCAGTGGGTAGGTGAGTGTGTCACATCAAAGAGTGGGTGAGATCATTATGGATATTTATAGCCGTCAGATCAAGATCCAATGGCTACGATTCAAAGTGGCCTCATATAAGCAATATGAGAGCGATCTCATTTAAACTTTTCCCTATATATATATATGGAAATATTTAAATAAGATCGCTCTCATATTGCTTATATGAGGCCACTTTGAATCGTAGCCATTAGATCTTGATCTGACGGCTACAAATATCCATAATCATCTCACCCACTCCTTGATGTGACACACTCACCTACCCATTGATTTGATATCCACCCTCCGATCGGAATCTAACGGCAATAAAGATTGGCCTCATGCTCCTTATATGAGAACGATCTCTTGTAAAGTTATCTCATATATATATATATATATATATAGATGAGTTTACATGAGATCGTTCTCATATAAGGAGCATGAGGTTAATCTTTATTGCCGTTAGATTCTGATCGGAGGGTGGATATCAAATCAGTGAGTAGGTGAGTGTGTCACCTCAAGGAGTGGGTGAGATCATTATGGATATTTGTAGCTGTCAGATCAAGATCCAATGACTACGATTCAAAGTGGCCTCATATAAGCAATATGAGAGCGATCTCATTTAAACTTTTCCCATATATATATATGAATAATACATTCTGCATCCATGGGTTGTGAGAGCTTGTTGAAGAGGCAAATTGCATTATATGGTGGGACCATTATCACTCTTGTAAGGCTATAAGACGATAAGCTAGCTCATCGGATAAGCGAGCCCCCCATCATAGGAAGGGGAAGCCAGGAAGTTGGGCTGCTGAACCAAGATGGACCTTTCTAAGTTGGAAAAATTACGTTTTAGTCTCACTTGCTAAAGTTTAACCACTTTAGTCCCCTGGACTAAACTGGTTAAAGTTTAGAAAGTTGCTTTGGTCAATGACCAAAAGGGCATAACAGAGGGGCTAACAGCCCCTAACCTTCCTTCCAGTTGAAGGAGACGGAGCAGGGCTGGGGCAGTCAAGGCGCACGAAACCCTATGACTGCCCCCTTCTTCTCCAATAGGTTTCTGCCCCTTTCTTCTCCGTCCACCATGAAAGCCCCATAACCGAGCTCCAAAGATTTTCATCCGGTGGTTTTTCTAACTCCATTGAAGTTCCAAACCCAAGAAAGCTCTTGCGGCGAGCCCAGATTTCCACTTCTCCTAGTATCTGAGATGGCGGAAGTAATGGAAATGGCGGCAGCCACCTCCAGCAGCAACATTGTAGGCATCCAAAGTGAAGACGATGATGGTGGAGAAATCGGCAAAACCCAAACGATGGTTGCAGACGAAGGTAGTGGACATACCGGCGCAACTCATACGGCAGAAAAATTGAAAGTAAGTAGGATTGTAGGAAAGCTACTCTTTTTCTTCTCATTTGATCTGTCTGGTCATTGCTTGAATGTCTAAGTAGCGATGATAGGTAGAGTAGCTTAAGTTATGAACTGTAAAAGAGGTTGTGATAATCCCTATATAGATATGTTGTGATGACGAAGTTATGATTTGTATAATAGGTTGTGGTCATGTATAGATAGGTTGTGATGACTTATAGATGTGTTGTGATAGAATGTTATATTATCGCTTATTGTGATGGCATGTAACTTCAGTTGTGATGTCTATTAGCTTCAGTTGTGATGAATGTTGTGATTCAGTTTTGTTAGATTAGAATTTGGTTGTGATTGTTGTAATTAATGTTATGATGACTGTTGGCATGAGTTGTGATGCTATGTTGTGACAGCGCTGTTATGTAAGTTGTGACCTATGTTGTATTCTTCTTATTTATTTTGCAACTTCAGGATGAAGCAGGCAAGCTTAAAATTTTGGTCTGCTACTGTGGGAGTATTGAATCCAGCCCCGGTGGAACTGTGAAGATAGTTGGAGGTAAAAGCACGGCATTGTCACTAGAAGAGGATGAAACTCTGAGTTCATTTGTGGAAAAAATTACTGATGCCTTTAACGTTCCTCCCAACAATTTGAGTGTTGCATACTTGTACCCCGATGTGTATGAGTTGACTTTCTTGATATCCGATAAGGGAATGGCTGACTTTAGAGAGTTATTCCGTGGATGATTTTGTAAGGTGCTGGTGACCCATGATGGAGATCAACGACCATTCATGAGTTCTCAGGATAGTGTGTACGAATGCAAGGTTAATCCTCTTCCCACCAGTGGTAGTAGTCAGCCAACACCACTACGTTCGAGAGTTTGGGATAACAACTTGGTAGGGGTTGGGCAGCATTTTAAAGACCAAGTTGAAGTTAGGAAGGCATTGAAACAACTCTCTATTGCCAAGAACTTCTCTTTCAAGTATTTGAAGAACACGAAGCGTCGGGTTATGGCATCATGCAGGGTTGAAGGTTGCCAGTGGAAAGTGAATGTGAGCTTAGAGCAAGCTTCAGGTTTGTTTGTGGTGAATGAGTATGAAAAACTTCATACATGTGCTGGAGGGGTAAGGAAAAAGTATCACTCTCATGCTTCATAAAACTTGGTGTCGGAGCTCATTTCCAGTAAGATAAAAGATACACCCTCGTATTCCACATCTGAATTGGTAAAAGATTTACGAAATGACTATGGGTTGAGCATCTCATATCAGAAGGCATGGCATTCTAAGGAGGTTGCCCTTAATTCTTTGTTTGGTGATTATAAGGATTCTTACAATAACATCCCTTGGTATTGCAACAAAGTAGTGGAGACAAACCCGGGGAGTGTAGTGAAGTATGAGGTTAATCGAAGAAACAAGAAGTTTTTACGTTGCTTCATCGCGTTGAATGCATACATTCAAGGGTTCCAACATTGTCGACCATTACTTTTTCTTGATGGGGCTCATCTTTATGGGAAGGCAAAGGGGACTCTTCTAGCAGCCACTGCAGTTGATGGAGGTAACCACATCTTCCCCTTAGCCTATGGAGTTGTTGATAATGAAACTAAAGATAATTAGTTGTGATTCTTACAACATGTGCGACATGTAGTTGGCTTTGCAAGGGTATTCACATTGGTATCCGATAGGGACAAAGGGCTGCTCGAAGCGGTTGCAAAGGTGTTTGGGGACGGATTCCATGGCTATTGTGTGCGACACTTAGAGTACAACTTACTGAAGACAGGTTTGAAAGGGCACAAGGTTCAAGGAACAAAAAAGGTAACGAAAAAACAAATTGCGTACATGATTAATGATGTTGCAAAAGCAAGTGATATGCATGGCTATCACGTTGCATTAACTCACCTCCACAAGCATTCTAAAGTAGCATATGATTGGGTCATGGCAAATCAACCTGAGAATTGGTGCAACGCCCTCTTCCAGGTGAGAGATATAACCACCTTTTAAATAACACTGCTGAGACTTTCAATAAATGGGTCAAGCCGGAGCGCGACATGCCAATTCTTGCTTTGCTTGATGGCATTCGGATGAAGATAATGATCAAGATGAACGAAGCGAGAAGGGCGAGTAAGAACTGGGATTCTTACCTGATTCCAGAAGTCAACGACCAGCTCAATGAACTGACCAACCAATCTCGGGGGCTATTGGTTGCAGAGAGTAATGAGAATGTGGTGGAAGTGGTTTTAGAGGAAGGACATTTAAGGATGAATCTCAATGACCTCACTTGTACTTGCAGGATGTGGCAAATTGAAGGTACGCCATGTATCCACGCATGCGCTGCCATATCTGCCAATGGAGGATCACCAACGTATGCTTGTCGAGGGGATTATTGGACTACTCAGTGCTATAAGGACACATACAGTGAAACAGTTTTCCCGATCACCCATGATGACAAGCCGGTACATGCAGAGCCACCTGTGGGAGAGCATCTCATCCTTCCACCAAAAACCAAGAGGCCAAGTGGGAGGCCGAAGACGAAGCCCTATCCGTCACAACCATTAAAACGGAAACGTCAATTTAGATGCAGTCGTTGCAACGGCCTTGGGCACAATCGGACTTCATGCGTGTAACCAATCAACGTGGATTGAGAGAGTGCCTTTGAATTTTATTTCTGTAATGAACTTAATCCATATGATGACATTCAGTAGAACTTCATTTTTATGGCTTGTAATAATAATGTTTACATTACTTTGTAGTTTGTAGAATAAATCATATCGTAAATGCATATCGCAACGCAATCACAACTGCAACGCAACCTGCTATCACAACATGCATTAATCGCCACAACTCAATCACAAGGAATGCAGAAGCTATGGGAAATTACTATATGTGGCAGCAACAAGCCTATCGCAATGCAATCACAACGTCAACACAACCTACTTTTACAACATATATAAGTCGCCACAACTTAATCACAACGCACGAAGAAGTTACTGGAAGTTACTGTTTGTGGTAGCAGCAAGCCTATCCCAATGCAATCACAACCTCAACACAACCTTCTATCACAACATGTATAAATCACCACAACTCAATCACAACGACTGAAGAAGCTACGGGAAATTACTGTGTGACAGCAACAAGACTATCGCAATGCAATCACAACGTCAACACAACCTGCTATCACAACATGTATAAGTTGCCACAACTTAATCACAACGCACGAACTTGTTACTGGAAGTTACTATTTGTGGCAGCAGCAAGCTTATCCCAATGCAATTACAACCTCAACACAACCTGCTATCACAAAATGTATAAGTCGCCACAACTCAATCACAACGCACGAAGAAGTTACTCGAAGTTACTGTTTTTGGTAGCAGCAAGCCTATCCCAATGCAATCACGACCTCAACACACAATGCACAAGTCATCACAACCCTCAAAGACACCTGCTATCACAACATGCATAATTTACCATAATTCAAAGTAATCACAACAATGCATAAGTCATCACAATAATGCAATCACAACCTCACGGCAACACGCTATCACAACATGCATAAGTTACCACAATTCGAAGGCATCACAATAATGTATAAGTCATCACAACAATGCATAAGTAATCACAATAATGCAATCACAACCTCACGGCAACCCGCTATCACAACATGCATAAGTTACCACAATTCGAAGTCATCACAACAATGCATAAGTCATGACAACGATGCAATCACAACCTCAGGGCAACCCGCTATCACAACATGCATAAGTTACTACAATGTATAAGTCATCACAACAATGCATAAGTAATCACAATAATGCAATCACAACCTCACGGCAACACGCTATCACAACATGCATAAGTTACCACAATTCGAAGTCATCACAATAATGTATAAGTCATCACAATAATGCAATCACAACCTCACGGCAACCCGCTATCACAACATGCATAAGTTACCACAATTCGAAGTCATCACAACAATGTATAAGTCATCACAATAATGCAATCACAACCTCACGGCAACCCGCTATCACAACATGCATAAGTTACCACAATTCGAAGTCATCACAACAATGTATAAGTCATCACAATAATGCAATCACAACCTCACGGCAACCCGCTATCACAACATGCATAAGTTACCACAATTCGAAGTCATCACAACAATGCATAAGTCATCACAACGATGCAATCACAACCTCAGGGAAACCCGCTATCACAACATGCATAAGTTACTACAATGTATAAGTCATCACAACAATGCATAAGTCATGACAACGATGCAATCACAACCTCACGGCAACCCGCTATCACAACATGCATAAGTTACTACAATGTATAAGTCATCACAACAATGCATAAGTAATCACAATAATGCAATCACAACCTCACGGCAACCCGCTATCACAACATGCATAAGTTATTACAATGTATAAGTCATCACAACAATGCATAAGTAATCACAATAATGCAATCACAACCTCACGGCAACCCGCTATCACAACATGCATAAGTTACCACAATTCGAAGTCATCACAACAATGTATAAGTCATCACAATAATGCAATCACAACCTCACGGCAACCCGCTATCACAACATGCATAAGTTACCACAATTCGAAGTCATCACAACAATGCATAAGTCATGACAACGATGCAATCACAACCTCAGGGCAACCCGCTATCACAACATGCATAAGTTACTACAATGTATAAGTCATCACAACAATGCATAAGTAATCACAATAATGCAATCACAACCTCACGGTAACACACTATCACAACATGCATAAGTTACCACAATTCGAAGTCATCACAACAATGTATAAGTCATCACAATAATGCAATCACAACCTCACGGCAACCCGCTATCACAACATGCATAAGTTATTACAATGTATAAGTCATCACAACAATGCATAAGTAATCACAATAATGCAATCACAACCTCACGGCAACCCGCTATCACAACATGCATAAGTTACCACAATTTGAAGTCATCACAACAATGCATAAGTCATGACAACGATGCAATCACAACCTCAGGGCAACCCGCTATGACAACATGCATAAGTTACTACAATATATAAGTCATCACAACAATGCATAAGTTACCATAATTGAAAGTCTATCGCAATGCAATCACAACCTCAACACAACGAATGAAAAAACTACTGTAAGTTATTGTATATCGCAGTAGCAAGTCTATCGAATTATAATCACAACCTCAACACAACCTGCTATCACAGCATTCATCAGTGATCACAACTCAATCGCAACGAATGAATAAGCTACTGGAAGTTACTATATGGGGCAGCTGCATTTCTATCGCAATGCAATCACAACCTAAACACAACCTGCAATCACAACTTGCATAAGTCACCCCAACTCAATCACAACTATGCATAAGTCAGAAGAAGTTACTGTATGTAGTACCAGCAAGCCTGTCGCAATGCAATCACAACCTCAACACAAGCTGCTATCACGACATGTATAAATCGCCACAACTCAAAGTCATCACGAATTAAGGCGTTGAAAGTCTATCACAACTTAATCACAACATCATGTGTCGTCAAACCCAAAATATATCACAACCTACAACACCAATCTAACGCAACCTCATATGTGCATCACAAGTTACTTACATCACCAGAATAATGTCAAATGTAACCTCGCCATACTAACATCACATATTCATATCAAAACGAATCAAGTCTATCACACAATTGGTACATAGCCCTCGATCTTAGAGACTACGTACCACACCAACCATTTTCTAAACTTTTTGACGTTGAACCTTTGAAGCTCATAGTCGAGCGCCTTCTTCAACAAATAGTAGCACATGAAAACCCCACAATCATCACTGTTGCACTGGGTCTCGGGAACCTTCACCACTTTTGTCTTCCATTTTTCCCATGCTCCTTCCTCAAAATCGACTTTCATGACATATTTAGAATGCCGCCTCATAGCCTTGAAGAACAAGTTGATTTCATTAGCAACATTGGGTCTATTATTCATACTATCATATATAAAAGCTTTCTTTTGCTCTAGCCTAAATTCTATCAAGCACCAATGTCTGTCTTTAAGCACAGCCAGCATCCACTTCTTGCAACGTAATGCATTATACCCATTTGGTCCTCTCAACCCTGCACTCACCTCCCGATGCCACTCTCTTGCAGGGTACAACGCTTCTGTATCGCCATCTAGATCGGGATGCGCACGCCTCCAATCTTCATACTTTTTCTCTTCTGTTGCGCAGAAAGACTGCATAAACGACATTATGTCAGTTAGTCCACATCACAACATATGTAAACATGGCTAGAAGAAATAATCAGTGTCACACAACTAACATCACAACCTATGCATAAAAGGGTCACAACCTGAACTACAAGATATAATCACAGCTACACAACTAACATCACAAAATCACAACTAATACTGATAATCATAATATGATATCACAACCTATGCATAGAGACTAAGCTTCACAACATTCAACAGTGATGATATAGATAAATAATGAAAGTAACTTACAATCCAATAGGGGTCAAATATGTGAATAGTGGGGTTTCCATCTCCATTCAAATCCTTCATGGCCAAGTCAGTCACATCGCTTCGAACTAATGCTACAAATGCATCGACATAAAAATTGTCAACCCACCCAGGGGTAGCACCTTCATCTTTAGGTGCCACTCCCGGGAACCCCGACCACCTAAGGCTTTGGAGGTGGAAGACCTTCACTTGAATCCCACAAGCAAGACCAACATTTATAGTGTTGCCCATGTCTCCTCCATTTGGAGGTGGGATCGTTCAAATATGGTCAACCATCGCCTCTTCCGCTGTGGCGAGTGGGAAGTCCTCGTACTCATCCCCCTCCCTGCGATTTTTTCTGATAGCATTGGGGACGTAGTATGGTGATATATGATGTGCTCCGGCAACGGAGCGAGTGGCATGGTTATAAACTAAGGGGGAGACAACAATTGAGCTATCTTGTGTCTTCTCCCCCTCCACACGTGCTAACAAGGCATCCTGCGACATATGAAATAAAAATGGTTACTCACAACAACAAGCATTTAACCAAACACAACCTATCTATAAGTCATCATAACAAGTAGCAGAAGAGTAAACTTACCATAAGAGACTTAAGGTCGAGGACTGGAATCAACTTGGGGAGAGCAAGTGTCGAATCAGATGCGATGGAGATGACAGAGGGTTCTTTCACAAATGCACTTCTTGGTTCTCCTTCTTCAACATGAGTGGAATTGAGGGAGATGACTGAGAGGTCCCTATTATGAGGGACTCGTGAGTCTTCCAACTGGGCTACAAGGAGATCATCTATTATGTGAGCAGGTGCAACATTGTCGGCCATATTGGTCGGAGTAGCATTAGGCGAGGAGGCACAATCTTCCTCATCATTATCATCCCCAAAAGGAAGCTTCCGTGGTTTGAACGATGATGTCTTTTTAGCTTGTGTTTTGAACCTCTTGGAAGCAGGGATTGCGGGGGACTCTAGGTCCTCAACAGGGCTCCTTGCAAGGGGGACTTTGCCTTGTGTGGACTTGTCTGCCATATTATGTGCATCTCCTCCTACCACTTCATGGGCCTCTTCATGTTGGTCTTCTTCTCCAGGCACTTGTTGTTGTGCCTCTTCAGTCCGACCATTTTCCTCTTCTCCTGGACAACCCACAACTTTCTTTAACTTTCTCATCTCCACTTCCAATACACGGCACCTATGATTTTCCGACATTATCTCCCTCTCCAGTCTGTTCTTCATCACATTTACATTGTTCTTCATCACATTTACATCCTTGCGCAAACCCTTATTGACTTCATACATTTGCATATTGGTCAACATCAAGCTATTCACAAGGTTGGACAAGCTTTCAAGAGTGGTAGGTCTATTCTCCAGTAGCTGGCGAACTTCTACAATGAAGACAACATGACAAAGATTACAACCTAATTTTGACATAGATTACAACCGAAAGAAATATCATCACAACTCAATCCTAACCTTTATCAAATCATCTAGTTACACCATCACAACCTACATTTACACTATTACAACACAATATACGACATCTAACACAACCTAAGTAAAAGCACAACCACTAGCACAACTTCATATTGGATCTATCACAACCTACAAATATAGCATCACAAGTCAATGTCCGAATCTGTATATAAGCTATCACAACCTACATTTTCATGACATATATTACAACCAAAAGATATATCATCCCAACCCCAATCACAACCTCACGCATAAGCCATCACAACCTACATTTACACCATCACAATGCAATATACGATATACAAACATCATTTTATTCACATATTGGACACAACTACAATCACAACCTAGAGAGATATTATCACAACTCAATATGAGATCTAACACAACCTACAAATATAGCACCACAACTGAATGTCCGACTTTGCATATAATCCATTACAACATTATAAGGGCTATCATAACCTACATTTACAGCAGCAAAACGCAATATACGATATCTAACACAACCTATGTATAAAAAAACACAACCGGGTCACAATCAAGTACCTTCGACATAAGCATCACCAGCTTCCTCATTGGTAGCTTGTCGTCTGCGTTTGCTGCCAAGCTGTTGGATGTCTTCTGATTGAGTATCTGAGCCACTGTTGGGCCCCTCATTTGAAGGCTTCACTCCGGCACGGCTCCTAAGAGCCTCCTCCACTGGTGTCTCAGCTACCCTCTTTGCCTTGCTCTTCTTTCTTTGCTGCCTCTTGCGAGGTAGCTCATCAGCCTTGTGGCATCCTTTCTCGATGTCACCTGCCACATCATGCCCCTTGATGAACAAGTCTGATGCTTGTTCATCCTCGGTGAAGACAAGATCCACAGCCAAGCCCTCTGTATCCAAGGCCATACCAGCCTCGTATGTGTCCGGGGCAACATTAACACTCCACCTCTTTAACCTGGGTGATTGATCCTCCTCCTTATCTGACTGTATCAACCACCTAAAGTCTCTAAACTTGGCCTCAGCCAATTCAAAAAACCAAACCTGTACATGTCAAACATTCAAGTCAATTATAATAGCAACTGTTACTATCCTCACAACCCAATATAATTAACCACAACTTATAATAGTGACCACAAGGCATAAGATACAACATACCTGTAAAACAGCTCCACAACCAAACAAATTATATCGATCTTTCCTCTCCTCCCTATCCTCATAGGCGTTACTAACGCCATTCTACAATGCATTGTAGACATCCCTAGCCCAGGGATATGCATCAAAGGTGGCAAGGTTGGACTCATCCATCATTGCCCAAAACTTGCCGTCAACCACATCCCCTGGCCTGGGTAGGAGGAAGACAGCAATGCAGTATAGCAAGGCCAACCTTGCCCTATCATTTACCTTCAACTTCTTGTTGTTAAACTTTTCCTTTATCATTTTTGCGGTAATCTTACTTACTCTCACCCCAGGGAACATCCTCTCCTGGAAGGTGGGGCCCTTTGTGCACTGCGATGATTTCCTTCCGACTAGAAATCCATCATGCAGTGGCAACTGCAGTATCATACTGACGTCTATCGGCTTCAGAGTGGCTGACCGCCTGCCGATTCTGAAAGTTAAGCCGCTTATCCTCCTAGCCAGCATGTGGCCAATTAGACGATGACAGACCATTGTGTCTGTCATCTCAAAGAAGACTTTGAAGCAAGTTTTCATTACTTGCTCATGGACCCCTCCCTTCAAATCCGGGATGAGGTTCAGCACTTTTGAAGTTGAGCATCTACACTCAACTCTCCCAATCTGTAAAATGTAATGAATGCAATATTAAGTACACATGAAGCACAACCAAATACATTTAGGGAATAAACACAAGTTTATCGCAACCATAACACAACTACAGCACAATGTCAACACAACCATCATATAACCGATGCATCTCAACCCTACAAAATCACTATCACAATGTCACTAAATTTCATCACAGCTCAGACCAACACAAGGCCCTCAACTTTCTCATCACAAGTTCTACACAACTACTATTTTTCATCACAACCATAATCGCATTCATCAAAACTTAAAAGGAGTTGAACATACAAGCACATCTCAATCTATCACAACCTGTTAAACATCATAAAACAAACACATGGAACTCAATCAACCATTACTCTTGTCCATCACAACCCTACAGAAGAACCATCATAACGTCACCAAATCCATTAGAGCTCATGACCAACAACCCCAGCCCTCAACTTTAGCCATCTCAGGTTGTACACAACTGCTACACGTTTCCATCCCAACCATAAATGTATTCATGAAAGTTGAACATACAGACACCTCGCAAGCTATCACAACCTATTAATATCATAAAACAAACACATGCAACCCAACACAACTACAGCACAATGTCAACACAACCATCATATGACTGATGCATCCCAACCCTACAAAAAAACTATCACAATGTCACCAAAATCCATCACTGCTCATGACCAACACAAGGCCCTCAACTTTTCCATCACAAGTTCTACATAACTACTACACGTTTCCGTCCCAACCATAAATGCATTTATGAAAGCAGTTGAACATACAGACATCTCGCAAGCTATCACAACCCTATTAAACATCATAAAACAAACACATGCAACCCAACACAACCCATTAAGAAATATTATACAATACATGAAACCCTCGACATGCACAAGCCAAGAGCAAGAAAAACATCAAACAATTATGCAAAGAAATATCTTTTACTTAAAAAAAGGGTCTTTGTACTTACTTCGTCTTGCCGGCCGGAAGTAGAAGCTTCTGCCATTGAGGGCACCGTTATGAGGGGAGGACTACTCTGCTGGGGAGAAAATGAGGGAAGAGCGCCGCTGGTAAGGGAGACAATGAAGGACAGTGCCGTCGCGAGGGGAGAGCGTTACGGGATACCGCCGCCGCGAGGGGAGAGGGCAAGGGGACACCGCCGCCACGAGGGTGAGTGCCGCTATGACACGAAGGTTGCCGCCGTGAGATGGGTGCGCCGAGGAGGGTTGCGGTGTGAAGGGGAGCGCCGCCGGCACTGAGGGACGTCACCGCCGTTAGACGAGGGAGGTCACCGTGAGGAGGCGGTCTACACTTGCGAGATGGTTGGGACGCGAAAGGGAAGAAGCAGTTTAGGTTGTGATGGAGAGACATGAGGTTTTGACTTTAAAAACCCATGTGAACAGTTTCTTATTTTTGAAATCACGTGGGTTAAGACGTGGAAAAGGCCGTTCAAATGGCGTTAATGACGCCGTTTGGTGGGCAGCTACGTTGTTCCATGTGCCGAAGGGTAATTTTGTCATTTTCAAAAAATTTGAGTGTGTTGGAGCTCATGTGGGACTGAAATGGATATGAAATTCTAGGTACTTTGTACCAAAGTGGATACCATATTTTTCCCTTTGTACTATTTTGGTTAAAATTCACCTACTTGAACTAAAATGTAAACCACCCTTCTAAGTTTAAATAAAATCTTAACATTTGTAAATTTGATCTGTGCATTTGAATTGTAAAGCAAAGAACAAAGATGGTGAGTACTATAGTCTTTTCAAATCTTGTGTGCTTCGGATGAGTAGTTAGACACCCCAAGGTTTAGCTACCCACCCCTTTAGAGGGTAGGTGGATGTCTACTGTATATGTGAAAAATTATTAGCTATGTGCCGCGCATGGGGAACAGTATGCTCATCACCAATGGGTGATGGGCACGACTCCCCTGCTTGTCAGGATTGCCACAAGGGACCCACAAGCAGGGGACACGTGGTGATGGGCATGGGAAAAAAAAAACGGTTAGCATGGAGCATCTATTACATGGCGGAGGGTTTTTTTTAATTATGAAATAGTTTTTGCGACGAACTAATGTCGTCGCAAAAGATGCCAAACGTTTTTAAAAAACTGGGAAGCTATGTTTGCGACGAAGAATCGTCGCAAAACACGTAAGACGTTTTTTTAAAAAGGTAAAACTTCCTTTTGCAATGAACACATTTGTCGCAAAAGGGAGTTCTCTTTTTTAAAACGTTTTACATGTTTTGCGACGACAATTCTTCGTCGCAAACATTGCTTTCCACTTTTTTTAATAAATTTTGTCGCAAATGTTATTTTTAATTTATTTTTTTTATTTTTGTTCCTGTTTCCAACGAAATTTGGCGACAAAATTGTATCTTTTAGCGATATTTCGTTGCAAATATTTTTTTTGCCACCATTCTGTCGCAAATGTGCTGACACAAAGTATTTGCAACGAAATCGGAGCTTTTGGCGACGAGTATGGGCATCGCAAAAGCCATAATTTATTGTAGTGGCACACTGTTCCCATTCGCGGCGCGCAGCTAATAACTTCTCCCGTATATGTGCTTTGAGCCGATGGATCCACTGTCTATGTATTGGGGGGGTGAGTGGCTAAACCGTGGGGTGGTGAACTCTTCACCCTTTAAGGTTCGCACCGAAAACATAATTATTCGCTCATGGGCATGCACCAGTGCTTGAGTTGTCAAATTGAGATCAACTATGCATGTTAAACCAGGAAACAGCAGGTGATTCAAACCAGGAGGCAACCCGCTGCCGTTTCCATTACTAAGAAGCAGCTATATTGGCATTTGTTGTCATCATCCGTGTCTATGACAAGCACTCTCTTCTCTAAGAGATGTCTGTTTCTTTATTGCTACAATGAATCCTAGCTATTAGCCAAGCACTGGGGAAAGTTTTTTTCCATATTACCTGGCACCAACTTTTGTTTTCCTATATTACCTGGTTTTTTCGGCGAAATCCCATATGGCCAGGAATTGGCACTTGAAGTACCAAAAATGCCCTTATATTCTATTTTTCGTGCCATTTCTTTGTGAAGAAGCGTGTTGTAGAAGACACGAAAAACACAATAGTTCAAACCGGCGATTTCAACGGCGACTCCACCGGCGAGTTCGAGCGGCGATTCCACCGGCGATTTTGAGCTGCCCCCTACGGATTTCGACGCTCCTATTCACGTCCCCTTGCAGATTTCGACGATACCTTTGCATATCTGCAACCGACAGGAGTGACGGAGAGTGGGCAAAGGTGGCGATTTGAAGCGGCCTCTTACAGGGATTTCGAAGCCTCATCTTGCTGACTTTCCCCCGCGGCTCCCTGCGCCTACATGCAACCGGCGGAGTGATCGATTGCATTTGGGGCGTTTTATGGGTACGGTTTGCAGCGAGGGACACTGGGAAAGATTCTTAAAAGGAAAGACAGAAAACTACACCGCAGTAAGTTACAACAATCCGTAGTGATTTTTGCTTCAGACTACACGACTTTTGATTTTTGTCTTCAAATATACAGTCGTGTCTTTGAAGACACGACTTTATATTTAATCGTGTACTCGACGACACGATTAAATATTTAATCGTGCAAAAGTGGAAAAGTGTAGAAGTGGAAAACCATGAAAAGTACAGATGGGACCTATTCCCCAAAGGTATGGTGGTAAGGAAGAGAAGGAGGGCCGTCTCGACTACAGAAATGCAGAGGATACGTGAAGATGAGCATATAAGGCGAATGGCGGAGGAGCAGGCAAGGAGGAATTTTGGGGGAGAACGGAAAGCCGACTCCGATGAGACCATCTCCGATCAACAAACAACCTCTACCATTAATGAGGTTATCTCTTCCTTGCAGCAGTCGGAAATTGGGGCGGCAAAGGAGGAGGATTTGGCGAGAGAGGAGGCGGAGAAGAAGGACGTGGAGGAGGTGAAGGAGGAGTATTTGGCGATAGAGGAGGCGGGGAAGAGGGACAAGGAGGAGGTGAAGATGGAGAAGGAGGCCACAGGCTTAACCTCATCCCAGCCTATTGACGTCGATGTCCTCCAAACCCCTCGAAAGGCTGGAATTGAACTCCCATAAGACTATTCTCATTTGGACTTCTGCTTCGATATGAGAGTCTTGTTGGAAAGGGATAGAATGGTAATATATAGATGGCTCGCCAATCCGAGGAAGGCTTATCCAATCCCCACATTGTGTGATGAGGACTACGTATCCCTCCTGCAAACCACAGAAATAAACACTTGTAACACCCGAAAAATTAGTAAGTATTTTAAAACCGAAATTTGACCCTCTTAATGTTTAATTTGGTCATGTTTTGCTTTATGGGAATTAAATTTGGTGAGAAGAGCTTTCCAACGCCACCAACTATGCGCAATTTGGAGTTCGGAGTGAAAAGATATGAGGAATTGAATTTTGTTTAGGCGTGGCTACGATCGATCGGCAAATTGAACCGATTGACCGCTTATCAAAATGATCGATCGTAGTTACTATGATTTTAATTATTTTATTTTGAAATGATTGATTGGCAATAATTGCGATCGATCGGCTGTAACGCGATAGTATAGAAAAGCGCATGCAACGATCGATCGCCGTATCGCCGGTTGCGGTTTTGCGATTTCTAACTTATTTTTGGGGTGGATTTGCATGGGAAAGATACCAAATCCCAACTTGACTTAAATTACACGTCTCTAGAAGGATCTTGAGGCCTTCTCATTGGTGGGAAGTGTCCATGATATGAAAAATTAGTTTAAGAAGGGATTCTCCCCAAACTCTATATAAACCCTAGAGAGTTAGCTTGTGCGATTGAAAAACCTAGCCCTAGGAGATGTTTCCCCTTCTCCTTCCCACGTTCACCCACCTTCTATAAGGCTTCTTCTTGTGGGAGTTTGCAAGAGCTTGGAATGGGAGCTTTGAAGGAAGTGGAGGAGACGAGCAATGGGTAGAAAGGCGAAATCTTTGGTGAATTAAGTGTAGGATGATTTTACCACTATTCTTTATGATTTATTTCAATCATATGAATGTTTATGAATTAAATTCTGATGTCAAATATGTGACCTTATTTGGGAATGAATATGTGTAGTATTTCTATTCATGAGTTGATTATGATCATGCTCTTATATGTAATGATGTAGGGGTCAATTGATATATGATATGTAACATGATAAAAGGGTATATTTTGGCAATTCCATACAATCCTAGGGTTTGTAATTGATCTAGGAGGGGAGTATGGTTGTCTGTTAATAATATATTATCACCTATAATGTGTTATTAAGTGAGATAATCGAGTTTAATGAATAGTCTTAATCTTGGCCAGAACTGTTTCTGTGCTAATAGTCTGTACTAAATAATTCATAACTAATTCAAATAAACTTGGAAAAATATACCGTCTATTGGGTTATAAACTAGACTCAAAGGACTATATACGGTAAAAATTTCAGAGAGTAATTCACTCTGTGCTGACGCTGGGAAGAGCCGGAATTCAACTGATATGTAAAAACAGAATACTATAATTAGGATAAAAGTTGGAGAAACTTTAGCAAAACATTACCCTATGCTAGAATAAGTATACTATGAAAGTAATATGTGTTATACAAGATCTTCCAGAAAGAATTACAGCATAATGGACTAAGTATAATACTTTAATATCATGGGCTAATGGTGGGTAGTTTGGTGTTTAGTAAGTCTTATGTGTTTCATGGTTGATATTGACTAGACTGTGTTTTCAATTGGAAGCCAAACCATCATCCCCTTTGACTAAAGTCTTAACCTTTGAAGTTTGGATCAATGTTTCTATGACCGAGTTGAGTATTGGAATAGTTCCACCTATGTTAAAGCAATGTGTGTCACTTCTGCTGTTGACACTTTATTTTGATACTTCTATGGTTAGTTGTGTGACGATAGAGATTAAGTAATGTCATTAGTACTCCTTTTGTGAGTCAGACTTTTGAAAGAGTATCGAAATCTTTGTTGTACTTCTTTCGTGAGCTAGTTACCAGAATAAATATGTTCTTCATAGAGGATACCTTTCCTTCGAGTAAATAGTTACATCAGAGATTCGTTATAAGAACCTTGTGAGATTTTGCCCAAGAGAGGTAAATTAGTTTCCCAGGATGAGAGATGTGTAGTCTCAATAGTACCTGAGTGAAGACATTCGTAGTATGCTGGTAAAAGCCATAATAGACTCCGTCCAGCTGAGAGTTGTAGAATACTCAAAAGTACTTGGATTAGGAGAGACTCTGTCCGGTTGAGAGTTGTAGAATACTCAAAAGCACTTGGATTAAAAGAAACTCAGCTAGGGTGAGAGCTAATAATACTCAATAGCCCCTGTGTTAAGAGAAACTCAGCCAGGGTGAGAGCTAATGATACTCAATAGCCCCTATGTTAAGGGAAACTCAGCCAGGGTGAGAGTTAATGATACTCAACAGCCCCTGCGTTAAGGGAGATTCAGCTAGGGTGAGAGTTAATAATACTCAAAAGCCCCTGAGTTAAGAAATTCAGCTAGGGAGAGAGTTAATAATACTCAAAAGCCCTTGAGTTAAGAGACCCTGCCAGGATGAGAGTTAATAAGACTCAAAAGTCCCTGTGTTGAGAGAGTATATCTTTGGACCCTTGTTAGGTTCCCGCCCAAAGAGAGGCATTCCATAAGTACTGATAGAGCCAGTATTCTAGACATGACAGAGGGTTCCAAGGAGAGAACCTCTAGGATAGTCTGGCAAGAAACCACATGGAAGTGGTGATATATGAGAGTGAGAGTTGTAGCTCCATACATTTGTGATAGTTGAAGTCTCTATGAATGATGTTTTTCTTATGCACTCTCAATGTTTGCATCATTGATTAATTATATTCTCTCCATACATTCTAGCTGTTTTGGAGTCTTAGTGACTAATGATGATTTCTGGTAATGCAATTCCTTATATTGGATATTGATATTGCTGATTTGTCAGTTGTTATTGAAATCTTATGCATTGTTATATATTGTATCTTTTGTGTTTATGTGGGTTTTGCATCCTACTGGGTATTTCTTCGGAATACTCATGCATCCTGTGATGCAGGCTTGGATAAATATTAGATTTGGAGAACGTTGTAGAAGAAGGAAAAGCTCAAGGATTACAGTCAGAAAGTTACGAAGTTTATGTTGCTTTTGAAATAAATAGCTGTGACAATAATGGCCTGTGTGCCAAGAAGTTTTAGTGATTTTGTTAAGAGATTTTAATGACTTTTATTTTGGGATAATTTGATATTAAGCATTTTTATTTCATATGGTTTAATGATGTTGATTCATATGACTGAGTGGTTTCAATTACACATCCTTTTGAGATGTTGTGGTTGACTGGTGAATGGGTATTAAGTTACGTGCCCGAATTTCGGCTTCAAGAATTTCTCGCCTAAGGGTCGACTTCCACACTTCGTCGAGCCTTGAAATTTTGGGGCATGACAGCACTAATGTAAGTATACATTATGTTTTTTATTTTTCATCTTTTTATTTTTCAAAGACATGAGTTTACGTAAAGTCGTGTATTCTATGACACGACTATTATTGAAGTAGTATATAATATACACGACTATTATTGAAGTCGTGTCTTTCCTTATTTCGACTTTTCTAACTATGTTGTTGTTTTCTACAGGTTATAGATGAGTTTCTGAGTCTCTTGCGACAACGCAATGAGAGAAAAAGATGAAGTATCCCTTCTATTTTTTTGGATGCCACACATTCAAAGAGATATTCGATAACGTAAGTGTTCCCTGCATTGGTAGTGATAAGATGACATTCCCAGCATCATTTACTGACTCTCTTACAGTTTTGCAGGAACACAAAGGAGGCGATAATACGAAATTGATAAAAAAGTTTGGGAAGATGCTGGATGGATTGAATAGGAACATGTTCTACTCATTTTTCCCAATCCGCACCGGCTCCCATTTCTACCTCGTCTATGTAAACTTCCCGCACTGTGTATGGCGCTTCTACAACCCGTCTCCAGCAAATCCTCACTGTACCCACATCACAGGGCCGCAGCTGATAAATTCATGCAGTTTATGAACGTTGTGATGGCAAGCAAGCTGGGGTGGTTCGGTTACATCGATTGGAAGATGACTCAGATCGCCAAAGCGCCCTGCCAACAAAACTCAAAAGACTGTGGCATATTCGTCATGATGTACGTCGCGCACTTGGCGTCCAATGTCAACCCACCCAACTTTGATCAGGCTAGAATTACACGTTTCTAGTGCCCAGTCATTGCTGCATCTATGATTCGCGGGGAGATTGACAGCGAATTTGACGACAACTCAATTAAAGACAAAAAGCACCAAATCACAGTTGCTTGTTTTTTGAGGATGACGGATGAAGACTGAACTTCTTTTATTCTTTTGTACATATATTCTTTTGTACCCGAGTTAATTTTTTGTACTAAGCAAATACATTCTTTTCATCTACACGAAGAAACGATAGTAACTGCTGATTCGCACTTTATGACACGACTATAACGGCGACAGTAGTGCTTATAGCGTTATAGTCGTGTCGTTTTTTTGTATTTTTATGTCTTCAACAACATGACTCTAACGCTATAAGCACTACTATGTTCGCGTAATCGTGTCTTATACAACACGATTATAATGGAGATAAACGATTGATGCATGAAATATTTTTTTCATTTATAATATTTTTTCCTGTATAGGCAAACATTTCGGTACAAATATTCTTTCTTCTACCAACATTTCAATATGATCTACATGAAGAATGGTGGGGACTTAGGTAAGCCGGAGCGACGTATATGCGAAGTCTCGTTTGTAGTAAGTTTGCCTTGTTGTGGGAGTCTTCGATTCCTACGCTTCCTATTTTCTTTCGGAACCGTTGGGTTAGTGAACCTTTTACAGTTATGACCAACTTGCTGACAATTCCCACATTTCGAACTTGCAAGTGACTCGGGCTGTGACTCAATTCTCTTTGTCTTTCTCCTGCCCTTTTTTGAAGCTTCAAGCATGGGCGGTTCGCATTTAAATAAAACCCCTTAATTCCCTCACTGACTTCTGTCTAAAGTAGAAACACTACTTCTTCATACGTGGTGCGGTACATACTTGCGTAGTACCACTTCTCACAATATTCTACCGGTTCCAAACTCCTCTCATCAATACATACCATGGCGTGCTTGCATGGAAGTCCCATGCTCTGGAAGAAGTCACATGTGCAGGTTCTCTTCGTAAGGTCAACAACATCCTAATGCGAAAACATCAACAACATCAGTGTCTTTGAAGGATACTCATGTCATCGAAGACACGACTGTATGACTACTCGTGTCTTCGAAGACACAAATTATTTATTAGTCGTGTCTTCAACAACACGATTGTATGAATAGTCGTGTCTTCGAAGACACGAATTTATGCTTACCACATGATATAAAGATGTCACTTCAAACTGCCGTAATGATAGTGGTTGCACTCGAACTGTTCCAACACTCTAATTCCTCATCTGATTGATATAATTCTGTGCATATTTTCTTAACGGAGTTGGTAGCCCTTCTGCTTCCATTTGGCATCTCTGAAAATGGGCGGTTGTGGTCGCACGCGTTTGCTCGATCAACTGAGTGATTGGCCAAAACCTAGCCTTCAGAAGCATATTATTTACACTTTCGGACCTACTTGATGAGAGAGTGTCGTACCTTTTACCCGGATATTCCATGTTAGCCCAATGTGTTTTATGAATCTTGTCAATATATTTCCAGGCCGCCTCATTGTGTTCCTTCATCTTCTCCATGGTTTCATCGAATTCTGGTCTCCTGAAGCATCTTGCAGCTCTGAATAGAAGTTTCTTCAGGTACTTATCCTTCCAATGATTAAGTATATTAGCGGCCAAATGCCTTAGGCAAAACCCATGGTGAGCCTCAGGAAAGACATCGGTGACCGCTCTCAAAAGGCCCTTCTATCTACCAGAGACAATAGTGTCCAGAGAGGCCGGGGGGTCCGTAAAGAAAAAATATTTTAGTAAGGTGAGGAACCACGTCCTGTACAAGTGAGAGGCAAAGCATATTAAACAAAGAAGGCTTCAGGTTGTTAGAAGATCGTGTATAAAAAACACGATTGTATGACTAGTCGTGTTTTCGAAGACACGAATTTATACCTAGTCATGTTGTGGAAGACACGACTGTAAGAATAGTCGTGTTTCTTGTGTCTATACTTGCCACGCTTGGATATTCTCTTTATCGACAATTGCATATGCAAGACACATTAATTGTTGATTGCCGTCGACTATTGTAGCAACCAATAAAACTCCAGGGTACTTTCCTTTTAAGAATGTTCCATCAACAGTGAGCAACGGTCTCAGTGTTCTTCGGAAAGCTTTTGCGACCGGTCCGAACATCCAAAACACACGTCTGAAGTCGTAGCCGGCTAACTCAATTTCAATTTCAGGTATATCACTTGATCTTTCTATCACCATATGTGTACCTACGTTAGACCGCTATAATTCTCTTCTGTAATGTGGCAAAATGAGATATGCGTCTTCAGGGTTGCCATCGATCAATCAGATCAATTTCTCTTTCGCCCTCCATGCCCTTTTATAGTTGACTGTCACACCCCAATGCTTCTCAATGTATTGTTGGATATTTGCAATTTTTATGGAGTTTGAATCCTTATGGAGGCCATGACACTTCCTTGCAATCCAGAGGTGAGAAGCCAATGGATGATCTTTCGAACTTACAGAAGTGTCACATGTATGCCTTCCTTCCCTCCTTGTCACGCTGACTCCGTCAAGTCTGTTCGAAGCCCGAATGTACCACTTGCACCCCGTAACCTTGCACATTGCAGGAAATGTGTCCTTGCTCTCATCCGCCACTTTGAACATGAACTTTCTCTTGATTGCCAGATCAGTCAGAACCATCTTGAACTGCTTGATGTTTTCGAACCTAGCCCCTAAGGCAAGTTGTGCCTCGTAGTCTTCTGCCTGCAAACTTCCGGTCAACATCATCTCCTCTTCACAATGTTTTGAAGGACAGGCCTGTGCAGAATAGGTACCCCAATCCCAACTACCATCACCGTCAATATTGAGGTACTCATCGTCCTCCGACGCAACAGATTTCCCTTTACATCTGTCTCCTGCCGTGGGAACTCTAGAAGTAGATGCTTCCGTGTGATCTGGCTGGCTAAAATGTGGTACTGTAAGAGGCTCATCCCACTCATCTATAAACCACGGTAATTCTTTTTCATCGAAGAATTCTTCTTCGTCTGCATCTTCATCTTCATCTTCACCTTCTTCCCCATCTCCCAATCTGCATGAAAATAATTGTATGAATAGACTTGAGAACACGACTTTATATTTAGTCATGTATTTGAGAATACGACTTTATTTTTAGTCGTGTATTCGCCGACACGACTTTTACTCAAGTCGTGTCTTCGACAACACGACTTGTGGACAGTTAGCGAATTTAAAATTTTACCTCGCAGCTTCAAATGAATAATCTTCATCGCTTCCTCCTTCAACTACTGATGTGGGTGTCTTATTGGCCGGGCTGGACGGCCTCTCCTGCGATGTCTTACTGGCCTACTTCACTTCTGCCTCTGGTATCCTCTCCTCCTCCTTATTTGCACTGGAATTTATTTTCTTATTGTGAGTGGCAGTCTCCATGTTATTGCCAGTAGAAGTGCCCTCCATGTACAGGTGGAGTAGGCCATTTATGCCTTGCTTGCTCTTGTGAACGATAAATATTGACTCCAGGTCTTTATCGTCTTCAAGGACGTATGGGGATTCAGAGTCAACATGATATGACAAAGATAATGTACCAGATGCAGACTTCAGCGGTAGTCTTTCTTCCACTTGCTGCAACAGTTCCAGGTACTTTACTTGTGTATCTAGAGGCATGAGCTTCCGTTTTCTGCCCACGTACGCATCAAAATTTGTAAACACTCCATCGTAGTGTAAGCAAACAGCTATCTTCTCCATCAGTACCTAAAATTACAATACCGAAATAAGTAAAAATATCGTAAAGTTTTAAACCGTAAATGACTGAAAATCATCGACTATTGCATTATAGTCGTGTAGTCGAAGACACGACTTTGCATTACAATCGTGTCATCGAAGACACAATATTTCCAACAAGCTGAAAACTTGGCAAGTTTTCAACTTTCTTCTATGGAACCAAATATCATTTACAAAAATCGTTGTATTTGCACTTCACATACCATTTTTTGATGTACGATGCCTCTGTACTTGTTTTTGCATACCTGGTCATTCCCGCTCATTTTCCCACTTTTTGGCGCAAAGATTACCTTTCCTGATTTGGATAGCGCAGGCACCGACGATGATATGGGCGGAGATGCCGGACAGAATGCCTTCTTCTCCGACTGAACACGAGCTTCTCCGGGTATCCGCTCTTCAGGTTCTGGGTAATATGAAAAAACGCAAAGTGTGGGTGCTTATACCTAAACCTAAGGGTATTTGGGGTACTTTCTGGGTCATATGGAAGAAAGCAAGTGATTTCGGGTAATATGAGAAACCCAAAGTTGGCACTAGGTCATATGTAAAAAGCTCGGGAAGATCATCACTTCTCATGTGTACCACTATGGCTTTTGGCTTGAAAGAATTTTTGGCCTTGTGCTAAATCATGAATACATGTAATTTGCTACTTTTGGTTGCTACCTTCCTACACACACTTCAACTGTTAAAGATTGGTTGCATGATTTCAACAAAATGCGGACTTGTTGGCTGTTGAGTCTTTCGTCCTTTAGCATCAAATGTTTCTCCATGATTTATGAATGTGATCACCGCACACTTTCATCCTTAAATCGTGTGACTCCTAAGAGTGTAAACCTTGTTTGGTTCATTAATGCAAAGGTTATTGTTCTATACATGAAATAGGCATTTTATTATCTCCTAAACTTATGTTTATGCTAGTGTTTGATTAGAATAACTACTACTTTAATATAATTTTTGGTTTTTATAGGAAACAAGCGTCATACACAGAAATGAGGTGAAAAGTAACTCAAATGGTAAAATCATCATAACTTATGTACAAATTTCAAGAAGTCAGCTTTCCAACGCCACCAACCACACACAATTCAGAGTTCGGAGCGAAAAGTTATAGCCATTTGAAATTCATGAACAGTAACCACGATCGATCGGCTATCAATGCGATCGATCGCCACAACCGCAAAAGCAGTGTATTAAAGGAAACGATCAATCGGACCTCAAAACTATCGATCGTATCTACTGGAATTTTTCAATCGCGCAAGACAATAACTACGATCGATCGGTATCAGACGGTGTCGATCGGCCAAGCGATCGATCGGAGGAAAATAACAAAGGAATTTCGATCGATCGGATAGCGAACAATCAGTAATACGGAGCGATCGATCGCCGTATGCGGAAAATCGAAATAAGACCTATTTCGACTCGGATTTGGAAGGGAACTTCGTGGTTTCTCTTCACTCTTATAAATAGGCATTATGAGAGAACGTTTTGTGATACCTTGGAGAAACTAGAGAATAAACTTTTGAGCTTTATTGGAGGCCAGAGAGGAGCAAGAGAATGAGTCTTTTGGAGCAAAGAAGAAGAAGGATTCATGACGATGGATCTACATAAATAGGCTTCTCCTTTCTTTCTTTCTATGTGTAACTAAACTTTTATTCAAGGCTTGATGGAGCCCTAGATGTGTATTGCTACTCTTGATAGTTTAATTTTATATAGTTGATTATGATTTATGCTTAATGCGATTTCATGAGTAGTCTTTTGAGTGCTTGATCATAGACTTGCTTGATTATGAATGGAATTAGATATTGTGATTGATTTTATGCCCCATCAAGGATAAGATTAATTGCATTATAATAGAGTTGTGATTGATTCTATGCCCGATCAAGGATAGGATTGATTACACAATAGTGGATGAACTTTCGTGTCCGATCAAGAACGTTAGTGAATTCATTAGTAATTCGTGTGTCCAATTAAGAACACGAGTTACTATATCATGTTAACTTATGCTTAATAATAATTTAGAGTAGTAATTGCATGTCTAGTGGTGGATTCTCTGCCTTGATATTCTCCATATTGATTGAATCCCAGTAATTTAGTTTAAAGTTCATTGCTTTCTTAGTCTAGAATCAACACTACTACTTTTTCTTGAATTTGGTAAAATATTAATCCGTCCCTGAGATTCGACAACCCTTTTTATATTCACCGTAGTACAATTGCCTTGTGCACTTGCAAGGGTTTTATATTTAAACGATCGGTTATGCTATTTTATACTCAAAATCTTTTTTACACAAATGTTTCTCTAATAATTGTCAACAATGAAAAAATTTGAACGAAGGTTGATTTATGAACTAACAGCATTAGATAAGTTTAGAGATTCGAGTTGACAGGTAATATTATGGGCAATTTTTTTGTTTATTTACCTGTGTCATTGCCCCTAATCTCATAAGTTTTGTTGAGAGTTCATGTATTGCTAATAGATCATTACCACAAATCATCATTTGATCAGGTTCAAACTCTTGTTATCTTTTTGTTTTTCTCTAAGAAGCACCATAGAAGGCATTGCTTAGAAAGGGGATCACCACATTGAGGATTGATTGGATATGAGTTATGACCTCTGGGAGTCTGCCCAAGACTGACGATCTAAACCACTTGAGATAGACCCAACTCTTCAAGCTTACCAAAGCATTACATACTGGAACTCTCGCAGAATGCTAAACCCCCTTGGAGGCCTGGCTAGGAGCATTAAAGTTTGTGAGCAGGCATAACATTACTATAAGCACTCCCTAGATGAAGTTTTACTTGAGCTAAGATCAGCTCACAATTTTAACCCTTTAGATGTGTTGTCCATATGAAAATTGTCATGGATGGCGTTGAGTAGTTGGCTGAACACATGTGAAAGCCATATTTCAAGTTTATTCCTTCGGGCCAAATAGTGGTGGGTCATGTGGAAATTATGTACACAAATCACTAATTTTATAACTCGTGGTTTCAAATTTTGAAGCATGTACTACAACTTAGTTTGCCATCATGAAATTACAGAAATATTCTTTCTCATGCATTTCAAGTCAATTTCCAATGCATCACATGTGATTATCTTCATGAAGGAGGCATTTATTTGATGCTAAGGCCGTTTTTTTTTGAGTTACTATGTGTAACGAACTTCTTATTCTCATATTGAGTGTGACAACTTTTTCGTATGGTGTATGTGCATCCAACATTTGGATGCGCTCACCTGTTTGGTGCCAAACAGCTGCAATGTCTGTCGATCCTGGAGATCCATGGCTTCCTTGGGCCCTGGCATTATGTGATCAGGCTGTTGTACCCACTAATTTCTCCTGCTGGAGAGCTATAAGACCAGAGGATAAGTACTAAGCCCCACCTCATAGAACGGGAAGCCAGGAAGTTGGGCAGTTGAACGAAGCTGGACCTTTTAAGTTTAGAATTTGAAAATATGTAAATTGAGAATTTGATCCGTGCATTTGGGTTGTAGAACAATGAACAAAGATGGGGAGTACCACTGTTTTTTTTTAAAACTCAGTGGGCTTCGCTTACTTTAAGGTTCGAACGAGTAGTTAGACCACGGACGGATGGTGTGCACCCTGCTCAATCCACACCACCGGTTGATGGTGCACATGTACAAGTGGAGGTGGGCAGGTTATATAAAAGCCAGCGGCACCTTGAATATTAACAAGACCCAATTATCTATGGTCGAGAATTTCTCTCAAGTCCAATTTATCTGCTGTAGGCAAGACTCGAGAGTGCATCAAGCTGATTATAAAATCTTACCTGCCTATAAGATACGGATTGTAATCATGGTAATGTTAGTTCAGTTTAAGCAAGATGACTATTTCTTAGTTTTTATAAAAAGAACACTTTATATCAGCAACCTGTAGTATCTTTTACGTTTGTTCATACAAAAAAAAAATGTTTGTATGTTTGATAGTTTTATGTTTAAACATACAAAACTATGTATTTTCAGACCGTGGGTCTGTATCAGGGGTGGGGTGGCAAACTATTCATCCTTTAAGGTTGCATAGAAAACATAATTATTTACTCATAGGTGTGCGCCAATGCTCGAGTGGTCAAATCGAGATCCAATATTGCATGTCAAACTAAGAGGTGGGCGGGTGATTCATGTTGGGAAAACTGCACATTTTCTCTCTTTTGAGTTAGTCAACAAACACAATCAAATACATGCTTTTCCACACCTACAATGATATAAATGAGTCTTCTATACCTGCTTAATGTAGGATACACAAGTTACCACAAAGTAACAAAAAAAAATTTCATCAAACACTTAGGAGACACAAATATAACAAGGTTCACCGTCAAGGCTTGGCACACTTAGGAGACCTACGTCCACGAGGTCTAGAGACCAGATTCATTACTATCCATTTTGGATACATTCTTAGTAGAGATTACAACAGCATTTAACAATGAAGACCCTCTTACAAATTATGAAAAAATATCAACCTTATGTGGAATATATATATAATAGAAAAAAAATAATTTATCACAAACTATCAATAATTTGTCTTCTTTATCACAAGATAAATGTCTTGCACTTAAAAATCTATTTATTTCATTTTCCTTCTTCCACAAAGAAATCCTCTTTTCTTGAATTCAAAAGCCCCCAAGTTGTAGCATTTTTCTCCTCTTTTACTTCTTCTTCTCTTTTTAAAAAAAATTGAATTTTCACAAATAAATCTCTTATTACTTTAGCAAATTATATTTAACCTCAAAATAGATCAACTAATGGGCCTCTTCATATGAGAGAGAAACTCAACAACTATTGACCTTACATGAAAAAGAAAAAAACCTAACAATTCAAACCCACCTACCTGTGTATTAACAAGTGCAGACGCGGCTTGGCACACGTCGATGTGTGTGAGTTGAGCCCAGGTATATGCCGTGTGGCGAGGCGGCCGCAAACCTGATGGGATTCTTTTTTTTTTTGTTTTCAAGGGCCTGATCCTCGCGCAGCCAGCACTTCTTCTGTGTTAAATTATCATTCTCAGCTCCCCCACTAACCAGACTCATAATATCCAAGGACTACACATCGGTCCAAGTAATGTTGCGCAATTGGATGCCAATGGCATGTACACTGGCACATTCACGACCTTTGCTCTTTGTGGTTTCGTCCGAGCTCCGGTTTCTCATGTTTCATCTACTTAGTCATTCTGGAAGGGACGTTTCCTTCTCAAAAAACTTTTGAAGTGGGATTTTCTTAACATTTCATGGTCTATTAAAGACAGTGGTGGATGAAATCAATGTCGCATTAAGACACTTTTCGTCTCTTACCTTGCTGCATACTTATCGTGAGGGTACCTATGTTGCTGATTGCCTTGCTAACGACGTGTTTAGCATTGGCTCTTGTTGTTGGTTCTCCTCTCCCCCCTCGTGTATCTCTTCCTAGTTAGACGAGGACTTTCGTTGTATTTCCCCGTTCCAGGTCAAATTAAGTTTTCTTCTAGCAAAAAAACAATCTACTTAGTCATTGTTTGATTATTGACTTGTATATGCTTGTTAATCTACTGAATTGTTTGCTCCGTTTGTTGTGGATATATGCAATGGGGCTTGGGGGGCTAGATGGATTTGTGTAGTAAATTAATTGACAATGGAAGGGGATTGGCGGTTAACATCAGAAGTTAGCATGAACGAATGTCGTTATCATGAAGTTCATTGCGTGATTAAAACATGTCTCTATTTTGTTTCCATTGCAAAACTTTGGACATGCTTATTTGACTACGGTTGTTATTTTAGTTAAAAGGACCATAGGTAGTTGCAAAACCGTAATGATTTAACATATACTCCCACTGCCCAATGAAGCCTATCTACATTAAAGAAAACACGGATCATCATTACAAGGCTATCCCTCATAACCAAAAACACGGAAGAGTGGGGAAACTGAGTTTTTTAGTAGGGGCTTTAGAGTCCAATATATTTCAAATGGGGACCGGCTTCGTTGGACGCAGAGAATATAGAGGTTTTTATGGCTTTTTACATATTAAGTGGCGCCACTAAGCAGTTTCTCATATTACTTAGAAATATGAATCCCTTTCTTCTTTCCATATTACCTAAAAACTATTTAAAATGCCATTCTTCCCAAAATATAACCTAAGTCTTCATTTTAACGATTTATGGGAACATCCAGTTAGGGAAGAAGATATTCTGGTGAAGCTCCGTCCATCATTGCGGTTTAAATCACCGTCGGTGCCGTCCAACCCGAAAAAAATAAATTTTCATCCCGAAAAACAGCAAAACCAACAGGAAAGACCGAGAAAAAAGCTATAATGAAGGGATTTTGATGTAAGAGCAGCGGGGAAGCCTGACCAACTACAAAAATTGAGATCTACATGTAAAGAAACACATATAAAGGCCACCCATTGATGCTCGACCGCTCTTGGACATCAAATAAGAGGATAAAAATGGGCAAAAGCGTGAACTACTCATCGGCGAGCAACAAGTATAATTTATACATCTTTCTGTGATCTTAATGAAATTGAAAAGGAGGAAAAATAAGGAAGAACGCAAAAAAATAGGCTAAAACAGATAAAAAATAAGCGAGTTATGATATTTTGAAGATTGCCATAAAAGTGTGTCTACGAAAACACGACTCCATTCAGGTCATGTTTCGAAAACATACTTTTACGGTAATCTTAAAAATGTCATAACTCGATCATTTTTATCCCTTTTTTTGTGTTCTTCTTTAATTTTCTTCCCCTTCCACTGATATATATATGAAATATGCATTTTATTATCTCTTAAACTTATGATTATGCTAGTGTTTGATTAGAATAACTACTACTTTAATATAGTTTTTGGTTTTTGTAGGAGAAAAGTAACTTAAATGGTTAAATCATTATAACTTCGTGTACAAATATCAGATTGGACTGATTCAAGCTTTATGTTAAAGTTCAAGAAGTCAGCTTTCCAACGCCACCAACCACGCGCAATTCAAAGTTCGAAGCAGAAAGTTATAGCTATTTGAATTTCATGAACAGTAACAACGATCGATCGGCTATCAAAACGATCGATCGCCTCAGCCGCAAAACAGTATTATTGAAGGTAACGATCGATCGGCCTCAAAACGATCGATTGTATCTACTGGAATTTTTGATCTGCGCAAGATAGTAACTACGATCGATCGGTATCATACGGCATCTATCGGCAAAGCGATCGATCGGAGGAAAATAACGAAGGAATTGCGATCGATCAGGTAGCGAACGATCGTCAATACGGAGCGATCGATCGCCGTCTGCAGAAAACTGAAATAAGACCTATTTCGACTTGGATTTGGAAGGGAACTTCGTGGTTTCTCTTCACTCTTATAAATAGGCCTTATGGGAGAACGTTTTGGGTACCACATATTCAACCTTGGAGAACCAGAGCTTTATTGGAGGCTAGAGAGGAGGAAGAGAAGAGGTCTTTTGGAGCAAAGAAGAAAAAGAATTCATAACGATGGATCTACATAAACAGGCTTTTCTTTTCTCTCTTTCTATGTGTAACTAAATTCCTTGTCAAGGCTTGATGAAGCCCTAGATGTGTATTGCTACTCTTGATAGTTTAATTCTATAAGTTGATTATGATTCATGCTTAATGCGATTTCATGAGTTTCTTTTGAGTGCTTGATCATAGACTTGATTGATTATGAATGAAATTAGATATTGTGATTGATTTTGTGCTTGATCATAGACTTGATCATAGACTTGATAAGATTAATTACATTATAATAGAGTTGTGATTGATTCTATGCCCGATCAAGGATAGGATTGATTACACAATAGTGGATGAACTTTCGTGTCCGATCAAGAACGTTAGTGAATTCATTAGCAATTCGTGTGTCCGATTAAGAACACGAATTACCATATCATGTCAATGTATGCTTAATAATAATTGAGAGTAGTAATTGCATGTTTAGTGGTGGATTCATTGCCTTGATAATTCTCCATATTGATTAAATCTCAGTTAGATTAGCTAAAGTTCATTACTTTCTTTAGAATTAATTAAACTACATCTTTTCTTCTTTTGAATTTGGTAAAAGATTAATTCGTCCCTGAGGTTCGACAACCCTTTAATACTTACTGTAGTACAATTACCTTGTGCACTGCAAGGGTTTTAATTTTAAACGATCATCCACCTCGTGAGGATATATTAGGATTAAAAAAGAAGAAGAAATAAGCAGAAAGAAGAAAGAGGAAACTTTCTGGTAAAGCTTTGAACGTCGCGGCGATCCAAACCAAAGCCGACCGCCGTCCACGCAAGAAAAAGGTATGATGAAGGGATTTTGATGTAAGAGCAGCGAGAAAGCCCGCCTAACTACAAAAATTGAGATCTACATATAAAGAAACACATGTGATGATGGGATTTTGATGTAAGTGCAGTGAGCAGCGAGTGGTCGAGCACCAATGGGTGGCCTTTATATGTGTTTCTTTATATATAGATCTTAAATTTTGTAGTTAGGCGGGCTTTCTCACTGCTCTTACATCAAAATCCCTTCATCATACCTTTTTTTGCGCGTGGACGGTCGTCGGCTTTAGTCTAGATCGCCGCGACATTTGGAGCTTTGCCAGAAAGCTTCATCTTTCTTCTTTCTTCTTATTCCTTCTTCTTTTTTATCCAAATATATCCTCATGATGTGGAAGAGGGAGAAAAATAATAATGAACCAAAAAAATGGGCTAAAACGGATAAAAAATGAGCGAGTTATGGCATTTTTAACGTTGCCGTAAAAACGTGTTTTCGAAAATACGGCCTGAATAGAGTCGTGTTTTCGTAGACAAGACTCCATTCAGGTTGTGTATTCGAACACACGTCCTAAAATGGGGTCGTGTTTTCGAAAATACGCTTTTACGGCAATCTTCAAAATATAGTAACTCGCTCATTTTTTATACATTTTAGCCCTTTTTTTCTGCCTTATTTTTCCTCATCTTCCATTTCATTAGGATCAGAGAAAGATGTATAAATTGTACTTGTCGCTCGCCGACGAGTAATTCACATTTTTACCAATTTTTATCCTCTTATTTGATGTCCACGAGCGGTCGAGCATCAATGAATGGCCTTTATATGTGTTTTTTTACATGTAGATCTTAATTTTTGTAGTTGGGCAGGCTTCCCTGCTGCTCTTACATCAAAATCTCTTCATCATAGTTTTTTTCTCGGTCTTTCCCGCTGGTTTTGCTATTTTTCAGCATAAATATTATTTTTTCCGGGTTGGACGACGTCTGCGGTGATTTCAACCGCGATGATGGACGGAGTTTCGCCGAAATGACTTCTTCCCCAACTGGATGCTCCCATAAATCGGTAAAATGAAGACTTAGGTTAAATTTTAGGAAGAGGGGCATTTTGGAAAGTTTAGGTTCTATTTCCTGGTGATATGGCATTTCAGTCAAAAATTCAGGTAATATGGGAAAATGGGTAGTGGCGGCAGGTAATATGGAAAAATGACTAATTACTGCACAAATTGGTTTTGGTATGAAGTCAGAATATGACAGTGGAACCTTTTATTACCTTATGCAGATTCTATGGCTCTTATGGTGATGTTTAGATATAGAAGTATAATGTTGTTTAAGTGTTCTTTTATTGATAGTTAAACCTTTTTTTCCCTTTATCCATTAATTTCTCATATTTTGAAGTAGCTACTGTGGCAGTTTTGTGCCACTTATACTGAGTCGTTCTGCCGTGTTGTCTTCATTCGTCTTCATTACTGAATTGCTTGTTTATGGATAACGCTGGAAGTCAACTACGGCTTACAGGACGTTTCCAGAGTTCTTATTTTTTTGTATAACTTAGCATATTCTTGGTTGTGCTGTGCACGTATTCGAATTTGATAAAACTAGAAAATGAATAGTGATTAGAGTTGTTAAGGGCGACTGTCTTCTTTACTTTTCAGGGAGATGCTGACAGTGCGCTTGACTACTGCTTTACTTGTTTTTTGGGGGGCATAGGATTAAAAATACTAGTGGTTCTATAAGACAATCCTTTAGACATATGTACTTATATTATTTCTCTGCTGTTCTTTTTCAAATGAAATGAAATGGTATAGAGCTTATGGTTTGAAGTGTTCCTTGTTTTTGCTAGGGTATAGTGAAATGTGAACTTACGGTACTTGAGTTTGTAAATGCAAACTTCTTATTTTAGGAATTGAGCTCCTTTTTTTTTGTTCCATTGGAGCAATGCTCGATTGAAATTAATTGCAATTGGGACTGAAATGATTTTAATTCTCTTTGATGTTTAAAGCAATGAGGCGATTTTTTTGGCAACTGTTCGAATTACCGGGATGGTCGATTGTATTCTTATGGATAACTAAATAAAAATCAGTTTTCATGATTATGTAGTTATGCAACAAGGGAAGAAGGATTTATGTGGCTGCAAATTTCTTTAAATCTTGGCCATAATAGGAAAGCCCGATTTTGGTCAAGTTTACAGTATTGATATCATATATGTGTGAGTTCCGTTAGTATACGAGCTTTTGAAGTAAATATGTTGCAGCTTGGTGCCCATGAACATCGACAGGACTTTGACTCCATCGTGACTGCAGCAATTGGTGCAGGTTCTGCTTTCATGAATACCAGTCTCATCGGGTATGCCACTAGGACTCGCCGCCAGATCATGCACAATACCGCTGCAAAAGAATCTGGTGATGAAAGACCTTCACTCTGATGAGCTTCTTGTTGATACTGAATTATGTTGGTGGTTGAAGAGGCTCTTTACTGTGCCTCATGCTCGGGCCATGTGCTCTAATTCTGCATCAATCAGCCTCTTGCCAAAGCCGCTCTTGAAGCCTTGAGAACATGGTGCACAAGTACTTGGAAGATTCTTATATAGACTACACAAGGGACTAGCACCATGTGACATCAAACTACACACACCCTGCCATCGTTTTGCTTTACTAAAAGGGAGAGTTATAATACTAAAAGGCTATATGTTGTCATCATCCATGGCCATAGATTCCTCTCATCAAAAGCTATGTTTTAGTACAGTCGGGCCTTAACATACAAAGAGAATCTTACAATGGGAATGGCAAAAACAATATGAGAGAAACGAGTTAATATCCATTGAGGCTTCATGGCTTAAGAGTCCTATATGATTTTTCAAAATGAATTATAATGACTTTCATAATGCTTAGGCCTCATGGCTTACACCTCTATTCTCTTTAGGAGGAGCAACGCCTGAATGCACGCCTCACACCTTATATCAGTCGAAAGTTTGTGGGTATAATATAACAAGTGTTCTACAAAACAGTCTTTCATAATGTTCATTTAATATTGTGTTGTGCCATATGTCAAGCAATTACAACGACTTGAAAAACCGAAAAATCATACATTGGAAAGCAATACACATAAGTTACAATAGAGCGGATGAAGTGGCTTCATCAGCATTTCACGACTATATCTATGTTTTAGCATAATTGATCATTAACTAGCCTCCTAAGATACGTTTTATACCTGCTTGCTGCTCAGCTGTTAATCTTGAAGGGAACTTCACATCAAATTTCACACGTAAATTTCCCCTTTTCCCAGGCTCCTTTGCAATGGGCATTCCTTCATTAGCAATTACATACTCAAATCCAGGGCTTACAATATCATTTAGAGGGATTGACAGAGTGCGTCCGTCAAGGGTTTTCAGGTTCACTGTGGCCCCTCCAATCGCCTCTGCAAGTGAAATTTTTCGGTTGATTATAAGGTCATTTCCATCCCTTTTAAAGATATCGTGAGGCTTTTCATCTATCACAAACACAAGATCTGCGGGAAGCTGGTTCAATGATTCGTTTCCCTTGTCTGGAAATGTGATCTTTGTACCCTTCTTCCAACCAGGCTTCACATCAATTGTTAAAATCTCTGTTTCAGGCTCCAGCCGTCTGTTTTCATTGGAAAATCACAAAATTCAGCAAAACAATGCCACAGTAAACAATAGTTCTCCATATATATAAGTATATAGCATTTATGTTCGATCAACTACAGAAAGTCTTGAATATCTTGAAATCATAGTAACTTTGGCTTAACTTTGCAGTTTGCTCATCAGGAATGAATATGTATTACTCTCATCTACATCTTTTGATAATATAAAGGCTCCTGACGGCTCTGAACTTACAAGTATTTCAATTTAAGTTTCTTTGAATAAGTAAGTCAAGAAAAGCAAGCTCCCAAAATCCAGTCATCTAAAAGCTATTTTGCTAAAGATAGAGCAGAAGACCCAAAGTAATGAGAAAATGACTTGTAACTGTGTAGCTATAAGGTATTGGTAAATCTTCTAGTATATATTTTAACAATGAGAGTCTAACTTTTTCACTCTCGCAGGGGCAATTTCTGGCTTTCTTCTCGCAGAATAGTCTAATGAGTCATCCGCCGTTTAAGTTCTCTATTATTCATACTACACAATCAAAGTCCAACATTTTTCACTCTTGTAGGGGCAGTTTCTGGCTTTCTTCTAATGAGTATCCCCTATTTAAGTCCTTGTAATTTTCATAATTGGGTAAATGTTTATTTCTGCACTGAGAAAATTTAACTCACTCAAAACTAAAATAAATTATTCTCTAGTTTGACAACAAACTAAAAGAAGAATAGCAACCCAGATGCATAAACTAACAAATTAAATTTTCTTTGTAGGGTAGAGAAGAAATACCCACCCATTAGCATCCATAACATTCCTGGATATCTTCATCTTCCGCGTAGACCCAGTGTAGAGTTCCTCAAGGCTGCAAGCTAGCTTGCTTTCAACAGGCGGCGGCTTTCTAGGTGTACTAGCTCCCATGCCTTCTGTGTAGGACCGGAACATGCTCTCCCCTCCGCCAAATCCCCCAAACATACCACTGTCTGTCTGAAACCTCATAGATCTACCAGGGCTCGGTGAATTAAAACCAAAAGGGCTACTCCCAAAGAACTCGGCAAAAATGTCCTCAGCATTCCTAGGATTGAAATGAAAATCCTTGAAATTGCTGGAACTGCCATTTGAATACCCACTTCCTGCACCGGGTGGAGGAACACCCTTGAGGCCTTCCTCTCCATACTGATCATAAATTGCCCTTTTCTCTGGATCACTTAGTACCTGCATCAAATAGTCAGATGAACAAAAGTCAAGTTCAGATGCTAAAACACCAGCCTAGAATTCACAGAATCATGTAATTGACACATCAAGCAACACCGACAAGTACACAAATCTTGTCCAGTATCGCTTATAAGGTCTAGTTTGGCTGCAGCTTTGCTGTATGGGCGAAGCGGCATTCCCTTCATAAAATGGCACTACCATGTGGCATTCTCACTTTCCGCCTAACTCTCCTCGGAAAGCCACTTCAACAGCAGTTAAACGTGCTCTAAAAGACACATAACCCAAGTTTCTCAGTTTTTTTCTTCTTCCGGAATTGAAGTTTCTCAGTTATCTGCTAATACAATTCAATGACTTTCCTCCTAAGATCAGGCAGGAAATCAACAAAGTGTCTTGCATTCACATAAAAAATTCTCCATTTTCAATGTTGTTTAACAAGTTAATAAGAAGTTTCAATCAAGAGCTGTCACAAAATCCTCCAATAACCACAAAGTTTCAGCACATTTGATCAGAGCATTAAAAATAGAAAAGAAAAGAAGGAACAATTACACCCCATCTGCATTTGAGCAAAAAGAAGCAATCTTTAAGAAGAGAAGATAGATGGCAACAACTTACATCATAAGCCTCAGAGATCTGCTTAAATTTAGCCTCAGCCTCTTTCTTATTCCCAGGATTCTTATCCGGGTGCCATTTCATGGCCAATCTCCTGTATGATTTCTTCAGATCATCATCCGTCGCATTCTTGCTTACCTTCAATACGTTATAGTAATCCACACCCATCTCCACCTCCTCTCTCCCTCAAAATCAGTCAATTACACCGCAAATGTTCAGACCCAGATCCAGAATCCGCGTTAAACTTCAACCAAAACTTAAATGCTCACATCTAATTATCAACCACCTGCCATAGATATATGTGTTGCTTTCACATGGGTATTGTGATCCAAGGTAATAAGATGATGGGTGAATTGAGAGGAGGTTGAAGATGTCTTTCTTGGATCTTGAGGGAGCAGGAGGAGGTTAGTTTTGAGGGGAAAGGGGTAGGGAGGGAAGGAGGGGGGCAGAAGGAAATGAGCGAATCAATCAAATCTGCCATTTTGTTATAGTTCCAAACAAGAAATAAGTCGGTTTCACTTCCAACTTGATATGGTCCTTCCTCTGATCGGCAATCTTGCCAAAATAAAAAACCTCTTGTTGGGAAATACATTAGAGTTCCGTTTTATATGAGCATCCTCGTGAACCGAACGATCCGGCTGTCGGATATCATCCGCCGTTGGGCTTCCATACAAGGGGCAGGCAGGATTGAATCACTGCCCGCCTTGCGTCCCATCGGATCTGAATCCGATGGCCTGGATCATCTCAATGCGGTGAGCCAGCGCTCATATTAGCAGGGTCCACATTGAGTAACATGAGTTCGGACTGCCTGTCCCACCAGATCAAAATCGGCAGCTTGAAAGCACCGACGTGCACTGGCTCAGGGGTATATTGACGAACACAATAAGTACTAGGCACAAGCGGACGTATGGTTAGGAATTTTTTTGTAGTATAATAGAAAGTGCCAAAAGCAAAGGCAGAATATGATTTTTAAATTAGTATTACGAACTTATACAAAACAAAAATATCACGTTCACAAAGGCATGTGTAAACAACCACCATGTACTGCTTCAACTTATTTTAAGGCATTTTTAGGTTCCAGTCTAACACAGGCATAACGTGTCAGTCACACCCCACCTAAGAAATAATCTCCAGAATACCATGGGCACGTTCCTTGCACTTCATGTATAAACGAATCAATACGAAAAATGAGCTGCTTTATGCAGTCCAGAGTGGAGATGGCTCGGGGGCTCAGTCGTATAACTTATCCTCTTCCCAGATCGAGCAGAAAATTGAATATAGCTAATACAGGAATGACGGCGATGTGCTTAAAAAGGCATTTCAAGTGTGCGAACGGTAGATCTATACATGGATCATGGATGATGAATGACATTAAAATCCATGACCACAAAGCCACAAACACAACACGAACAGGAAATAAAGTTCAATCAGAAATCCAAAAAAAAGGGAAGACATGAACTCATACTTTGGCGTGAAAGAACGTCATTTCTTACATCCTGTCCACATACAAAAGAACCAAAAAACAAAAAATCTTGCTATAGACAGTTAACCACATACTTGTAACTTTCTTTCCCCTGAGATTAATTCTTATGGGTTACTAGTTACCGACATAGGTGGAAGTGCCCCTCTCAGCAGAAAAGGCAGCATCAGGAGAAGAGCTCGAACTAGATACATTCACAGTACTCTGAAAATCATCAGGTAAAGACTGCAACAAAGGTAAAAAGATTACAATCATGGAAATTAATCAAACAGGTACAACCACAAAACATCAGATACTAATGGCAAAAAATAAATTATAGTACACTCATTAGCTGAACAATTGTCGAAGTCGTACACAAAAAAAAACATGTGCATATTATAAAAAATATATATTCGACATTATCAGCTTGCATCTAAACACATCCGTCATGTTCAAAACAACTAATAAATGCAAACGAATCCAGAGCTGAATTATGGCACTCAATTTTATTCCTATTTCATATAAATAATAGGCCCAAGAACCAAATTTGAATACCATTTCTGTGTGAAGTTGGAAAAGTACTACTAACCTTAACTAGAAATTATGGATTTGGCACCATAAAGCCAATAACATTCAAGTGACGATTCTAGTAAATTGAACCATTGGCCTAATTCATTATTATCGAGATTCAATTACTCGAGAAAGGAAAAATAATCAAGACATACAATAGATCATTGATAAAATAAACTTCTGAACTCAGAAACATGACAATAGAAAAAAGGTCGTATCTCTTAGCAACAGCATACCTCAAGCAAGGTCATCATGTCAATTGCAGCTTCTAGGTTGCCGTCATGGAGAAAGTACACATCAGCAAGGGACTCATCTGATATACCAGGAAACACAGAAGCCAAATATGCCAAATCATATTCTACATCATTAATCATATTCTGTGGTTGTTTTTCATCATTTAGCTTTTGGGGAATCTGATAATCCAGGCCAAGCGCATCATGATCTAGAGTAACCTTAGATGTCTTGCAATCTGCAAATTCTGTTTGCCCACCATTTTTCTCACTTTCCCGAACCCCAAACAGCATTCCTTCAGTTTTATCGTCTTCAGATGCCCTTTGTATGGAACGTGGCACAAATGAAGCTGCATATGGATTGAGGAGGGATTTTACAGGCTTCATGCTGCCACTCTCTTTAGCAGACATCTAAGATAGTAGGAAAATGTGGTTCCGCTTAGCAGATGAAATAGATGCATATAAACAACAGAGAAAATATATAAAAAATAGATAAATGCTGTAAACGTTCAAAGCGTTTAAGAAACAGGGGAAAAGAAGCAATCACTAAAAATTAATCACTATCCATGTTGCAGAACAAGTCATGAGTGGAATGTTCACTCTCCCCATAGAAATGCGGACTTCAATCGATTTCAAGGTCCTAAAAACACAAGATGGCAAATCCTAGGAGTATCTCTCTAAAGAAAAACTCAAATAAACCGACATCCACGATGCTGCATACAAATAAATGATCCAAAATAAGCTTAAAACTGATTAACCTACAGTTTCGACCCAATCACTCGTAGCTTTTTCACTCGTACATGATTATAGATTATTCAAAACACAAGCACATTCAAATGAATGGATCACTATTTTACAACATTGCAGCAAATCGTAAGAGGAAATAGTGACAACCCTAGACAAAGAAAGGTTACGAATTTTTCACTAGAACAAATCACTATCAGTGTCAGTGAATTCACCAAGAGCATAAGAATAAATCATCCAGAATAACACAAACCTTATATAACCTCTCATTTCAATATAATCACTCGTGGCCTTTTCCTCGGTACAACAATTATGAGCTATCCACTACGGCAACGGCTAAAGAACACAAAAAACTCAAGAAACACAAGCATGTCCATTACAATAAATCACAAATTTACAACACTGCGGCAAATATAAAAAAGAAATATTCCAGTAAAAACCCTAAAGAAAAGATCATATTTTTTTGCCCAAGAACAAAGATTAAAGAGCAGAATGAGGTAAAGAAAGCACGCAGCCAAACCCTTGAGACAAGGTATGAACACAAGGCGAAGGAAGCAAGAACGAGAAACGGAAACCTACAGCGGCGAAACTCTCCGGTGGCCGCTGATCACTCATTCTCCGGCGACCCCAAGGAGACCCCGAACTTTCCGGTCCGGTGCCGGAATAGGGGAAGAAGGAGGAGAGAGAGCGCTCCGGCGACTGAAGCGGAGCTCCGGGATTGTCGCCGGCGAAATCGGAAGAGGCCGGAAAAGCCGCGAGATCAGCCTGAAAGTGATGGAACTTGTGCGCGCAGAACAAAGCACTGTGAGTCAAACTGCATTCTAACTCACTAATAAGTCCACTTTCCTTTTTTATTATGCACACCACATTTTACCTTTCGAAATGGCGTGGCCATATTAAAATGAATAGTTTCATATGGTTTTCAGTTTAGACACTCCCGTGGTTTTTTATCTCTCTGTGAACTGTCCCGGTCTTTCCCGAGTGTGTCGATGGGCGGGATGGGGCCAGGTCTTTCATCTTTCGGCCATTTTGTGGGCTTTTGATGCTACGGCCCACAATTCGGAAATTGGCGGGTGGGGCCTGGTTCAGAAAATCGGTTTTTATTTAGAGAAAATTATATAACAAATTATATAAAAAAAATTCGAAAATGAAATATTTTCGAAATGGTGCTATGACACACCGGCGCTTGCGTGGTTTTTTTTAAAAAAAACTAACCCAAAAGGTTGTCGGTTGACGAGAGAACCGACGTCTGCATTAATCGTTTTTCGTCCTATTTTAAACAGGCAGTCACTTCAACGATGCATATGTCTCTCATTTCTAATCCATTTTTACCCTTCTTTTTTTCATTCTTCCTTATTTTTAGTCCTCTTTCTAGTTATTATAATATCACAAAGATGTTGAGCCATCACATACTATTTATCGTAATTTTAATTTATAGTATTTTTTTTATAAATAGTATGCGATGGATCAACATCTTTGTGATATCATGATAACTAGAAAGAGCATTAAAAATAAGGAAGAATGAAAAAAAAATTGACAAAAATAGATTAAAAATGAGAAAGATATTCATCGTTTAAATTTGTCCCGCTAAAACAAGTTTGTCCCATTTTAAAAGGGCGATAACTTCAATGATACATATCTCTCTCTTTTTTTTATCTATTTTCTCCCTTTTTTTCTATTATTCTTTATTCTTAGTGCTCTTTCTAGTCATTATGATATCACAAAGATGTTGATCCATCGCATGCTATTTATCGAAAAAAATACTACAAAAACTACGATAAATGGTATGTGATGGCTCAATATCTTTGTGATATCATAATGACTAGAAAGAGCACTAAAAATAAGGAAGAATGAAAAAAATGGGTAAAAATGGATTAGAAATGAGAGAGATATGCATCATTGAAGTGACTGCCCGTTTAAAATGAGACGAAAAATGATTAAGGCAGTAAAATACGTCAGTTCAACCGATGCTTCAACTGGCGCCTTTCTCTTTTAACCAAGAGGCACCTTTCGGGTTAGTTTTAAAAAAAAGCCACGCAAGCGCCCGCGCCACGCAAGTGCCTGCACCACGCAGGCGCCTGCGTGGCTTGTCAGAGCATCTATTTGGGAAATATTTGCTACACTACGTCATTTTCGAAAAAAATGATGATTTATTATATAATTTCCCTTTTTATTTAATGAACAAAAAATCAGTTTTATTATTATACTCCCTCCGTCTGGAGTTATTATATATAAACATGTCAAAAGTTCGTTTTTACATTTTGCATTCATTTGGTTAGGAGGTTTTTTTCATATTACCTAGCCAATTAGCCCAGATTGTCATATTACCTACTTTTTCTGGGCTCATATCATATAACCTGGTTTTGGGAACTTGTCTTCCCATTTTACCCTCCTAAAACCCTAACCCTAAACCCCTAGCTAATTTTTCTATATTACTTGGTCGCCCCATTTCAGTTGCATCGTGTTATCGTGTACCATACTTCAACGAATCATATATCTTTTATTCTTGATCCGTTTTCACTTTTTTTTGCATTCTTCTGTATTTTTATTGTTCTTTCTTCTAATGATAATATCTTAAAGATATTGAGCCAACGAAAATTTAGAGCTGTAGCTATTGTATCATCGAGTACACGATAGTAGTGTTTGATGATAATGAACAGAATAATTTTGAGTTTTTCTTGATGATATTGAAGTGAGTATTTTGTCATCAAGAAAAACCCAAAATCATTTTATTTATATACACGCTTCATTATGATCATATACATGTTTGAGTTATGGAAATTTGGAGTCGCAGCACCTATTGTGTCTTTGAAGACACAACTCACAACGGAGTCGTGTCTTTTGTATAAAAATATTTTGGGATATCCTCATAGGTAGAAACATGAGAAAAAAATAAAGAAGAACGCAAAAATAATAGGCGAAAACGGATAAGAAATGAGAGAGATATAAGTCGTTGAATTATGTCCCCAAAAAATGGGCTATTATACGACTCTGTTGCAAGTCTATTGTGACACGACTCATAATGGAGTGGCATCTTCAAATACACTACTCACAACGGAGTAGTATCTTAGAAGTTGTGTAAAAATATTTTGGAATATCCTTATAGGGAGAAAGAGGAGAAAACATAAAGAAGAACGCAAAAAAGAATGGGCAAAAACTGATAAGAAAATTAGAGAGATATGAGTCGTTCAATTCTGTCCCTAAAAAAATGGACGATTACATGACTCTGTTGTGAGTCGTGTATTCGAAGATGCAACTCCATTGTGAGTCATGTCTTCGAAGACACGATAGCTAGGACTTCAATTTTTCATTGTTCAAACTTGTATATGGACAGAATGATTTTGGGTTTTTCTTGATGATAAAATACACGCTTCATTGTCATCAAGAAAAGCCCAAAATCATTTTGTTCATTGTCATCAAGCATGCTATTGAATACTCGATGACACAATAGTTGCAACTCCAAATTTCCATTGCTCAAACGTATATATAAACATAATCAAGCGTCTACATTCTGCTGGATGTTGTCTCAATGTCTTTAAGATATGATCATTAGAAGAAAGAGTAGTAAAAATAAAGAAAACTACAAAAAGAATGGGTGAAAATGGATTAGGAATAAAGGAGATATGATTCATTGAAGTATGGTACACGATGACATGATGCAACTGAAATGAGGTGGCCAGGTAATATGGAAAAATCAACTAGGGTTTAGGGTTAGGTTTTTAGAAGGGCAAAATGGGAAGACTAGGTCTCAAACCAGTTTATATGTCATGATGATGCAGACAATTTTACAAAAAACAGAGTATTGCAATCAATCTGTCAAACCACCTTGATGACAATTTTCACCAACACAACCTCACAATATAATTTGTTGTCAATTGAATGTTCAATCTCAATTACAAACAAATATAAAGATGTCAAGCACTTCAATTACAGTTTTTGACTAATAGATGAAACGAACTAAACAAGGAAAATGAACAATCACACCTGAATCTCATAGGTGAGGGAGAGACCAGCGAGAATCCACAACAAGAGGAAGGAATCTACCTTTGTGTGCTTCAGATCGATTACAGAGAAATCAAAAATCCAAAACTACTCAGAATGAGCTCGATCGGCCCCTTATATAAAAGACAATATTTGACAAAAGACCAATATGCCCCTTTCTATCAACTAACTAACTTCCAACCACCAAGGGTAGTCTAGTACTTTAATAATTTTTCCACTTACCTATCCTCTGATTAGTAATCCCATCACCATCATTTCTCCTCCCCTAAAAGCAAAGCTTGTCCTCAAAGCTTATCCACCATGTGACAGCACAACAACTAGCAGCTTCCTGAAATTTTCCCAATTTATTCAATAAGCAAAACTCGGTGGTAAGTTCGAGGAGCAAATTAGAAAACACATTAATGTTTACATCCGGTGGATAGATGGTTCCTCTATATTTGTTGGACAAAAAAATCCATCAAGCAAAAATTCCACTTGTAATCCACAAAACAGATTTTGAGAAGTTCAACTAACTTCAAAACTTGTACTAGAACCTTAAAACAACTTGTGAGAAATTTTGTCAAACAATACTTCTAAAAATTACAATTTGCTCACAACCAATCAAGAGAGCATGACCTGCATTCTCGGGTGACGACAACCCCTGAGAAGGCAGAGCGCTGGATTGTGGAGGTGGAACGTTTTTTCAAGGGAATGAAAAGTTCCGACAGATGAAAGGGTGGTCTTCGCAACCTATTTGTTTGTGGGGAGAAGCTGTCTTCTGGTGGCAGTCAGCAGAACAAAACAACTTTGAGGCTAGACAATACATCATGTGGGAAGAGTTTAAGGAGGTATTCAACAGGAATACTTTCCTCCGCATGTGCAGCGCAGGAAGGAGAAAGAATTTCTGGAGCTGGTTCAGGGATCGATGATCCGTACTTCAGTACAAGACTAAGTTTGAGCAACTGCAACGATTTGCAACTAATGCTTGCCCTAACGATCTTGTGAAAGCAAGAAGGTTCGTGGATGGTCTACGCGAGGGTTTAAGGGCGAAAGTGTTAGTTTCGCAACCAACAACTGTGGCAAAGGCGGTCGAACTCGCCTCTATTTTGGAAGATGATTACAAAAGGACCCAAGAGCGGAAAGGGAATGCCAGTAAGGGTCAGGATGGTATTGTCAAGCGATCTGGATTTAAGAGGTTTGGAATGGTGGACGTTTTAATAATCGGACCAGCCAAAACAAGCAAGACAGCAACAACCTGCGGGAGGCAAGTGCAGATTTTGCGGGCAGCAATCTCATGCGGGGAACCGTGTCCACAGGATACCCGGAGGTGTTACAGCTGCAATGAAGTTGGTCACATTGCAACCTACTGCCCTAATCGTGACAAGAAAACAGGAGGGGAGTCCAAGTAAAAAGGCTCAGGCGCGAGTTTTTGCTTTGACTTCGGCGGACGCCCAAGCTTCGGACGATGTCATTGAAGGTACTCTACTTGTCTTTGATAGATTAGCTAGAGTATTGATAGATCCGGGATCGTCTAGATCCTTTATTTCTGTGGTGTTTGCTGCTAGTCTAGAAAAGAAACCTTCTAGACTTGGGTATGATCTCTCCATTTCTACTCCTGTTGGGACTCAGTGATAGCAACTGAGTATCTGGAGGACTCTCCTATTGTGATTGATGATGTGGTGTTAACTGCTAACCTTGTTCTGATTGAGATGTTTGACTTTGATGTGATTTTGGGCATGGATTGGTTAGCTAGATTCGGTGCTACAATTGATTGTAGTAAGAAAAGAGTATATTTTAGAATTCTGGAAGGAGAGAATTAATGTTCCGAGGAATTCGTTCAAAGAAAGAAAACTGTCTAATTTCTGCAATGAAAGTTCAGAAATTAGTAGCAAAAGGGTGTAAAGCCTTTTTAGCTACCGTAGTAACAGAAGAGAAAACTACTCCCAGAATAGAAGAAATCGAAGTAGTAAATAAATTTTCCGATGTGTTTCCGGAGGAGTTGCCGGGTTTGCCACCAAAACGTGATGTTGACTTCACGATAGACTTATTACCGGGAACTGCACCGATATCAAAGGCACCATATCGGATGGCACCTGCGGAATTAAAGGAATTGAAAGAACAACTACAGGAATTGCTGGAGAAACGTCTGATTCGACCTAGTGTATCTCCGTGGGGAGCACCAGTCTTGTTCGTAAAGAAGAAAGACGGATCCATGAGATTGTGTATAGACTACCGGATGCTGAATCAAGTGACCAATTAAAGAATAAGTATTCGTTGCCAAGGATCGATGACCTGTTTGATCAACTGCAGTCAGCAAGAGTTTTCTCAAGAATCGATTTGCGGTCAGGATACCATCAGTTGAGGATCAAGGAGGGAGACATCTCCAAAACAGCTTTCAGAACCCGATACGGACACTATGAGTTTTTAGTGATGCCGTTTGGTCTGACAAATGCCCCTGCAGCATTCATGGATATGATGAACCGAATCTTTAAGGCATTGCTGGATCAGTTTGTGATTGTGTTCGTCGATGATATTTTGGTCTACTCTACAAGTCGGGGAAGAGCATAGAAGACACTTAGCTCAAGTGTTACAGATTTTGCGAGAGAACTAGTTATATGCTAAGTTCAGCAAGTGCGAGTTTTGGTTGGACAAAGTAAACTTCTTGGGCCATGTGATATCTAAAGATGGAGTTTCGGTGGATCCGACGAGGTGGAAGCTATTCTTTATTGGGAACAACCAAAGAGCGTAACTGAGATAAGGAGTTTCCTAGGATTAGCAGGATATTATCGGAGATTCATTAAAGGATTTTCTAGCTTAGCATTGCCAATGACTAAGTTAACCAGGAAAGGAGTGAAGTTTACTCGGAGCGATGATTGTGAGAAGAGTTTTCAGGAGCAGAAAAGAAGACTGACTCTTGCACCGATTTCTGAAACTTCCATTAGGATCTGGTGGGTTTGTTATTTACAGCGATGCATCGAGATGCAGTTTGGGCTGCGTGTTGATGCAGAATGGACATGTGGTGGCATATGCATCGAGACAATTGAAAATTCATGAACAGAATTGTCCCACTCATGATTTGGAGCTGGCGGCGGTAGTCTTTGCTTTAAAAATTTGGAGGCATTATTTGTATGGAGAAACTTTCGAAGTATTCACTGATCACAAGAGTCTGAAGTACATCTTTTCTCAGAAAGACCTGAATATGAGACAAAGGCGATGGTTAGAGTATCTGAAGGACTATGACTTCTCTATCCACTACCATCCCAGTAAGGCAAATGTGGTTGCAGATGCATTAAGCAGGAAGACAGGAATAGTAGCACATATGATGGTGTAAGAATGGTGAATGATGGAAGATTTAGGAATCTGTAACTTAGAATGGCCAACTACTAAGAGAGCGTCATTTTTAGGAAATATCTCGGTAAGATCGATGATATATGATAAGGTGCTTGACGCACAAAAGAATAATTCTCAGTTGCAAAAGCTGTTGGAGAAACCGGGTTTCAAGAAAGGAATTGATGGAAGCATCTTATTTCAAGGAATATTGGTCGTGCCAAAGAACACGGAGTTGAGACAAGAACTTCTCCAAGAGGCGCATCACTCACAGTATGCGATTCATCCCGAGAGCACAAAGTTATATCAGGACTTGAAGAGAAACTTTTGGTGGAACGGAATGAAGCGAGACATTGGAAGGTTCGTCTCCAAATGTTTAACATGTCAGCAAGTAAAAGCAGAACATCAGAGACCAGCAGGATTGTTACAACCGCTGGAGATTCCACAGTGGAAATGGGATCATATTACCATGGATTTCGTGGTAGCCTTACCAAAGACTCAGAAACAAAATGATGCAATTTGGGTGATCGTGGACCGACTCACAAAGACAGCACATTTTCTACCGATTCGATGGAAACAGAACCCAGAAAGTTTAGCAGCGTTATATATCAGAGAAATAGTAAGACTGCATGGTACACCGATATCAATTGTATCTGATCGAGATCCAAGGTTCACATCCAGAACATGGAAAGGTATCCAGGAGGCGTTGGGTACTAAGCTTAGTTTCAGTACAGCATTTCGCCCGCAGAGCGATGGACAGTCAGAAAGAACGATTCAGACTTTGGAAGATATGCTCAGAGTGTGTGCCATTGATTGGAAAGGAAATTGGGACGATCATTTACCACTGATCGAATTTGCCTATAATAACAGTTACCACTCTAGTGTTGGAATGGCACCATTTGAAGCACTATATGGAAGACCGTGTAGATCACCTACATGTTGGACAGAAGTTGGAGAGAGTCAGGTAATGAAGTCAGAATTGATACAGTATTGTGCAGAGAAGGTGAAATAGATTCGACAAAGAATACAGACAGCGCAGAGTAGACAGAAGGGCTATGAGGATAACTGACGACGAGATCTGGAGTTTCAGGAAGGAGACAAGGTATTCTTAAAAGTTTCTCCATCAAAGGGAGTTATGAGGTTTGGTAGAAAAGGGAAGCTGAGCCCGAGATTTGTTGGACCCTTTGAGATCTTGGAGAGGGTTGGGCCGGTTGCCTACAGATTGGCCTTACCCCCACAGCTGGCAGAGGTACACAATACATTTCATGTATCGATGCTGAGGAAGTATGTGCCGGACGAGTCTCATGTATTGGATTATACCACAATGGAACTTGAGGCAGACTTATCATTCCCGATGAAACCAATCAAGATTTTGGATAAGAAGGATCAGGTACTACGAAAGAAAACTATATCGTTGGTGAAAATTTTGTGGCAAAACCAGCACTCCGAAGAAATGACTTGGGAAACCGAAGATGAGATGAAGAAGTCCTCCCTCAACTCTTTGAAGAATAATTGTGGCATTTCGGGGACGAAATGTTCTTTAAGGAGGGGAGGATGTAGCGACCGTAAATTTTATATTATTAAAGTGGAATTTTACTGCTAAATGGGAGTAATTTTGAATTCTAGAAATTTCATTAAAAATCGAAATTTGAAATTTTTTCGTCAGACCGATCGATCGCCTTCAAATGGCATCGATCGGGAGGCGATCGATCATTTTTGTAAAGCATCGATCGCAAGATGATCGATCGCGTATACGTACCGATTGATCGCCGGTGGTTTTGCGTTTTCTGAGGCAATTCCGTTTGGAAACTTCTTGGGCTGATTTTGGGGGATTTCTTGGAGACGTGTCATGCCTGACTTGCTCTGTTTAAGGGTTCTAAACGTGGTAATTGAGTTGGTGTCAAAACCCTAATTGTTACCCAATTGGGAATCAAGATAATGATGGATTTAATTAACCTAATTAAAGTATATTGGAGATGTGTTTTGGACGCCCATTTGGGATGATGGAAGTGGCCTTCTTTGCATATATTTTTGGCGCCAAGAATTGTCCTTAAGGCTTTACTTTTACTTGGTAAGTTGCATAAGTAAATTGGTAATTAATTGAGAGGAGATAAAATTATACCTTAATGCAATCAAATCAAAGGGATTTTGTGGTTAGAGGAGATCTCGATCTGGTGGTTTGAAGGGGGCTGGGATTGCTTTTGGCCCTTGGATGAAATGGAGATGGATGGTGGAGATCATAGCGCATGAATTATTTAAACCCTTTGTGAGAGGGCCGGCCATCCCTTTTGGGAACCGGTAGCCCTCTCTTTCTCTTTTCTTGGTGATTCCTCTCCATTATCACGTCTTTCCTCTTCCCTCTCAACCATCAGTAGGCCTCTCCTCGTGGTGTGTGCAAGAGGGATGCTTTGGTTCGTGCGGAGATCGCAAGGAAGCAGGTTTTAACTCGAACCGGTTGACGTGCAATTAGTACCGGTTCATCGGTAAGATGTTCTTTTTCTCACAGCATGTTTTCATTAAATTTTTGATCTTTATATGGAGTACCACGTTCTGATGTTGTGTGTAACATGAGTGACCTTATTGTCCTGGATTAATTGCTTTATTTGCTGAGATCTATGCAATCTATAGTTGTGATTAGAATTAGTAATAACAAGTGAAAATCGGGTTATTACTTAGTATAGTGCTCTCGGCTAGGTTGTACCCTGCACCGACAGACTACATTCAAAAATTCATAACTAATTGTAGAAAATTCAGAAAATTATTCCGTAAATTGGGTAATGATCTACAGACACAGGGCTGTCTTCCATAAAAATTTCAGGGGCTGTTAGGTTCTGCGTAGACTGGAGGAACTCCGGGAATGGAGCTGTTGTGTCCATAACAGTGTCCTTTCACGGTTTTAAATAAAACGCTATACTATGATTACATGTATATATTATATAACACAAAGAGGGTACTATGATGTAAGAATTCCAAAGGGTACTTATGATAGTATCATGTGTGGAGTATTGTCTCCATTCCAAATGTCGTGGTCAACGATGTCTTTGCTCGCGGTGCCTAACATCGCGCGTCTTCGACCCCTTGAAACCCTGATGTTAGTATAGGGTCATTCTTTCCAATTCTACCCTTAAAGTTTTGAGAGACATCGACTTCAGAGTCTTGAGAATCAGGGATGATCTTGATTGCGATAGTGCTTGGTGATGACATTGACTGAGTTTATACCGAGGAGTTCAGTTTCGAGTCAGCTCGTGCATAGGCACAGACCGGTTGTTGGTTAATCTCTTGAGAGTTTGTCATTGTTAGATACTGAGAATTCCATTGTACTCCTTCGAGAGTCTGATTCTTGAAATTGTTAATTCATGAGAATGCCCTTGGTTGTGGTTAGACAAATCCAGTTCCATGTAAACTGTTTCTCCACTAAGAGTTCTGTTGAACACTCTTAGATTGGATCATAGTATGCTCACGAGCCATAGCTAGACCCATGGTGGTCTCCGATGATTATGAACCTCTGTAGTTCAGCCGATGATGGCAACGCATGCGCTTTAGATTGTTAGACATTACGGAAGGTCTGCAATCTCCGCCCATTGTGCCCGTAAGTACCAATGGGGCCAGCATCCCTAGACACATGGTCGGGTTCCTAAGTAGAACCTCTAGGATGTTCTGGTATTGAAGTCCATAGAGGAAGTGGACTGATCAGAGAGCAGAAATTGACATCTTCGACACATTGGCTGTCCAGAATCAGATATTTTGCTTATCTCCTTACTCTTTGGAAGTCTGGAGTCATATTGATTATTGTGCTTTATTCCACCCTAATCAACGAAATATTTTGGGTGCTGTATCTTTTCCTGATAAGTATCACCTGTGTCTATGATTATCCTGAGTTTTTGGACCTGGTTCCTATTGATTCCTTTATTGCCTATTTCTCCTGTGAGTTTTTCTAGCATCCTACTGAGTAATTCCTATGGAATACTCACGCATTTTCCGATGCAGGGATTAAGGCTGAAGAGGTGTGATCAGCATATTCGTGACGTGGAGGTTGGTGATCGTAGAGTCGTAAAGACTGGTTAGCTGATCTGTACATGAAATATGCATTTTATTATCTCCTAAACTTATGTTTCTGCTAGTGTTTGTTTAGAATTATTGCTATTTTAATATAGTTTTTGGTTTTTGTAGGAAACAAGAGCAAAACGCAGAAATGGGATAAAACGCGACTCTAATGATTGAATATTTACAACTTCGATTGCATATCTCTGATGGGACTGATTTAAGCTTCATGTTAAAGTACACGAAGTCAGCTTTCCAACGCCACTGACTGTTCGCAATTCGGAGTTCTGAGCAAAAAGTTATGATCATTTGAAATATCGCGCGCGAAAGAGAATGCACGTCAAATGGGTTCTGTGCCGAGATCGGAGATTGGACGCGCGAGATCAATACGACGGGTTTTAAGGAAGAAAAAGAAAAAAAAAAGAAAGAAATTGAAATGGTCCGGTTCGGGTTTGTCTCGGTACGGTTCAAGAAAGAAAATAAAAATAAAAAAACCCGGCCCGAGCCGAAGTTCGGGCGCTCGGGCTTCGGCCATTTCAGAACAGAAGCCGGTGCTCTGTTTTGGATGAGATCGCCGGAGAACGGCCGCTGGGACGACGGTGGGTCTCGCCGGTGGGCTGAGAAGACGGCGACGATCACGGAGGAGCGTCACGGCGGCAAGGCGGCAAGTCGGCAAGGAGATCACGGCGGAATGACAGGGAGGCGATCTCAATTTAGAAACCAAAATCAAAACAAAATCGGGAAACAAAGGTAGTTCTGCTCGAATTGGAAACAAGGGATTTTTGAACTCGATTTGGAAAGGAAAGAGGTGTGTCCGATTGGGGTTGGAATCGCCTATAAAAACCCAAGCCGGCTGTGCGAAGAGCTTGACAGAAAACAGAGCAAAACAGCGGACAGAAGGAGCGAAAACAGAGCCGCCAACAGAAAAAAAAACAGAGCCTTTTCCGTCGGGATTTTGGCCGGAATCCGGTAGGTCTTTGGCCAGAAGAAGAGGTGGGTCTTCGCCGGAGCAAGAGGAGTCGAACGCCGGAAGAAAGCAGTGATTTTGGGCCGGATTTGGATCTGCTACAGTGCTGTTCGAATTGCTACAGTAACCGCGTTCCGCCGGAGAAGACGATGAATAGTGCTACAGTGCCGGGTGAATAGTGAACAGTGTACCTGCGACCAATCCAATGAATCAGGTTTTTTCTTCCCTTCTTTTCATGTCTAGCTAAATTTCATTGTACTAAGATTAGATGAAGCCCTGCTGATTGTTTGACTCTCAATACTTATTTGTAATTCTAAAGTTGTGATTTTTACTCCATATGCTTAATATTTTGTTACGATTATTCTGTTGCTCGAGAGAGGGTAGAGTAATTGTTAGTGAAATTAAACTAAGGGTTTGTTAATGTTCGAGAGATCTTAGCGAATTCCAAGGTACTATTTGAATAAAAATTGCATTTTTATGATTGATCTTTGCTCGAGAGAGGGAGATTAATTAAGTTAGATTTAATTATTTAGTTGCATGTTCGAGAGAGCTGCACACATTACGATTATTCGTGACTTCGAGAGGGGCACGGGTAATTGATCACTTGGAATTGTACGGGTTTAACGGAGAGGATAGCCATGTGGTTTGGGTGGATTCGAAGTCTTAGTATATTTCTCATCATATCAATTTCACATAAATTTCATTGCTTTGTTAAATTAGAACTTTTCATTCTGTTATAACTAGTTTCATAAAAAAAATCAAATCTTTCATTAGAATTAAGTTGAATCAGTCCAAGTCCTTTGGGTTCGACCTCGTTACCACTAGACTATACTGAGTCTCGTGCGATTGCGAGTAAATAAATAGTTAAAAATCAATCAATCAATTGGCGCCGTTGTCGGGGACTTGGTAACGGTTTGACTTAATTCTAATTTGTTTAAACTTGTCTTTGTAGGATTTTGATACTTGATTTTCTTGTCTTTGTAGGAGTCAATTTGGAGAGGCAGATAGTGACACTTGGAACTCGCCGACGTTGGAAAGGACACTCCTTCCCCTCGTTTGCAATCTATCAACCTTTCTTTTTAAGTAGATTTGGGTGTTTTTAATATTTTTCTTTTTATTTCTGTGAATGCATGCAGTGCTAGTTGTCAATAGCTAGGTTTGCTTGTTGTCGATATTTAGGACTCTTGATTGCTAGTCGTGGATATCTAGGGTTGTTTTGTGTTGTGGATGTGTGATGGTGTGGTTATGGTGTTGGTGATTGTGTGGTGAAAGAAAAAAAAATGACTTCACCTTCCTATGGACTTAGCCATAATAACCCATACATGTACTTTAATGATTATTATTCCTCACACACACCTACTACCACTCCCTGTGAAGTGTCATTCCCTCCATGTCACTCATATCTTGATACTTATAACCATGGGTGGGAAAATCAATCCAACTTTGGGAGTAACATATCTTCCCTACAACCCACGACCCCTTTTATTTTGGAACCATGTGCCATTTGCTTAAGCCCTACCCATACCCTAGTGGAGTGCCCTTCGGCCCATGAGTATCCGGAATTGGTGCGCGATCATGTACGTGCGGCCCAAGGTCTTCATAGGTGGGATGATCAATCTAATTTTTCTTGGCACACACTCAATGAAAGGGCAATGTTTAAACCAATCACTACTCCACCATTACAAGGTATGTCATGCCCTGTTCCACCACCACCACAACCCCAACTCCAATATGCCCAACCCACATGGAATCCTAGCTTTGAAGATAATATCTTGTCAATGTTAGATACTCTAATTGGGATTTATAGTAGTGCATGGGGCGTTAGTAATGAAGTAAACACTTTACCTATCCGACCACAATACCCGATGGGCCAATTTGTTGAAGAGGGGATATGTTTTTCCCCCTGACCATGTTCAAAATGGTACAACCCTTCGGAGTACATAGAAATTTGACAATGAGGTTGGATACAGTGCAGGAAATAAGCAAGGAGGGGTAGAAATTGAAGAAGAAATGAATGAGTCGTTAGAACCAATTTTTAAATCTTCAATCTTTGGGGAGTCACCGTCTACGACAATATTAACGGAACCTTCTGTTCCTGAAGCACCACCCATACAATGTCTAGACCAACCTTCCCCTTTGATTGTTGAACGTGACTTAGAGTGTTCTATCGATTGCCCAGTCAATCCATCATTTGAGAGTCCTCCCCAAAATGTGTTAAGAGAGGAGGCCACTAAGGCCAAATTGGGTGATGTGGAAGAGGAGCCCTTCATTTTAAAATTCTCTAATGACCTCTTTCCATGGCTAATGAAGGGGGCTCTATTCCCAAAGCTTACCCACCCACCACTCCACCCCTTCATTCCACGATATGATCCGTACTTAAGTAACAAGGATAGGAGTGTGTGGGGCAATCATTTAATTGATCTAGGTTGATTTGTTGGGGGTTACGTCTGGCTGAAGACGTAAAACTTAGCGCTCTTGGGAGGCAACCCAAATTTTATGTTCTTGTTTGTTTTCTATTTGTTTTTGTTATTGTAGGCTATTTCTTACCTATGTGGGGATGCTACCATCGAGGTTTGGGGGTGTATTTAATTTTTCCATATTTATATTATCTCCTCATTCTTCGCTTATGTATTTCATGCTTTACATCTACCATGAGGCTCTCCATTCAGGTGACTTCCTTCCTCACTCCTTTTCTTTTACTATTCATTGTAGTATTATTTTGGTCAACATTAAGGACAGTGTTTAGTTTAGGTTTGGGGGTATAGAAAAGAAGTGTTTATCATATGTTTTTGTTTATGAAAAAAAAATTAAAAAATTAAAAAAAACAATTTTGAAAAAAAAAAAATTAGTTTTTAGGTTGTTTGTTAGTATTTTTATAGGTTTTGATAGTTTATCCTGTTATGATGCATTTCACAATTCTTAAGAGATTAATTTACATTGGAAGTGTGAGTAAGTATACTGGAGGATAGAGAACTTAACTGAGCAGTATCTTTCTGTTACAGTCCTCTTGGAACCTGTGCTTGAGCTAAGAAAACTCACTCACACACACTAGTTACATAAAGTAATACCCTCTAGAGATTTGTTGAATACTAATCTTCAGTGGGATGTCTTTAGTCAGAGTCATTGGATGATGTGTGGTTGTCCTTTGAGCTTAAAAGATCATGATAGACCATTTACTTAGCTATGGCAAGGGCTGGAACCGGAAATAGGTTGAGAGTATAATACAGCCTGGACAAAATAAAGATGTGCTGAAATATATGTGCTGAAAATGAAAATGTGAAAAAATGAAAACAAAATGAAAGAAAGGGGCTGCTTGACTTTATAGGATTAACTTAGGCTGATGCTCAGGCCCGAAGCGGTCTCTTAAAACCTAATGCCCTAAGCCAACTGGCTGGGAGTCATTGGCCTGAGTCATTGCTAAACCTAAGCATCTTGAAGTCAGGCCTTACACAGTCCTAGCGAAAGAAAAAAAAAAGAAAAAAAAAGTCTGTGGTGTATTATCCTCTCAAATCTAGAATGTTGGACCCGAATGAGGCGCGCAGATCTGTGCTATCATGAACCTAAAGATTGGGATGACTACGTAGATTCTGATGTTCTTTGGTTAATGGGTAACACTATATATGTGTAAGACAGAAATTTAGAATGTATTGCTACAATGTTCTACACTTTTACTATTTACATTATAATGCTATATCATATTGAGCAGAAATTTCCAAGATGAAAGTGTGGAATAAAACCACTTACTTGAGGGCTTCTATATTCCTGTTGATTATGAACCAAGTACGTGTGGTTAATTCTCTTAAGCATTGTAGTCTGCATTTGAAGGAATAATAGGTTTGTTTGTTTTGCAGTGTTTTGATTTGTTTTTACATTTAGGTTAATTAGGTTAATTTCATAAATACATGTTTGTGGGTAGCATGGCTGCAAACCCTCACGAGACAACACTCGTCCTACTAGGGCCACCTAGAGGTTTAACTGCTTGTTGCATACGCTCAATGCAATCGTGTTCCCTACGAAAGTGGTGTTTACTTTTATGCATTAGTTCCTTAGTTTGCTTGATTTTATTTTTATTTTGTTTTGCTAGGGACTAGCAAAATCTAGGTTTGGGGGTGTGATCTATACATGAAATATGCATTTTATTATCTCCTAAACTTATGTTTCTGCTAGTGTTTGTTTAGAATTATTGCTATTTTAATATAGTTTTTGGTTTTTGTAGGAAACAAGAGCAAAACGCAGAAATGGGATAAAACGCGACTCTAATGATTGAATATTTACAACTTCGATTGCATATCTCTGATGGGACTGATTTAAGCTTCATGTTAAAGTACACGAAGTCAGCTTTCCAACGCCACTGACTGTTCGCAATTCGGAGTTCTGAGCAAAAAGTTATGATCATTTGAAATATCGCGCGCGAAAGAGAATGCACGTCAAATGGGTTCTGTGCCGAGATCGGAGATTGGACGCGCGAGATCAATACGACGGGTTTTAAGGAAGAAAAAGAAAAAAAAGAAAGAAATTGAAATGGTCCGGTTCGGGTTTGTCTCGGTACGGTTCAAGAAAGAAAATAAAAATAAAAAAACTCGGCCCGAGCCGAAGTTCGGGCGCTCGGGCTTCGGCCGTTTCAGAACAGAAGCCGGTGCTCTGTTTTGGATGAGATCGCCGGAGAACGGCCGCTGGGACGACGGTGGGTCTCGCCGGTGGGCTGAGAAGACGGCGACGATCACGGAGGAGCTTCACGGCGGCAAGGCGGCAAGTCGGCAAGGAGATCACGGCGGAATGACAGGGAAGCGTTCTCAATTTAGAAACCAAAATCAAAACAAAATCGGGAAACAAAGGTAGTTCTGCTCGAATTGGAAACGGGGGATTTTTGAACTCGATTTGGAAAGGAAAGAGGTGTGTCCGATTGGGGTTGGAATCGCCTATAAAAACCCAAGCCGGCTGTGCGAAGAGCTTGACAGAAAACACAGAGCAAAACAGCGGACAGAAGGAGCGAAAACAGAGCCACCGACAGAAAAAAAAACAGAGCCTTTTCCGTCGGGATTTTGGCCGGAATCCGGCAGGTCTTTGGCCGGAAGAAGAGGTGGGTCTTCGCCGGAGCAAGAGGAGTCGAACGCCGGAAGAAAGCAGTGATTTTGGGCCAGATTTGGATCTGCTACAGTGCTGTTCGAATTGCTACAGTAACCGCGTTCCGCCGGAGAAGACGATGAATAGTGCTACAGTGCTACAGTGCGCGTGAACAGTGCCGGGTGAATAGTGAACAGTGTACCTGCGACCAATCCAATGAATCAGGTTTTTTCTTCCCTTCTTTTCATGTCTAGCTAAACTCTCAATACTTATTTGTAATTCTAAAGTTGTGATTTTTACTCCATATGCTTAATATTTTGTTACGATTATTCTGTTGCTCGAGAGAGGGTAGAGTAATTGTTAGTGAAATTAAACTAAGGGTTTGTTAATGTTCGAGAGATCTTAGCGAATTCCAAGGTACTATTTGAATAAAAATTGCATTTTTATGATTGATCTTTGCTCGAGAGAGGGAGATTAATTAAGTTAGATTTAATTATTTAGTTGCATGTTCGAGAGAGCTGCACACATTACGATTATTCGTGACTTCGAGAGGGGCACGGGTAATTGATCACTTGGAATTGTACGGGTTTAACAGAGAGGATAGCCATGTGGTTTGGGTGGATTCGAAGTCTTAGTATATTTCTCATCATATCAATTTCACATAAATTTCATTGCTTTGTTAAATTAGAACTTTTCATTCTGTTATAACTAGTTTCATAAAAAAAATCAAATCTTTCATTAGAATTAAGTTGAACAGTCCAAGTCCTTTGGGTTCGACCTCGTTACCACTAGACTATACTGAGTCTCGTGCGATTGCGAGTAAATAAATAGTTAAAAATCAATCAATCATTAGCGTAGTAGTTATTTTGTTGTTGTCGGACCTTTGGTTTGAGTTCCTTTCGTGGCCTGCGTGTCACTTATTTAATTATTTGCTTTCGTGGGATTAACTGGAATCGATTAAGTCAGTTAGTATTGTTTAGTTATTTCATTTCTGTAGTATTTGAACATTTGTTTACGTCATATTGATCCTGCTATTCCCGTCGTTGTATATGGGATTTTTGGTGATGAATCGAGTATTCGGTCCGTCCCAGATTTCTGACCCTTTTACCTTCATTGGTTTATCACTTCTGCATATTTTGGGGTTGGAAATTTGGGGCATGATAGCTTGGTATCAGATCCTCAGGATGACCTAAATAATTGTTCTAAGATTTGAAATGACCTTGGGATATAAAGTGTGGAACCCTAGAATGAAAGTTGAAGCATAATTGTACCTAAGGACTAATTAGTACTTTGTTTTAGGTAATGGCGAGAACGCGTAGCGGACGAATTTACGAGAAGGAGCGACAGGAGGCAGCACGTCTGTGGCTAGATGAGTGGAAGCTTCAGGACGTTGGGGGTGGAACTGCGGAAGACCCTTTTCTGATCGATGTCGAAAAAGAGCCTGACTTTGAGGAAGAAGATCCGGAAGAAGACCCAGAGGAAGATCCAGAAAAAGATCCCGAGGAAGAGCATCCATTCATTGGTTACATGATACACCAGGAGTTTCAGAAGGTCTTAGAGCACCCAGTTTATGTGCGTGCAAAGGATGACCCAGATCTTTTCTATGAGCTGTATCTTAGGTTCAAATCCCTAGGTTATAGGTGGCCTCACATGACCGATTGGGAGATAGACTGGTATGAGGGTCACCTAGTGTTTGCACCTATGTTTGTGTCCTTAGCCATTTTAGACGAGTACCTCTGAGATGTGGTGTTCAGGGACTCGATTAGGAAACTCTTTAAATGAGTAGGATTTTAAATAACCCTGCATCTCTTCCAGGGAATTAGGTGTAATTTCAATCGAAATTGAATAAAAGATCCTGTTTTGATTTCAGTACTGGTGTGTTCCCTGTGTTGTTTGTGTTCGTGTTTGTGTTTGGGTGACTGTTGATTGTTGCGCTAGGGGTCTTGGATTGGAGGAAGAATTAAAATGAAACATGGTGTTAAGTTCTAATTCTCCTTCTTTCCTTGACTGTAGATTTTCGTAGATGGCGACAACGGGAGCTCGTGGCAGACGATCTGGTACAGGACCAAGCGCTCAGCAGGAGGAGGCATCTAGCCAAAACCTGTCTGACATGGTGCGCGAATTGGCTAGAGAGTTAAGGAACAACAGGGGATCTAGCAACACTCTGAAAGTGAAACCACCAACGCTGGAACGGTTCAAGAGAGCAGGACCTGCATTCTCGGGTGACGACAACCCTGAGAAGGCAGAGCGCTGGATTGTGGAGGTGGAACGTCTTTTCAAGGGAATGAAAGTTCCAGCAGATGAAAGGGTGGTCTTCACAAACTATTTGTTTGTGGGAGAAGCTATCTTCTGGTAGGAGTCAGTAGAACGAAACAACTTTGAGGCTGGACAAGACATCACGTGGGAAGAGTAGAACGAAACAACTTCAACAGGAAATACTTTCCTCCGCATGTGCAGCGCAGGAAGGAGAAAGAATTTCTGGAGCTGGTGATCGTTTAAAATTAAACCCTTGCAAGTGCACAAGGCAATTGTACTACGGCGAGTATTAAAGGGTTGTCGAACCTCAGGGACGGATTAATCTTTTACCAAATTCAAGAGAAGAAAAAGATGTAGTTTAATTAATTCTAAAGAAAGCAATGGACTTTATCTAATCTAACTGAGATTTAATCAATATGGAGAAGTATCAAGGCAGAGAATCCACCACTAGACATGCAATTACTACTCTCAATTATTATTAAGCATACATTGACATGATATGGTAATTCGTGTTCTTGATCGGACACACGAATTAATAATGAATTCACTAACGTTCTTGATCGGACACGAAAGTTCATCCACTATTTTGTAATCAATCCTATCCTTGATCGGGCATAAAATCAATCACAATATCTAATTTCATTCATAATCAATCAAGTCTATGATCAAGCACTCAAAAGAATACTCATGAAATCACATTAAGCATAAATCATAATCAACTTTATAAAATTAAACTATCAAGAGTAGCAATACACATCTAGGGCTTCATCAAGCCTTGACAAGGAATTTAGTTACACATAGAAAGGGAGAAAAGAAAAGCCTGTTTATGTAGATCCATCGTCATCAATCTTTCTTCTTCTTTTTGCTCCAAAAGCTCCTTCTCTTGCTCCTCTCTAGCCTCCAAAGGGACTCAAAACTCTGGTTCTCCAAGGTTGAATGCCCAATACGTTCTCCCATAAGGCCTATTTATAAGAGTGAAGAGAAACCCTTGCGTCCCCTTCCAAATCCAAGTCGAAATAGGTCTTATTTCGGTTTTCCGCTGATGGTGATCGATCGCTCCGTATTGATGATCGTTCGCTCCGCGATCGATCGCTCCGTATTGATGATCGCTTGCCGATCGATGCCGTATGATACCGATCGATCGTAGTTACTGTCTTGCGCGATTGAAAAATTCCAGTAGATACGATCGATCGTTTTTATGCCGATCGATCGTTTCCTTCAATATACTGCTTTTACAGCTCTGGCGATCGATCGTAGTGATTTCCGATCGATCGTAGTTACTGTTCATAAACTTCAAATGGCTATAACTTTCGGTCCCAAACTCCGAATTGTGCGTGGTTAGTGGCGTTGGAAAGCTGACTTCTTGAACTTTAACATGAAGCTTGAATCAGTCCAATCCGACATTTGTACACGAAGTTATCATAATTTAACCATTCGAGTTACTTTCCACCTCATTTCTGTGTATTACTCTTGTTTCCTACAAAAACCAAAAACTATATTAAAGTAGTAGTTATTCTAATCAAACACTAGCATAATCATAAGCTTAGGAGATAATAAAATGCATATTTCATGTATAGATCACACCCCCAAACCTAGATTTTGCTAGTCCCTAGCAAAACAAAACAAAACAAAATCAAACAATCAAACTAAAGGAACTAATACATAAAAGTAAACACCACTTTCGTAGGGAACACGATTGCATTGAGCATATGCAACAAGCCGTTAAACCTCTAGGTGGCCCTAGTAGGACGAGTGTTGTCTCGTGAGGGTTTGCAGCCATGCTACCCACAAACATGTATTTATTAATCTAATTAACCTAAGTACAAAAACAAAAACAAAATAAAAATAGTGCAAAACAAACAAACCTATTATCCCTTCAAATGCAAACTACAATGCTTAAGAGAATTAACCACACGTACTTGGTTCATAATCAACAGGAATATAGAAGCCCTCAAGTAAGTGGTTTTATTCCACACTTTCATCTTGGAAATTTCTGCTCAAATATTATATAGCATGATAACATAAATAGTAGAAAGTGTAGAACATTGTAGCAATACATTCTAAATTTCTATTTATACAGATCCAGTGTTACCTATTAACCAAAGAACATCAGAATCTACATAATCATCGTAATCTTTAGGTTCATGATAGCACAGATCTGCGCGCCTCCTTCGTGTCCAACATTCTAGATTTGAGAGGATAATACACCAGAGACTTTTTTTTTTCGCTAGGACTGTGTAAGGCCTGACTTCAAGATGCTTAGGTTTAGCAATGCCTCAGGCCAATGACTCCCAGCCAATTTGGCTTAGGGCATTAGGATTTAAGAGACCGCTTCGGGCCCGAGCATCAGCCTAAGTTAATCCTATAAAGTCAAGCAGCCCCCTTTTCTTTCATTTTGTTTTCATTTTTTCACTTTTTCATTTTCAGCACATATATTTCAGCACATCTTTATTTTGTCTAAGCTGTATTATACTCTCAACCTATTTCCGGTTCCAATCCCTTGCCATAGCCAAGTAAATGGTCTATCATGATCTTTTAAGCTCAACAGATAACTACACATCATCCAATGACTATGACTAAAGATATCCCACTGTAAATTAGCATTCAACAAATCTCTAGATGGTATTACTTTATGTACTAGTGTGTGTAAGTGAATTTTCTTAGTTCAAGCACTTTGTTCCAAGAGGACTGTAATAGAAAGATATGCTCAGTTAAGTGTATCTATCCTCCAGTATACTTACTCACACTTCCAATGCAAATTAATCTCCTAAGAATTGTAACATGCATTATTACGGGATAAACTATCAAAACCTAAGAAAAAGTACTAACAAACAACCTAAAAACTAATCAAATTTTTATGATTTTTAATTTTTTAATTTTTTTTTATAAGTAATATTCCCTCTCCCAAACCTATTATGAACATTGTCCCTCAATGTGAACAAAATATAGCATATAATAAAGAAAATCAGAGAAAGGAGAGAATACACCTAAATACGTGGGTTGCCTCCCACCAAGTGCTAAGTTTAACGTCTTCAGCCAGACGTAGCCACAATCAATCTGTAATTGCCGGATCATCCAAGTAAACAATCATCACACCAATATCTGTCACGGCCTCGAGATATGGTTTCAATCGGTGACCATTGACTTTGAATGTATTTCCATCCTTTGGATTATAAATCTCAACCTCTCCATGAGAGTAGACTTGTTTCACAATGTAAGGGCCATACCACCGAGAACGAAGTTTCCCAGGAAATAAGTGTAGCCTAGAGTTGTAAAGGAGTACCTTCTGATCAGGCTGAAATGACTTTCTGAATATCATCTTGTCATGTATGGCTTTGGTCCTCATCTTATAGAGTTTGGCATTCTCATATGCATCAAAGTGCATCTCCTCTACGCGATGGTTTAAGGCGAAGGTGTTAGTTTCGCAATCAACAACTGTGGCAAAGGCGGTCGAACTCGGCTCTATTTTGGAAGATGATTACAAAAGGACCCAAGAGCGGAAAGGGAATGCTAGTAAGGGTCAGGATGATATTGTCAAGCGATCTGGATTTAAGAGGTTCGGGAATGGTGGACGTTTTAATAATCGGCCAGCCAAACAGCAGAGACAGCAACAACCTCAGCAGAACCGCAGGAACGGACAGAATCGAGCGATAGTTCCTTATCGTCAGCCTCAGCGTAACAATGGTCCAGAAGCGGGAGGCAAGTGCAGATTTTGCGGGCAGCAATCTCATGCGGGGAAGCCGTGTCCACAGGATACCCAGAGGTGTTACAGCTGCAATGAAGTTGGTCACATTGCAACCTACTGCCCTAATCGTGACAAGAAAACAGGAGGGGAGTCAAGTAAAAAGGCTCGGGCGCGAGTTTTTGCTTTGACTTCGGCGGACGCCCAAGCTTCGAACGATGTCATTGAAGGTACTCTACTTGTCTTTGATAGATTAGCTAGAGTATTGATAGATCCGGGATCGTCTAGATCCTTTATTTCTGTGGTGTTTGCTGCTAGTCTAGAAAAGAAACCTTCTAGACTTGGGTATGATCTCTCCATTTCTACTCCTGTTGGGGACTCAGTGATAGCAACTGAGTATCTGGAGGACTCTCCTATTGTGATTGATGATGTGGTGTTAACTGCCAACCTTGTTCTGATTGAGATGTTTGACTTTGATGTGATTTTGGGCATGGATTGGTTAGCTAGATTCGGTGCTACAATTGATTGTAGTAAGAAAAGAGTATATTTTAGAATTCTGGGAATGAGAGAATTAATGTTCCGAGGAATTCGTTCAAAGAAAGAAAACTGTCTAATTTCTGCAATGAAAGTTCAGAAATTAGTAGCAAAAGGGTGTAAAGCCTTTTTAGCTACCGTAGTAACAGAAGAGAAAACTACTCCCAGAATAGAAGAAATCGAAGTAGTAAATAAATTTTCCGATGTGTTTCCGGAGGAGTTGCCGGGTTTGCCACCAAAACGTGATGTTGACTTCACAATAGACTTATTACTGGAACTGCACCGATATCGAAGGCACCATATCGGATGGCACCTGCGGAATTAAAGGAATTGAAAGAACAACTATAGGAATTGCTGGAGAAACGTCTGATTCGACCTAGTGTATCTCCGTGGGGAGCACCAGTCTTGTTCGTAAAGAAGAAAGACGGATCCATGAGATTGTGTATAGACTACCGGATGCTGAATCAAGTGACAATAAAGAATAAGTATCCGTTGCCAAGGATCGATGACCTGTTTGATCAACTGCAGTCAGCAAGAGTTTTCTCAAGAATCGATTTGCGGTCAGGATACCATCAGTTGAGGATCAAGGAGGGAGACATCTCCAAAACAGCTTTCAGAACCCGATACGGACACTATGAGTTTTTAGTGATGCCGTTTGGTCTGACAAATGCCCCTGCAGCATTCATGGATATGATGAACCGAATCTTTAAGGCATTGCTGGATCAGTTTGTGATTGTGTTCGTCGATGATATTTTGGTCTACTCTACAAGTCGGGAAGAGCATAGAAGACACTTAGCTCAAGTGTTACAGATTTTGCGAGAGAACTAGTTATATGCTAAGTTCAGCAAGTGCGAGTTTTGGTTGGACAAAGTAAACTTCTTGGGCCATGTGATATCTAAAGATGGAGTTTCGGTGGATCCGACGAAGGTGGAAGCTATTCTTTATTGGGAACAACCAAAGAGCGTAACTGAGATAAGGAGTTTCCTAGGATTAGCAGGATATTATCGAAGATTCATTAAAGGATTTTATAGCTTAGCACTGCCAATGACTAAGTTAACCAGGAAAGGAGTGAAGTTTACTTGGAGCGATGATTGTGAGAAGAGTTTTCAGGAGCTGAAAAGAAGACTGACTTCTACACCGATTCTGAAACTTCCATCAGGATCTGGTGGGTTTGCTATTTACAGCGATGCATCGAGACGCGGTTTGGGCTGCGTGTTGATGTAGAATGGACATGTGGTGGCATATGCGTCGAGACAATTGAAAATTCATGAGCAGAATTATCCCACTCATGATTTGGAGCTGGCGGTGGTAGTCTTTGCTTGAAAAATTTGGAGGCATTATTTGTATGGAGAAACTTTCGAAGTATTCACTGATCACAAGAGTCTGAAGTACATCTTTTCTCAGAAAGACCTGAATATGAGACAAATGTGATGGTTAGAGTATCTGAAGGACTATGACTTCTCTATCCACTACCATCCCGGTAAGGCGAATGTGGTTGCAGATGTATTAAGCAGGAAGACAGGAATAGTAGCACATATGATGGTGCAAGAATGGCGAATGATGGAAGATTTAGGAACCTGTAACTTAGAATGGCCAACTACTAAGAGAGCGTCATTTTTAGGAAATATCTCGGTAAGATCGATGATATATGAGAAGGTGCTTGACGCGCAAAAGAATAATTCTCAGTTGCAAAAGCTGTTGGAGAAACCATGTTTCAAGAAAGGAATTGATGGAAGCATCTTATTTCAAGGAAGATTGGTTGTGCCAAAGAACACGGAGTTGAGACAAGAACTTCTCCAAGAGGCGCATCACTCATAGTTTGCGATTCATCCCGGGAGCACAAAGTTATATCAGGACTTGAAGAGAAATTTTTGGTGGAACGGAATGAAGCGAGACATTGGAAGGTTCGTCTCTAAATGTTTAACATGTCAGCAAGTAAAAGTAGAACATCAGAGACCAGCAGGATTGTTACAACTGCTGGAGATTCCACAGTGGAAATGGGATCATATTACCATGGATTTCGTGGTAGCCTTACCAAAGACTCAGAAACAAAAGGATGCAATTTGGGTGATCGTGGACCGACTCACAAAGACAACACATTTTCTACCGATTCGATGGAAACAGAACCCAGAAAGTTTAGCAGCGTTATATATCAGAGAAATAGTAAGACTGCACGGTACACCGATATCAATTGTATCTGATCGAGATCCAAGGTTCACATCCAGAACATGGAAAGGTATCCAGGAGGCGTTGGGTACTAAGCTTAGTTTCAGTATAGTATTTCACCCGCAGAGCGATGGACAGTCAGAAAGAACGATTCAGACTTTGGAAGATATGCTCAGAGCGTGTGCCATTGATTGGAAAGGAAATTGGGACGATCATTTACCACTGATCGAATTTGCCTATAATAACAGTTACCACTCTAGTGTTGGAATGGCACCATTTGAAGCACTATATGGAAGACCGTGTAGATCACCTACATGTTGGACAGAAGTTGGAGAGAGTCAGGTAATGAAGTCAGAATTGATACAGTATTGTGCAGAGAAGGTGAAACAGATTCGACAAAGAATACAGACAGCGCAGAGCAGACAGAAGGGCTATGCGGATAACTGACGACGAGATCTGGAGTTTCAGGAAGGAGACAAGGTATTCTTAAAAGTTTCTCCGTCAAAGGGAGTTATGAGGTTTGGTAGAAAAGGGAAGCTGAGCCCGAGGTTTGTTGGACCATTTGAGATCTTGGAGAGGGTTGGGCCGGTTGCCTACAGATTGGCCTTACCCCCACAGCTGGCAGAGGTACACAATACATTTCATGTATCGATGCTAAGGAAGTATTAGCCGGACGAGTCTCATGTATTGGATTATACCACAATGGAACTTGAGGCAGACTTATCATTCCCGATGAAACCAATCAAGATTTTGGATAAGAAGGATCAGGTACTACGAAAGAAGACTATATCGTTGGTGAAAATTTTGTGGCAAAACCAGCACTCCGAGGAAATGACTTGGAAAACCGAAGATGAGATGAAGAAGTCCTACCCTCAACTCTTTGAAGAATAATTGCGGCAATTCGGGGACGAAATGTTCTTTAAGGAGGGGAGGATGTAGCGACCATAAATTTTATATTATTAAAGTGGAATTTTACTGCTAAATGGGAGTAATTTTGAATTCTAGAAATTTCAATAAAAATCGAAATTTGAATTTTTTTCGTCAGACCGATCGATCTCCTTCAAATGGCATCGATCGGGAGGCGATCGATCATTTTTGTAAGGCATCGATCGCAAGATGATCGATCGCGTATACGTACCGATCGATCGCCGGTGGTTTTGTGTTTTCTGAGGCAATTCCGTTTGGAAACTTCTTGGGCTGATTTTGGGGGATTTCTTGGAGACGTGTCATGCCTGACTTGCTCTGTTTAAGGGTTCTAAACGTGGTAATTGAGTTGGTGTCAAAACCCTAATTGTTACCCAATTGGGAATCAAGATAATGATGGATTTAATTAACCTAATTAAAGTATATTGGAGATGTGTTTTGGACGCCCATTTGGGATGATGGAAGTGGCCTTCTTTGCATATATTTTTGGCGCCAAGAATTGTCCTTAAGGCTTTACTTTTACTTGGTAAGTTGCATAAGTAAATTGGTAATTAATTGAGAGGAGATAAAATTATACCTTAATGCAATCAAATCAAAAGGATTTTGTGGTTAGAGGAGATCTTGATCTGGTGGTTTAAAGGGGGCTGGGATTGCTTTTGGCCCTTGGATGAAGTGGAGATGGACGGTGGAGATCATAGAGCATGAATTATTTAAACCCTTTGTGAGAGGGCTGGCCATCCCTTTTGGGAACCGGCAGCCCTCTCTTTCTCTTTTCTTGGTGATTCCTCTCCATTATCACGTCCTTCCTCTTCCCTCTCAACCATCAGTAGGCCTCTCCTCATGGTGTGTGCAAGAGGGGTGCCTTGGTTCGTGCGGAGATCGCAAGGAAGCGGGTTTTAACTCGAACCGGTTGACGTGCAATTAGTACCGGTTCATCGGTAAGATGTTCTTTTTCTCACAGCATGTTTTCATTAAATTTTTGATCTTTATATGGAGTACCACGTTCTGATGTTGTGTGTAACATGAGTGACCTTATTGTCCTGGATTAATTGCTCTATTTGCTGAGATCTATGCAATTATCGATATACCGATTGATTTCTTGATGTGAATCTTTTATGCACAATTCGATCAAGACATCCCTGATTGTATGTGATAATTTCGGTTCATGTGAGTCATATATCTGATATCTATCAATGAATGTCATTCTCTGATTTGTGTAGATAAGGGTCTGGTTATGAAAATTTGTCTCTTTTCTTGCTATATGTCACCCGATCTCTCATTCTCTATGTATTGACCTAATTGATCCATTAATTGGTGTAACTCTTGTGTTTCTCATCCAAAAGCAGCAAGCTTTCAGAAGTATTTCCACTAGTTTGGTGCGTCATTATGAGTAACAAGTCGTACCTTGTGGTGTTGTTCCGTGTCCCAATAAAGCTGTCTACTTTATGTAGTGTTTGCCCTAATTGACGTAGTATATAGGCAATAAGACTATCTAAAAGAGATTAATGGATGTATTAGCAAGATGAGAGTGAGAATACTTATGGGTCATTGCTCGTGGACCCTAAGGCCACTGTTGTTAGGTCTGACCAGAAGCCAAGGTGTCCGGGAAAAATTATCCAGATTGCAGGTTAATGAATCTTTAAGGCTAAGACGTAAAACAGTTTTGAAAAGAAACTATTAGGTGGATTAATACATAATTAATGGTCTGACCAGAAGCTAATAAAGGCCTAATGTAAGAGGGTTTTTGAGTCTAAAAGACTATAGTTGTGATTAGAATTAGTAATAACAAGTGAAAATCGGGTTATTACTTAGTATAGTGCTCTCGGCCAGGTTGTACCCTGCACCAACAGACTGCATTCAAAAATTCATAACTAATTGTAGAAAATTCAGAAAATTATTCCGTAAATTGGGTAATGATCTACAGACACAAGGCTGTCTTCCATAAAAATTTCAGGGGCTTTTAGGTTCTGTGTAGACTGGAGGAACTCCGGGAATGGAGCTGTTGTGTCCATAACAGTGTCCTTTCACGGTTTTAAATAAAACGCTATACTATGATTACATGTATATATTATATAACACAAAGAGGGTACTATGATGTAAGAATTCCAGAGGGTACTTATGATAGTATCATGTGTGGAGTATTGTCTCTATTCCAAATGTCGTGGTCAACGATGTCTTTGCTCGCGGTGCCTAACATCGCGCGTCTTCGACCCCTTGAAACCCTGATGTTAGTATAGGGTCATTCTTTCCAATTCTACCCTTAAAGTTTTGAGAGACATCGACTTTAGAGTCTTGAGAATCAGGGATGATCTTGATTGCGATAGTGCTTGGTGATGACATTGACTGAGTTTATACCGAGGAGTTTAGTTTCGAGTCAGCTCGTGCATAGGCACAGACCGGTTGTTGGTTAATCTCTTGAGAGTTTGTCATTGTTAGATGCTGAGAATTCCATTGTACTCCTTCGAGAGTCTGATTCCTGAAATTGTTAATTCATGAGAATGCCCTTGGTTGTGGTTAGACAAATCCAGTTCCATGTAAACTGTTTCTCCACTAAGAGTTCTGTTGAACACTCTTAGATTGAATCATAGTATGCTCACGAGCCATAGCTAGACCCATGGTGGTCTCCGATGATTATGAACCTCTGTAGTTCAGCCGATGATGGCCACGTGTGCGCTTTAGATTGTTAGACATTACGGAAGGTCTGCAATCTCCGCCCATTGTGCCCGTAAGCACCAATGGGGCCAGCATCCCTAGACGCATGGCCGGGTTCCTAAGTAGAACCTCTAGGATGTTCTGGTATTGAAGTCTATAGAGGAAGTGGACTGATCAGAGAGCAGAAATTGACATCTTCGACACATTGGCTGTCCAGAATCAGATATTTTGCTTATCTCCTTACTCTTTGGAAGTCTGGAGCCATATTGATTATTGTGCTTTATTCCACCCTGATCAACGAAATATTTTGGGTGCTGTATCTTTTCCTGATAAGTATCACCTGTGTTTATGATTATCCTGAGTTTTTGGACCTGGTTGCTATTGATTCCTTTATTGCCTATTTCTCCTGTGAGTTTTTCTAGCATCCTACTGAGTAATTCCTATGGAATACTCACGCATCTTTCGATGCAGGGATTAAGGCTGAAGAGGTGTGATCAGCATATTCGTGACGTGGAGGTTGGTGATCGTAGAGTCGTAAAGACTGGTTAGCGTAGTAGTTATTTTGTTGTTGTCGGACCTTTGGTTTGAGTTCCTTTCATGGCCTGCGTGTCACTTATTTAATTATTTGCTTTCGTGGGATTAACTGGAATCGATTAAGTCAGTTAGTATTGTTTAGTTATTTCTTTTCTGTAGTATTTGAACATTTGTTTACGTCATATTGATCCTGCTATTCTCGTGGTTGTATATGGGATTTTGGTGATGAATCAAGTATTCGGTCCGTCCCAGATTTGTGACCCTTTTACCTTCATTGGTTTATCGCTTCCGCATATTTTGGGGTTGGAAATTTGGGGCGTGACAGCCTTATGATTGGATATTGTCCAATACTTGCCACTGCTGCAATTGGTAATTGACATTTTTTTCACTTGGCATATTATAGGTTGTAGTGGTTGCCAATGTTGCAATGATTGTAAGATAAAATGTGATTCGGAGACAAGTATGGATAACCTTGTTACCACATCGAATATAGACCTCCTACGTTTGCAAACCATTATCACAATCATTATGAGATCTAATCCAAAAATCAATCCAAAAACTTCAATGATTGCAACTTGTATGGGCTGCACATAACCAAGTAAGAACAACTCTTCCTTATTCAACATATAGTGCTGCCACCAATAGATTGTAAACATCAAAAATAATATTTGAGGAGGAGGCCAAGGATCAGATGTGTAGCCAAAATCATAAAAGCCAAACGTCTTGAAACCCAAGTCAAGTGTACTAGGTGTTGCTATTTTCTCTTTTTGTACTATTTGAAACTCCTTGCTGAACTGCTCCAGTGCCATCTCAATTTTCTGGTATTGAAACCCAACAAGTATTGGACAAATAAGATGCATCACAAATTCAAAAGACTCCATGTTGAACTGAGAACTTGGTATTACTTCAAATATCAGACTGATATAAAAATTATCTTCCATTGTGTGCAGGAACTGGCATGCAATTGATAAAAAATTTCTCCAAATATCATTTGGATGTTGTTCTTGACCCCTGAACCCCACTAAAATGCATCCGCCAGGGTCATATACAAGAAAGATTAAGAAAGGTTGTGCCATAAAATTCAAACATATTTACGAACAGTTGGCGTGCAAATCCAAAGTGAGAATGCATAGCACCAGGTTCACCAAATCTGTATTCTACAGAGTTTGCATTCATAATTTGGACTGCTTGTTCCATTTTCAAAACTGGTTTACGCTTCAAATTTACCAAAACAGGAATTTCGATCAGCCCCAGCAATGATATGTGAGATTGCTTTTGCCATTTTCTCCTAAATACACAAATTTTGGATTCTATTCAACATCATGTCCACTGAGCAACTTGAAACTATTCTCACATGTAAACAGTTTTTCTATCATACATCTATTTTCTGTCATATCCTCAATTTTAGGAACATACTAACTTTCTTCATTTGATATAATAGAATCTAACAAATTGGCATAGCCCGAATCAACTAGTTGTGACTTTGATTGTCTCAAAGTTTCCTGTTTAATTTCAAAAATGAGTTGAATCATACCTTCATTTTGCCATCCAAAAATCTAAGCTATACATTCATGGAATTGATTGAGTCGATCAACAATCCAATATGGTTCCAAGTCTCATGTATTTTGGTCTAAAATTGATCAGTCAATACTTTCACCTCTTCATGCATTTCTTGTGATAATTTTCTGAAATCCAATTTAAGATTCACAAAAATATGGTCTCTGTTGAATGACGATTTTCTAAGCTGCAGAAATAAATTGTCCAAGCCATCTTTCTGCCAACCAAAGATTTATGTAATACAATCATGAAACTGGTGTATCCGATCAGTCATGAAATATGGTTCTAGATCTTCAACAGTAAGATCACTCCAAAATTGGTCGCTAAGAATTTGAATTTCTACACACATGGATCGCAACAACTATTTCGATTCTTCCTCGAATTGCTCCAACTGCTTGCTATAAATGCATCACGAAAACTTTTCTCTGATTCACACAGTCTGGTAAACCTTTGAACATCACTGAAATCGATTTTTGCACTTTTTGGAAGCCTAGCCGAATTTCGTAGAGAAGCTAGATTAGCATTCAAATGACCCAATTTCTGCAAAACTTGTTGTAGTACAAACAGGATCTGTTGTTGGATGTTCAAATCTCAACCAAAACCTCGCTCCGATACCAAAATGATGCAGCCTCGCTCCGATACCAAAATGATGCAGCCGATTTTACAGAACAACAAAAAATAGAGTATTGCAATCAATTTGTCAAACACCTTGACGACAATTTCACCAACACAACCTCACAGTATAATTTGTTGTCAATTGAATGTTTAATCTCAACTACAAAAGAATATGAAAGATGTCAAGAACAGTTTTTGACTAATAGATGAAACAAACTAAACAAGGAAATGAACAATCACACCTGAATCTATAGGGGAGGGAGAGACCAGCTGGAATCCACCAGCAAGAGGAAAGAGTCAACCTTCGTGAGCTTCAGATCGATTGCAAAGAAATCCAAAATCCAAAACTGCTCACAATGAGCTCGATCGGCCCCTTTTATTGAAACTACATTTGACAAAACATCTATAAACTGACTAACTTCCAACCACCAAGGGCAGTCTAGTACTTTTATAATTTTTCCACTGACCTATCCTCTGATCAGTAATCCATCGCCATCACATGAGCCTGAAAAAACTAGGTAATATGGTAATCTGGGCTCATTGACCATGTAATCTAGAAAAACCTCTTTGGTTAATGAGAAAAGAAAGAAAAGGGAAAAAAGTCAAATGACAAAAGAAGGAAAAACAAAAGAAAAGAAAATGAGAAAATTTTCTCACTTTTTCTCAGTGTTTGAGAAAGAAAAAGACATAAGGCAACTTTCTTGTGGTCCCCACGTGAGAGAAACTAGATTTTCAGCCGTAAAATTTTTTCTCACTATCCAAACACTAAAAAAAGAAAGCAATTTGACTTTTCACTCTTTTTCTTTTCCTGTCTGATAACCTTATGTTAAGGGAAAAACATAAATGAGACTTGTCTCGTGCAACTAGCATGATTTAGAGTATTCTCGAGCTGTCAAATCTTGATCTGATGACTAAAAGGGTGGTGGGTGATGATTCACACTCACCGACCCACTAATTTGTCACTCATCGTCATATTTTGATCCGAGGTTAGAGATGACTTGACTCATGTATGTTGCACGAGAGTTTACATGAGACATGTAAACCAGACTCTTATGTTAATAATAATTCCAAACCTTCTTTTCTCTTTGAAAACTGCCAGTACTCCTAAGTCCAAAAAATTATGGCCCCATGTAAAAATATATAAAAAATTTTGAACACTAAGACCTGTATATATAAAAGAGTTCCCTCCACCCACTTCTGTGTGTTTTGGGTGTGAGGGAACATCTATTCATGGATTTGTTTTTGACAAATGAGGCCAATTATTTTTGGATGGAGGGAGTATTCTTTTATGAGCTCCATGACGTCATTGTGTAAATGTGGAATCAGTTCATGTTTAAACTTGTTTGTGGCAGTTGGAATGGTAGATTTGTAATGAAAAATGTTGAAGTGGAGGGCGCCCGATGAGTGCTTGAAGGACTACTTAACGGAGATATAATCTTTGGAATTGATAGTTTGTACTCTATAAGTTGCATTAATTTTATTTGTGAAGAGAGTTGCATCAACGTTATTAGAAAGGAGATACTACCAACCTATCACTTCCAATAATTAATACAGTGCTACTAGTAAAATTTCCAATTTTTACCTGATGATAGAAACTGTAATCTTTGCATTTTACAAAATATTGAATGTGAAATTGAGGATTCTAGTAAAGCTAAATTACAACGGTTCAACTTCAACTTCAACATTCAAATGCTAAAAACAAACATCATTGGTGGAATTCTCAAACCCACTCTATACAGTAATTACCACTTTTTATCTAATAAGAAAACAATAATTCAATAAAGTTGCAATCTCCAATTCGGCTCACGGCTCACGATCCATATGATCCTTGACCTTCTATAGAAACTACATGTTGTCTTCCTCAACTACTCTAATATACCTCTTCATCAGATTTCTCTCATACCTATTGAGTTGTTTAATGTTGCTGCTATTATTGTTTTAAAATATAAAACCAAACCAAACCAGTTTTATTAAATAATATTATACGAACTAGCCCAAACTTAAAATGACGGGTCACTGCCTCATCTTCTCCAAACTTTCCTACAATATAGATTTGAGGGAGACATGCAAAAGGAGGGATGAGCAGCATATGGTCTTTTGATTCATAGAAGTGAAGACAATATTATGATTAATGCCCTTCTATAATTATAGCAGCCATGGGAGAATACACTAGAGAAGGCAACCATTATAATGAAGGGGTAGTTTCATCATTTCTTTAACAAACCCCCCCCCCCCCCCCCCCCCACATTATAATAAGGAAGTATTTCCTAAACCATTATAATTCATATTTAAAGGGGACATATAAATCCTTATAGCAAGCATATTTATGCACCTCAAAGTCTAGTGTTAAATTTATTTCTATTTACAGATTTTTTTCTTTATAGAAGTGAAGATAATATCTTGATTCTTGCCTTTCTACGACTACAATAGTCATGTGAAAATGCATCGAAGAGAGCAACCATTATAAATAGGGTAGTAATTTTTACTCCCTCCGTTCCAAATGACTGTATATATTTGAAGAAATTACAATTTTTATTGGACCATGTGGCCCACAACAAATCACGTGACTGCCACCCTCTTCCCCTCCTCCCACCCCGGACGCTCCACTATCAGCTCAGCCCCCCTTCAATGGCTTCCTCATGAACCTCAAATACCTCCATAATTCCACCCAAAGTTCGGATCTTTTCAATCCCAATACCCATTTTTTGGTGGTTTGGTTGAAATGGGATCAGCTTCCATTGTGAACGCCATGAACGAGGGGCTCCTCTTCGCCATCCTCGACTTTCTGGAGAGAATCCTTTGAACAAGTCCTTCTCCATCACCTGCAAGTCCTTCCATGCTCCCGAGTTCCGCCACCGCAAGACCCTCCGCCCCCCTCCACCCAGACCTCCTCCCCTCCCTCCTCGCCCGCTGCTACTGCTCTATCCGCCACCTCTACTCCCCCCCCGTGCCCGTCTTTGAAAAGGTCCTCATCTCTCTGCTCCGCCACCCTCCTCTCTGCCAACCTCTCCCGCTCCAAGTTCTTCTTTGGGTTGTCTAGCTTGGTGACGAATTGCGGGATGCTAGTGGAATTGGACCTTTCCAATGGCAATGAGCTGACGGACTACGCCGCTGCCACCGTCTCGCGGAACTTGGAGGTGAGGTTGTGGCTCGTGAGGTGTAAGCTGATTACAGATTTAGGGATTGGGTGTGTGGCTATGGGGTGCTTGAAACTGAGGCTGATTAGTTTGAAATGATGGCTGGAGGAGAAGAAGAAGAGTGATCGGGGAGAAGAAATGAGGTGGGTCATGTGACTATAGGTCAAATGTATAGAGTATTTTGGAACAAAAATAATTTCAAAATGTACACAGTATTTTGGAACGGAGGGAGTATCATTTTTTGAATACTCCCCCCCCCCCAAAAAAAACCCTCTACAACTCATGTCTGCTCTCGTCATGTCTCCTCCCATATTTGTCGTAAAACTTTTTTCCATCCGCCCTCGTTTCTTCAAAACTACTAGTGGGATTTCCCGATTTAGGTTGAAAGTTTCTCAGGAGCAACCCATTTAAGGCATGCTAGTCATCCTCATCTCTAGACGACCTCGAAAACTTGTCTTCCGCCATATTCCTCCAGATCAATTAGCTATTCCTTTGTAATATGTACAAATCTCTTGTATCCATTCAATAACTAAATAGCACTCACAAAGTTCATATTACTCATATATAATAATAATAATAATAATAATAATAATAATAATAATAATAATAATAATAATAATAATAATAATAATAAAATTATATTATCATATTTCCTTTTGAGCTTCAGAAATCAAGAAACCATGATCCAAATCACTGATAAGAAAAATGGTGCCTTCAATGGAGATGTGGAAGCATTCACCAAATAAATGGAGAAGTGGAAGTGGGTTTTATTTGGGGACTAAAATAAGGTAAGCTCATGCATGCTCTCATGGGTCATGACTAGTGTATTATTTTATAATTTAATTTTTTTTAAGCTTACGAGACCAAATAATTGCACTTAGGGTCACTCCCACCCAGAAGAATTTTTCATCTTCCCGGGCTTATACTTAGGGATATTTTGTCCCGTATTTTGGTTATTACGGATAGATTTATGTCATTGAATTGAATGGATACAACAGTTTTCCTAAACAGAGAAGTGTGTGATAGTGAAGTAGTAACTAGTGAGAAATATTTTGATGCCATTTTTATGGTTAGAACCCGCCTGTGACATGTATTTACACGTGATCTCGGATGTATATTGGTGCCCCTGTGCATTCTAACTCGCTTAAGGGGGCAGATACTAATCGAATTGTGAATGTACAATCTATTTATATCAATGAAACGACGAGTTCCCATGTTTGTACCAAAATCGACATCAAATATCGCTGTGTCTGATGCTAGGATGGTACATTTTGATGGAGAATGTCGGGTGAGTATCGATAAAACAATTTTCCTAAGCAGAGAAGCTTGACCTAGGTCGTCTACAAAAAGCTTCCAGCATCCAAATCATATATGCATTCCAACTAAACAGAATTGGAGGTAAATATATAAATATATATATATATATATATATATATATATATATATATATATATATATATATATATATGAGATGAGTTTACATGAGATCGTTCTCATATAAGGAGCATGAGGCCAATCTTTATTGCCGTTAGATTCCAATCGGAGGGTGAATATCAAATCAGTGGGTAGGTGAGTGTGTCACATCAAAGAGTGGGTGAGATCATTATGGATATTTGTAGCCGTCAGATCAAGATCCAACGGCTATGATTCAAAGTGGCCTCATATAAGCAATATGAGAGCGATCTTATTTAAACTTTTCCCTATATATATATATATATATATATATATATATATATATATCATTTTTTTAGGAAATTCCATGTTATTGAGAGGAGTGACAATGATTATACTAATAAAATCTTATAAATTATAATAACGTTCTTGCGCACAAAAATGTTGGAAAACATTTTCTTAAACCGTGGCACAACCCTCAATAACACCAAACTGCCTTCTAACATATGGAGGTATTATTCGACGCTTGCTCGACATTCTCCAAAACATAGTTATCAAATAATGCCCTCAAATAATCTTCTCCAAAACATAGTTATCAAGCATCGATCATTGACACTGCGGCATTTGATGTCCATTTTGGTATTTTAAAAAATGGGAACTCGCCCTTTCACTGATAAGCGTAGATTATACATACACAATCCCTGATCACGCATTAAAATGCGCAGGGCCACTGCTGGCCATCAGATTTAGATCCGAGATCATGCATTAATACATGTCACAGAAGGGTTTTAATCGTAAAAAAGAACAACAAAACATTTCTTCCTAGTTACTACTTACTATCACACACTTCAAAGATGGTAATAGTGAGTGTTTTAGACACTTAATCCAGAAGAGAACTTGACCCCAGTTGCTGGCAACCACATAGTGCCATCAATAAATTGCCCAACTGTATAGTTACTGGCCTCTTTAGGATCACTAATTGGATGATAACCAGGCCACTTGACTCTGCCCTCCAATGCTGCTCCTGGTCCATAGTTCATGTACTCTGCATAATAGAGAGTGTCCAAAGCAAAGTTCCCCTGCCACTCTAGCCACCCTTCAGGCCTTATTACACTCCCCATATAAGATTGCATGAATATGGTCCTTGAGTACTGCTTCCACGGCCGGCCAAGATACGTCGGGTTGCCCGGCGATGCCGCAAGATCATCATCTGCGGTAATGTTGCAGAATTGGATGGAGAAGCCGGTGTTCTGATTCGGGTCTTTCCGGCCTTGGGCTGTGATGGAGTTCTTCTGATTGGAAAGAGGCTTGCGAGCTAGGATCTCACAGTTTTGGAAGATGACCGCGCCGTTGCCGAAGATGAAGTCTACGGTGCCGGAGATTCGGCACTCGCGGTAGAATTGGCGGAGGGAGTGGGCGTAGAGGGTGTCTTGGTAGCCGTGGATGCCGCAGCGGTAGAAGGCCGAGAGGTCCGAGTCCGACCGGAGAGCCACTGCCTGGTGCTTGGAGGGTCCGGCCGTGTTCTCGAATGTCATGTCTCGAGCAATGAATCCATGGCCCGATACCGCGAATGTGGCCGAGCGGAAAGTAGTCCAGCCGTCGATGTAGCTCCGGCTGCCGGAAATGACCGTCACGCCCATCCCATCTCCGACCATCATTAAATTCCATTTCTTCTTCTTGATCTCCACGTTCTCGTTGTAGACTCCCTTCTTGATGTAAATCACGAAGCGGCTGTTGTTTTTGTCCGGCGCCGCGCTCACCGCCTCTGTCACCGTCTTATAGTCACCAGTACCATCTTGTGCTACCGTCACGTCCACTGTCATCCCATCCACCGGAGTTTGCATCAGCTTCCGCTCGCCTGCCGAGACCCACTCAGGGAAGTCTTCCGTCAGCAGCTTCCGGCCACCGGCGCCGGAGATCTCGCCGGCAGTAGGGAATTGAGGAACCATCTCGAGTACCTGCCCCACCAAGGATGTCACCACGTCCAGACTACCGGCAACAAGCTGCTTCACGAGTCCGTCCGTGCCATCGAACCCTTCGAGGCACGTGTCTTGGTTTCCCATCGCGGCACTCAGCCATGTCGATACATCGGACCTCTTCTTCCCGGTGCCGGCACCCATAATTTTACCCTTGGGATTCTGCGCGGCGGAGAGAGTCCAGGTTAACTCGTCGGAGGAGAAGTCAAGCAGATCAGTGCAGTCATTAACAGCATTAGAGACCCTTACGTCGCCAAACTCCCCGGAGAGCTGCCCGATTATGGAGAGTACGTCTCGGACTTGGCCTAGGGCCGACTGTAGGACGTTGGTGAAGACAGAGGATGGCACCAATAAGAACTCATCCGTTGCAACTTCTGTCCGCGAAGGGTACGAGGATGACAAGGCTGTGCCGGAGACGAGGAAGAGGAATAGCAGTACAGCGTTTTGTCCGGGCATTGTCATGGTGGAGACCAAGCAAGAAGCTCCAGGTGCATGTAAAAAGATGGTTGCACTTTGTTGTAAGAGTGGCTTTCAATAGATTCGCCGTCGCCGCCGGCTGAGTAAAGGCGCAACTGATGAGGAGGTGGTGCTTTGGTCTGAGAGCCGGATCAGCAGGGAGACTTTATAGCGAGATTGGGATGAGAGGCAGATGCATATCTTTGCTTCGTATTTATGACACAGAACAAGTCAAGAGCCATAGGTGGACATAACTTCATTAAAAATGGTCTTAAATGGGAAAGCGCGGGCTAGCTTAGTTGCTTCTTCTTTTTTGTTTTTTTTTTTAATAATGAGGAGTGTGTGAGGAACTCGAATTCTCTTGTGAAGCTTCACCACCAAGTCAATACGTATTAATAGCATCGTTATTAGGGTTGAGGGCTTTCAGGATGAAAACAAGTATTAAATCGTTGAGCTTAGATTTGCTGTTTTTTAAGCTTTTGGTTTAAAAGCAATCAGGATGAAGGTAGCATCAGCATGATAACCGAGGGTGATGGGAGCTGGAACCAGAGTGTATAATCTTGTCGGTGGAGATCAATGAGGCTGATTCTCATGTGAGGTTAGAACATGGAGGATGGTCCACCGCGTGGGTGGTTTATGGTTGGTGCCCACGTCAAAGTGAATGCGGTGTACGCATCAAATGGATGGAGGCATGTCAATTAGGTGTAGCGTATTTTTCCTCTCATGTGCCGTGTCTCGGCGTATTCGATCGGTGCACAAATTTGACCCTCAAAAGAGAGTGATTTTTCAGTACGTACAGCATACCATGTAGGATTTGCACCCACACAAGACGAACTGTCGAACTTCAAGATCAACGGTGCTCAAGGAGGTGGTGTGCACTCAAGTTGTTGTTTTTTACTTACAGTTGTAACGGTTGTAGTTCAGCACTGCCTCAATTTTCAAGATGGACTGTTCGTGTCACGGGGGTGTTCATTTCGGAAAACTATATGTTACTACGAACTCCGGATAGAGGAAGTATATACTCAAAAGAGGAGATGCAGGCATGTATTCGACTTATACCAAAGGATAGCAAGTCACTAGACAATCAAATGGAAAGAGGCTGTCGCTGCCCAATCCTGTTTGCCTAAGCACTTGGCATGGAAGCAAGCCTTTCTGCCTTGGACCAAGAAAGTGTGGTGTGAATCACGGATTTGGCTTAGTTATCAAATATTAATTGGATCTTCCCTGCTGTCATTTATTGCAAGGAGTCTGCTGACCTTAGAAGCCATTTTCTTCACTTTAAATACCCATAAGCCTCAACCATATATCAATGTCATCACATTATCCATTAACGCGTCTAATTTGCAATTACAACTGTATCTCCTTACTTTTCTCATCATCTCCCTTCCGACAAGTTATTTAAGACCTGCACAGTGGAACTCGGATTGCATTCTTTTTGCGAGCCCTTCCTCATTGAATACTGGTCACTGTTCACTATTCAAGATGTTGTAGACATTTCATTTGTTTATTTGGTTATTTGCTAAAGAAAACTACCTAGGCTCATCTTCAGCCAAGCATTGGGTATAGGGAGTCAAAGCATTAAATTTGGCGAGACACAAATGGAGGAATGCATAATTTCTGAACTGGAAAAGTTGGACCCGGCCCAGGTGGCGACTAGGATGACACTTTATATAATGTAACCGGGTGGGCCTTGATGGCATGCACACAGCTCAGCCCACATACCAAAACACGCTTCAAAGTTTGAAGTTTGAACCAGTGTCTAGCCAAAATGGTGCAAGTTTTTTTTCTTTCTTATATTTTATTTTCATTTGTAGCAACAATCAAGTTCTTTTTCTTTTTATCTTGCAAGAGTCAAATTCAATGTAGCGTTCATGTGTAGGCAGTGACCAATGCCCAAGGCAGGTCAGTTAGTGGACTGGAGTCCTAATGAATGCGAAAGGGTAGCTATTTTTACATCCCTCGAAGAAGCATAATCCCCCTATTAAAGAACAGTAAAAAAATCCCTTTTCTTTTTCACTCTATTAATGCCATGTAGCAATTCTCACATAACACTAGTGTTAATCTTATTTATACAAATCTAGCTTATTGGATGAGGTTGTCACCAATATGAGCTTATTGATTAAGTAAAAAGGCAGGAAGCACAAACCTGCCAAGGGAAAAGATTATTCCATTTGAAGAAACCTCCATGAGATCAAGCAAAAATTTGACATTATAACCGGTAAATGTTCATTGACCGTAATATTTGTTGATGAGTATCGCAGAGTACTCCCCAAAGGTAAGAGCTCCATCCGATGGAATGTACTGAAAAGACGAAACTCACTTATGAGTATCCTTCATGATTAATGAATATAGAAACATCCATAAAGCTTTCTTTCATTAAGCACGGAACTTTTCATCCTTGCAGACACCTCAATTACACATACTTAATCCAAATAAAAAAGATACTCATATACTCGATGTAAAACGTAAGCATTTTGACATCCCATAGAGTAGGAGAAAAATGTTTAAATAGGAGAAGCAGGTGTACAGGATAAGGAAAAAGGATGAGGAAAAATGAGGTTTCATTAGGGAAGTGACTGGGATTTGGAGTGGAAAGGTAAAGGGAGTTTGAATATACTGAACCTAATATGCTGAACTACAACGCTCCACTGTGAAACAAAACCCTGTGGAACATTTGACACTTTATAGTTGGTGCCATCATTCACAAGGACCTACTATTTTAGAAGGCTAAAAAGCCATGAGACTAGAAAATGCAGATGCAGCTACAAATTAAGGTTAAGAACATACCTCCTGATGTAGATGTATCTCTTTGGGAAAATGTAGCTTTTCATCCCTAAAAAATAATAGTCATTCAATAAACAATGTACCAGTGATATCAATTGCATCAAAGAATATCCATAAATTTTAAACTTATCCCCCACTCTTTGCTTCACAAGGAAAAACCTAATGTTATCAAAACAATTATATCAAATGTTAATAGGAAAAAAGTAAAAGCCAACTGCAGATGTTCATTCCCAGCTCCAGTGAAACGACATAATAAAAGATCAAAGCCTGGGAACATACCAGTCAGGTTGCATAAAAAGTGCAAAAGTGGAACGATCAATACTAAAAGCTTTGTCCCTTCTAGGTGCCTGATCACAGCGAGAAAGGAAAAAAGTAAAAAAGACATAGACTATTTATAAATATATATACAACAAAAAATTGGGGAAAAGCACTTCTTGATTAGGGCTATGACTATGATTATCATATAATTACAAGAAACAATGACAAGAAGACCAAGGTTTCCATGAAAAGGGCAACTGATGTTCAAAAGTGTAGTTTGTAAATTAATGGCTGCCCTTTTTCTTGAATGTAGACACTACAATGAACATCACAATCAGATGAAAGAAGCGAACCAAAAAAAAAACAGATGGCTGCCAAACATACCCGAACACAATGAGGAGTTGCACAAAGATATCCTTTGGAAAGAATTTCGGTTGTTTCACCAATTTGATACGCTATTTCATCCACCCCAAAAAAAACCTAATGTATGATAGAGGAAAATGTTAATATTTTCTTTCCTTCACTTAGATTTTATAGCATGGAAATCATGATTTGCAGACTAAAGAAGCCAACGCTGTGGAATAAAATTTAGAAATCCAGTGTAACAAAAACACATTCTTCCTCCCTTATCTAAGATGTAAATTATAATGCTCATCCATCAGCGCATCAAGATTTTATCAGTTCAATTATTTTCATTAATGTATTCTGGCAAATACCATAAAGGTTAGCCTGTAGATCATTATTAGTAAATGAAATGCAAGGAAAAAGGATTTACTTTGACAATCTCATCATTTCGTGTTTTGATATATAGACCAGCATCAATATCTGGGCAATCTATTTCTACAGAATCTCTTGTATACATGGCACAAGTAAGACCTACAAATGAAGTCAACACCAACAAATTTCTAAGATAGAACCACAAAAAAATTTCCAGGATTCATAAACAACAATGTATAAGAAACATCATCAGAGGATAACCGAATAAAAAATAGTTTATGCACACAAATAAAATATAGTTTGAACTCTCAGATTAAGTAATTTCTTGCTTTACAATAATTAAATTAAACTAAATAAAAAAGTTTCTATTGAATAAAGATATACATTTTGGGAAACAGTAAAGAATTATACCTTAAAATAATTGAAAACAGATATAAATGGATAGCTAAAACTTGGGCTTTGTATGTTTCCAAACAATATAAAGAGGGTGTGATACAAGTCTCAAGGAGAATATCTCCAACAAGGGGAGACATAAGCCTTGAAGCGTCAGGCATAATCCTCATGTTTTCATGATTTCCATTGTAATTTAAACATCACATTTGTACACAACTAAGCATATAAAAACTCGAAAGGTAAAATAGAAAAACCTAGTAATTATTGGCAAAAATATGTGGTAATCACATATAGAAGCCACATGAAATCTTTGAGGGTTTAACTTTCTTACTAAAATTGCTTATATAACATTAGTATATATTTTCATATAATTAATAAAAACATTAATATAGTGAGAATATCTAATTCATTGTATAAATATCAACACTTAATCTTATTTTATCTCAAAAACATAAGAATAAAGCCAGAAACGAAATGAGAGAGAGATCAGTTTGTTGTGAACAAAAGGTCATGCCAAAAAATAAGAAGAAAAATAAAGGGGCAAAGCACTATCTTGACTGTCAATTAAAAAACAATCCTCTTGTGGCTTGCTTACATCATCATATAATGAAGAATTAGTTTCAGTATTCATCCTTCGTTCCTGGCCTACATCTGTAGTCCACATGCAGGTTGGCTAGGGGTGGGGACCATGGGGATGAAAGAGGAGCACCAAAATATGTGTGGCTCAAAGTTTGAATCCCATCTAGTCACTGCCACCCCTTCATCTAAGCTAGTGAAATTTAACATTTAAACAAATTTTTAACCAGATTAAGTGAAGGGGTTCCACAAGATAGATTGGCCCTAACTTTTGGGCTCTGCCTATTTAGGTACCTCTTTCCAGCTGTGTGATCTCAATCCCTTTTGCAGCTGTATGGACGCACAAATGGAGGATGAAACAGCACACCAAATATTGTGTATATGGGGTGGGGGCAGAGTAGGAAAACAAGAGTTGTGGAACCAAGTGAAGACAGAAAAAAAGAGTGACAAAATATGGAAAGGGGTGGAAAGTAGAGGACGGTACTGGCTGGAGTTGCGGATTTTCTGCTCTCATTCTGCACTCTGGCCATCTGCAACCCTTTTTATGTTGAAAAGTCTTTGCCTCTGGCTGTAGGGTTCAAGGAAAAACACGCTGTATACTGGAGGCCTATGCCTCATTGCTTGAGCACGCCTCTATCATTAGGCCAACACTTTAAGTGTGCCTCACAAAATGAGGCTAATGTCTTTTATATAAGACATTTTAAGACAGTGCTTTAGGTGCAATTCTTAAACATGAAGCCTCGAGGCACACTTTGATGTTTTTCACCCACTAGTTCCAAACGACAGGCAGGCATTACAAATTGAGTTTTGTGATGGAAAAAAAAAGACAGACTGTTTAACAATTACTTTCAACTTATCTTGTTAATTTATAATTAATCAACTGAATTATAAAAAGATTTAGCCTGTGAAACAACATTGAATTATTATACAAGATGTCAGTGTTATAATCAGTTAGCATTCTTGGGAAGGCTGCTCACAGAAAAAAAAAAACCAGTGGCCGCATTTTACAGATAAGTTTTTTTAATGGTATATCTTACTGCTAAGTTAAATACAATACAAGAGCAAACTAAGCGCGTACAAATAGGCACCTGTAAGAGAACCATGGTCAGTATGCCATCCACACCATGATGACATTAAACCAGAATCTTGGGCGGAATCACTGCATTAAAAAATATCTCTCCCAACTAATCAAACATAAAAATAATTATTGTAAAATTTTCAAATGAAAACAAAAAATAATATCTAATACTGTATTTGGATTGAATATAATTTCCCGAAAGACATGTAGTTTTTTTTCAGACAACTTCCTGGTATTTTTTATTACATTTATATACCTTATTTCAACTTTCTAAGGACAGCATTTGTAGCACTCCAAGTCATCACAAAACCAGTCTACAGATTAGGATTTGAAGCATATTTCTTTTTTTGTTATATTCCAAATGATACAAAGTATTAATAAACCAAAAGGAGTACTTACCTATGCTTCTGAGGAAAGTAATACAAAAGCCGACCTTTGGGACACCGGGAATTCCTTAGTATCCGCTCAAGGTCTTTATTGTGGTGAAGTTCCATAATTCGTGAAACTATCACATTAAAATGATCATTGTTACAAAAATGTTATCGAGATAACTAAGTAGCTATACAGGGACTCTATTGACGCTTGATAAATACCAGTCTTTTGAGATCCTTACTTATTTGAATATCTTAGCTAAATATGAACTTTCAAGGAAATCCTCAAATAACATTATATGAACAAGTAAGAAAGGGAAATATGTTGGAAAACCATTTGAATGACTCTATATTCAATATAGTCAATAATAATGACCTTTCCCAGTTTCTGCTTCCCTCCTATCGGCCGTTTTTCTTTTCTCAGCTCTGGTCCAGAAGAGGTCTGTTTTTTGTTTTCTGTGGTTGGGCAGGTGCTTTGATGTGTAGTTCTTTGTAATCCCTTCCCTTTTTGGTTTAATGAAATTCAATTACTGAAAAAAATAATGACCTTTCCCAATGCACTACTTTTGAAAAAGCTCGGCCAAGGGCACTTACCATAATGATCACAATGATGAGCCAACATCAAACCAACATCCAGCATCAGCTTCCCAAGTTCTTTAAATGCTACAACAAATGAAGTATGTTCTTGTGAGAGCGGATCTATGTAAAGAAGCATAATTTCACAACTCAATCTTACAAACAAAATGTAAGTATCATTCTAGAATACAAACCCACTAGGAACACAAAATGGAAAGAATGAAACTTTCCACTACTAAAGGATACAAATAAAACCAACTGAAATAATTCCATATAAGAAAGAGGATGGGCAATAGCCAATACATACAATCAGTAGGAAGGATGAACAAACTTAAACTCATTTTATTCTATAATCATAATCATAATCATAATCATAATTATGATCCATGTGGCCGACCCCAAATAGTTGGGAAAAGGCACTACTTGATTATGATTATGATTATGATTTTATTCTATAATTGTACAAAATGAAGGAACAATACCTAAGATCCTACTTTTTTTCTGACGTATAAGGCCGACATAGGGCTAACAGCCCCCATGAAAAAACAACCTAAATTAATGATAACATCCATAAAAAAAAATCTGTTAAATCCTAGCCGATAAAAAATATCAAACAAACTAGTCTAGTAAAAAGTCCATCTACTAAGGACCTTGCACCCACTATGCCTAGGGCTTGAATCCTTCATACATAATATTCAATTAGGAACTTTTAGTGAATAAAATTTAAACGACCTTCCTTGAAGAGGAGATCAGTAAAAAAAACGGAACTCTTTTTAGCAAGAAAAGGAAAAAAAAAGAGTTCTATTTAATTATGCAACTATAACACATTCCTCGCAGGAAAAACAATTTCTTTTATCTTGCAACTACAACACATTATAAAGAGGAAGTAGGTTGACTGCTACTATGACTACACAGCATTGTCAATGCGATGATAATGATAAATGATAATAATAACATCCTCACTCAGAGCAGCCCATTCAACCATAACATCAGATTTAAAATACAAAAGGAAAAGTAAAACCTATAAATGATCCAGAAAGAGCAATACACAAGTTCAGATCATCACTGTCATCCACAAGTATAATATATACTCTAAACTCATTTCATTCATTTCCATCAGAAAGCCTCACATATGTCACTAATAGATCATAAAAGATGGGATTGCAACTAACCCTTGTAATCAGTGGTGCATTTGCATATATAAGAACACTCCTAATTCAGATTCATAACTCAATGAAAAAATGATTTAGAATTTTGCATTTATATCTCAGAGCTGATCTGCAATCATTATTATCATGCCCAAATGCCAATTTATTGGCATCCTATCTTACTTTTGATAAGTAAGGCATTTTTGCCAGAATCCAATCAAAGATAAAAAGTTTCATAATCTAAGGATGTTCTTGATCAAATCTCCATTTACCATGTTCTAGTTCTGGCAATGCTTGAGAGGGCCATATATTTTCCCGGCAATATGATGGGTACCTGGATAACAAATGCAGCTATAGGAATCAATATAAAGACACTTAAGTTTTCAAGTACATAATTAAGAAAAAGAAATATAACCTCAAGAGTAAACTTTTATGGAATTAACTCAAAAAGTGTAAAAAGGCAAGAGACGACAACTCTGTTCATTTTGGTTTCCTAATCCAGGCAGGTAATTTTGGATAGAGGGAGTATAAATGAGACCGGTTTACATGAGATTGCTCTCATGTAGCTTGCATGAACCAAGCCATCTCCATCCGTCATATCAAGATCTGACGGTGGGTGTCAAATCACTAGGTAGGTAAGTGTGAATCATCACTGCAACTGACAGCTCAAGATTACTCGGGCTCATGCAAGCTATATATATATATATATATATTCTACTTTTGGAAACAATTTGGTAAGGTGCTAATTTTAGAATTGTTTTGACTGCCCCAAATGTAAGTTACGTAACTAACAAAAAGATTAAAATATTACATACAACAATCAGAACAGCTTATAAGTTCTTATATTACAGTTACAGTCGTAAAAAATGCAATATATAAGGGGTTGCTTAATGAATTTTCTGAGAAAATATGATTCTTCAAAGTATGAAGATGGAATGTTAAACATTCAAACATCTCCATTGGATACATAGATCCACACTTAAGAAAGGCAAGCTTGTTTACTGAACGGGAAATCAAGTACTTCAAATATATTTTTGTTACTTTTTCATAAAAAATACCTCCAAAAGGAGCATCCACATTCTATCAGAAACTCCTGGCATTTTTCAGAACAGTTCCTCGGCAAGATAATCCAACATGCAGTCTAACATACCTCTGTATCAGGGACGCTTCACTTGTTGGTGTGTCCAGAATTGGGTTGGCATAAAAAGACCCTTTCCATGTATCTGAGCAAACCAACAACACTACTTTTCAATCATCTACATCAGCAGTCATGCTTAACAAAAAAAGGAATTCTTGTACAAAATTTTGTGACTTTCGTTAACTGCAACCATCATGTCATCATGTGCAACCATCATGTCATGAAGCCAATCCACATATTTGGAAAGGTGTATGATAAATATGATGATGTTGAAGCTTCTTATCATCAGGAAGGGCATCTGGCGTAAAAACTTGCCACTATGTTTCTTTGTATGGATTTTGTACCATTTTGATTCCGATAAGAGTCAAATGCGGTATATAATCCATGCCGCCGACCCCAGATAGCTGGGATAAGGCGTATGATGATGATGATGTATTTCGTTAACTGCAACTTTCTCATATAAAGTTGTCTAAATTCTGTTAACTGCAATATCCCCATCATTTCATAACGAATATGAAATTCAATATGCACAATTATCACCATGCAATTGGATTATTAGAAAAATCTGCTAATAGAATGATTCATGAGAACGTATTCCAGTAAATACTTTTCATTATGCTTCTTAAAGAAATAAGTGCAGATAAGGTGAAAACGCCTACCAACTTTACCAGACTCGAGCTTTTCCTTTCCATGGCTCCATCCAAAGTTATAACTAGTAATACAAACATATAGTTTTCAGCCAGCAGATTACTCACACAATGAAGCAACAATAAAGATTAAGGTCATGGTAATCATACTGCTGACCTAGAACATGAGATGCTTCTTCAGAATATTCAAAACCTAGCTTCTCAACACCAGTATCTAAAATAACTGAACCATACACAAACTCACAGGGCTTGATTTTGATACTGAAAAATATCACACTCCCTTCTCTTCTAATAAATCAAGTTTTTCAAAGTAGCATCCACACCAATATATTTAGTTATTCCTCACTGTACTCATGTTCCTTTACGCAACCATGCTTTTGGTGGCTTCCCACTCATTACCGATAGAACTTTCCAATAAGGCTTACATTTAAAAATGTTGGCTATAAATGAACGAATAAACCAGTACCTGCTATCTGGATCTTCAAGCTCCTTTTTTACATTGTCAGGAAGATTTGCCAATCTGGCAAACAAAGTAATGGATGAAAATGTCAGACCTAGTCAATTTTCTTGGTAGCAAAATAATGAAATGTCTGTTAATTTTACCTGGGTGATAACTGTAACAGATTTTTACGCAACAAGGAAAATCCAGGAACCTAAGAAAACATAGAGAAAAGATAAAGATACTAGGCAAGTCCACAAGGTAAAGTACCCCTTTGTGGCTCAGGCATAAAAGCCAACATATAAGCAATCAAATGCATTTAATCATGTCACTCATTTTTTTTAATATTCTACTGAACTTTTGTAATTTGTTCCAAATATACTTCTGTAGAAATTATTCTTAGGCTGCATAATATGCTTCCACTCCAAGGTCCGTGCCTCTAGTTTCTCCCCCGTCGAAGTTGCAAAAAACACTCAGGTAGGCAATAAAAGGCTAAGCCATCACCTTTTTGTCACAAAAAAAAACAGAACATTGACACAGTAACTGACACCGAAAGTTATAGAACACTAAAAACTAATTGACAGGATTTTTTATATAGACAAATTTATCTCATTTCTTCTTAACAATGAAGCACAAGCATACCATGTCAGTGAAACGTTAACATCACCCATACTCATATATGCAAAGTAATTAAGTAGGAAGAACTTTGTCCAGATTACTTGAATTGCATTTTCCTTATAAAATTGTCTACCGTCTCGTCAAATATCCCCTTTCTCGTCTCAAATTGTTACCAAAATAAAAAATAAAACCTCCAACTAATAATTTCCCCTCATTCTTGTCAACGGATGTAACTAAACTACTTCAACACTACTTACCCAATCTCGACACAAATTCCATGTTTCTGTGTAGTCCTATTCTTTCTTTCTTTTTCAAAATTTGTATAGTCCTATTTGCTTCGACCTTAGACAACAAATTTTTGAGACATCAACTGGAAGTATTGGATCCACACACAGCTCTATGAGGACATACATATCACAAGTCAACGACAACGGCATAGACGTATAGTCATATTCACTTCGGCTGCTAAGCGCAAATACTCTGAGACACCAAATGCGAGTATTGAATCCATACATAGAGCTCTATGATAGACTACTTTGAGACAGATCATAAGAACATGCACAGAGAAGATACAAAATAAAAAATTCAAAATTAAAGAAAAAACATACGGGATAGGCAAAGCCATAGACACTCACATCAGATACAGACAGAATCCCCAGCCCCTCAGGCCCAAATCCGCATGCAATCTTGTCCGACAGATCCTTATCCCGATCCTGCTTGCATCCAAACGCAAAAATATCAAAAATCCATAAAAGATCTCCCCATGAAATCAATGCAAGCAATCAATCAAGAAAACAAATGAAATCGCACTTGGAGGTCGGAGTAGGAGATGGTGACGGTCTTGAGAGTCCGAGGAGGCGCCGCCGGGTCCGGCGAGAGGGCCATCCTGCAGGCTGCGATCCTGGCCGGAGGCGACGGAGGCGAAAATCGAGGACAGATGGGAGAGAAGTCGATGGGGAAGGACTGCGATGACTTCTGAAGCGGGAAATTCATATTCCCCTGTGCCTGGCATCCCTCTGAAGGGCTCTATTCAAGGGAACCATTTTTGGTCCACCTTGAGGGCATCAATCAAGTGGAACCGTAGATCATAATGATCAACGGCGTACACGGTTCTCTTGTGCAATTGCTGTGTATAGAAATGTGTAGGAATCTGCTGTACAAATAGAGATAAGTTTACATGAGATCGTTCTCATATAAGGAGCATGAGGCCAATCTTTATTGCCGTTAGATTCCGATCGGAGGGTGGATATCAAATCAGTGGGTAGGTGAGTGGGTGAGATCATTATGGATATTTGTAGCCGTCAGATCAAGATTCAACGGCTACGATTCAAAGTGGCCTCATATAAGCAATATGAGAGCGATCTCATTTAAACTTTTCCCGTACAAATATCATTTCCCTTTGCGTTATTGCTAGAATTAGCACCGAAGCTTTGTCCGCACCGTTTTGGGGCCTATTGAAACTTCAACCATGCTTGTTCTATTGCGTAAGGTACATAAGTATCAATCTGCTGACAGAACTATGTGTGTCGTCGATCCTGAAGATCAATGACTCCTATTAATGGAGGAGATATCCTCAAGGAGGACCATTAAATCTTCTCTATTTAAATTTTAAATGGAGCTGGACCATGTAAACACGCAAGCACAAAAGTTGTTGATGCGACATCATTCATCTTTGGACATATTTCCATTTAACAGCTGTAGTAGATACAATTAGATTTCCAAAATGAAGTCTCCATTTTGGAAACGAAGTCTCAGACAAGCCTCACTGAAAGCAACTTCGGCTCTTTCGGGCGAGCTCCAGCCTGGCCCAGCACAAACTGCCTCGGCTCTGAGTAAGTCCATTCTTTAGCCTCTCAAACATGAATTGTACTCCCTGCTGGAATTATTATCAATAAGGTTTTTTAAAATGAACTAATTTCATGACACATTAGCGAAAACCTTATGGTGATAGTAATTTGGGACCGAGGGAGTACATACAATTAATATATATATATATATATATATATATATATATATATATTTGATCTAAAGTAACATTCCAGGTTTTACTCATCAAAAAAACAAAATGATACTCCATCTGTTCAAAATTACCTGTCCACATTAGAAATCTTTTTTCTAAACAGGCGAGGTAATTTTGGAGAGAGGGAGTAGAATTTGCAAAGTGTAATGGTTTTGGATCGTGCCAACCCAGAATGCTAAAGTTTGAAGTCGATCCACAGGCCAGGTGCTTCAAACAGAATTTTGCTTCATCCAAAAAGGACCTTTTTTTTACTACAACCGCCCATAGGTAGTGAAGCCTCTCACACTCACAGACACACGCCCCATAATTCTAAGGTGCCCCTTACTGAAGTGCCAGGGTCTAGAATCGAGCCCAGGAGAGAGTGTTACATCACACCAACCGGCGTTTGGGGCATCCAAAAAGGACTTGAACGCACCAACGCTTGGTCATACATGATGATGGATTTGAAAACTGCATTATCAAACTCTCCAAGCAAGTGATCCACAACTTTCAACACAGTGAAAATGAGATTCAACGATCGCAAACTCTGTTGAAAATATATAGTACTCAAGAGGGATTGGACTATCAAGAGATGAATAATATTCTCATGTAAAACTATCATGCAAGCATTAGAAGAGATAACACTCAAGGACATCAATAATCATACTTATAATCATAATTAATATGGAACTCAATAAATCAATCATTCATATAATCTCTACTACTGAGATGGAATCAAATAACTCATCGTAGAATAGATGAGAAGAGTTTAGAAGAAATTTAGTAGGAAAATCATCCAACGTAGCTCATCTTCTTCTCTACGCACGAGACCTTCGCTCCTTCATATATAACGAGGTTTGAATGAAGAAGAAGGGTGAAAGAGTTGCTGGAACAAGGGAGAAGGGAGAAGGAGAGAAAAACAAGGCCGAGGCATTCACAAACTCTCTAGTGTTGTCTGTGTTGAATTGTAATCCAATAAAACTTGAAATTGTAGATCAAATTAAATCGTCCGAGGCACAGTGATTCGACACTGCTAACTTCAAAATAGATATTGTCACCCTCTCGTGCACGGGCTTTCTTCGGCAATCTGTCCCCAAGATACAATGGACCAATCGACAAGCGGTGCACTCCAACAAGTCAGACTCGAACTCAGAGAAAAGTTACTGTTGCTTTTTGGAAGAAGAGTCATAGAAGAAAAAGGAGAGAAAACCAAGAACAAACTGTATTCTATATCTTTTATATAGGAGCAGGGACAGAGTCAGGATATTTGATGAGGTGGGGCATAAAATTTCTTCAAAATTTGTAAAACAAATGATGAAAATAAAGTATAACAAAATATAACATTTTAACTAAGATAAAATATGTATTAAAATACGACTACATACATATAGTTTTTTAATCAAGACATACTATTACACATCTACAATGATTTGCCATTTTTATGAAGTTTTAGATAGGAGCTTCATTTTCAAGCTCACTAAACACAACTTTTATGGGTTAACAAGAGAATAGCCATAAGAGTAGTCATAAGAGGACAACTTTTATGGGTTAACAAGAGAATGAAAAAAATAGGTACGAAGAGGGGCAAGTTACTTAGATAAATAATTTATAAAAGTAGTAAGAGGGGCAAGTTAATAAGACAAATAACTTATAAAAGTAGTCCTAAATATAGTACGTTACTGGGAAGGTCAGCCGCGGCAATTGCCCCAGCTTGCCCCCTGGCTCCGCCAATGTATAGGAGGACTCCAAAGGGTTCCTTCATAAGGGAAAATGATGCATCTTTTTAAGGAAAAACGGCAAAAACCTGATTGTAACTGCCAGTGCGATCGATCGCTTTCGATCGCCTCAGGTTTTTCTTCGTTAATTTAGAGCTTGTGATCGATCGTTCTCATTGACGATCGATCGCGACTCATATTTGCAACATCACAGTAGATACGATCGATCTCAGGGTCGATCGATCGCTACACACAAAATTGAAGATTACAATAAATACGATCGATCGCTACAAGGCGGATCGATCACGGTCACTACATGATCGATCGCGATCATCTATGCGATCGATCGGCTCGTAATCTCCAAAAATTAATTAATTGTTTGATAAAAAAATCAAAGGCTCTAGATGCGAGATGCGAGTGCGAAGTGCAAAGTGCGCCACTAAAGCGCCATAATGCGCCCATTCACCTAAGAGTATTCACATCTGATATAGGAATTAAATCTAGATTCATCATTCTTTTAATACTTTGTAAATTCACATGCCCAAGTCGACAATGCCATAAATAATGAGATTCAACATTCAATAAAACATCATCCATACGATTAAACTTAGAACTATTACAAGCTAACACATTAAGTTTAAATAAGCCATCGCAAACATAACCTTTTTTCCAACAAATATACCATGTTTGGAAATTATAACTTTATTACACTCAAACACTAATTTAAAACCCTCTTGACTCAAAAGCACACCACTAACAAGGTTCTTCCTGACATTTTGCATATGTTGCACATTATGAAGAGACAATGTGTTCCTCGAAGGGAAGTGAATATCCACTCTTCCTTCTCCATAAACTTGTGCCACCGAGGAATTGTCCAGAGTCACAGTTCTTCCTCTTACTTTCTTATAGAAAGAAAATGATGAAACATCACTACAAATATAGACAGTAGCCCCTGTGTCTACCCACCAATCCGTAGGTTGACACGCCAAATTAATTTCAAGAAGGGTAACTACTAACCTTTCTTCGGTCCTAGCAAAGCCAATCCCTGATGTTACCACATTAGCCTGAGAAAAACTTGCATCATTTCTGTTTTGTAGCCCTTTCTCGTTATCCTTGTGTTCTCGGCATTGCTTTGCATAGTGTCCAACTACACCACACACATAGAAACCTTTTTTTTGTCCTTTTGGATCTTAACATCAGGCTTGAGGTGACCGTTGTTGTTGTTATTTATGTTGTTGTTCATCTTATTATTCTTCTTCTTACCAAAACCATTTTGGTCGTTGCCTTTCAATAACATTGGCATTTGCACTTGCTTCATTAGAAGAGATTATTATACCCTTATGTTTCTCTCTATGTTTCTTTTCAATTTGGATAGCAACAATCATATCATATATAGTCATAGCCTCTCGCTTATGTTTTACGGTAACCTAAAAGTCACTCCATGATGGGGGAAGTTTATCAATCAAGGCTGTAACCTGTAGTCTCTCATCTATGGGAATACCTTTCCCCACAATTTTTGACACAAGGTTTTGTACTTCAACAACTTGGTCCCGAAAAGATTTGTCCTCAACCATTTTAAAGTCGAAATATTCACCAACTGTAATACCCTCGCTTGCTTTTGCCAGGTGGGTGTCGAGTTTGGCCAGGTGTGGTTTGCTTCGGGCCAGGTGGGCATCATCTTCTCTATTTTTGCCTTCACTTGGTTCCTAACCCAACCAGTAGGAGCATATTATCAACCAGCTTGAGGGGAAGCCATTTGAGGAGGTAAGGTGACCTCCAGCAAGCTCCGACAAAGTCCGACGAGTTCCGGCAGCCTTCGGCGATTGGTTTAAAAGAGAAGAGCGAGGGGAAAATAGCAGGGACGTGGCAGTCAGCGACGCCGGGCAACGACGACAACCCCAGCAACCCTCCGGCGGGCGGCGATTCGGCATCGGTTTGCATGCGAGGTAGGATCCCATACCTCATTCATCGAGTTTTAGCTTTTCTTTTTCTTTCTTTCCGCCGACGGTGGCGATGACGACGCCGATGGAGATGGGGCTTCGGCGGTGAGCTGCGGCGGCAAGGACTGTCGTCGCTCGAGCCGCCAAAATGAGAAAGGCAGCAGCTTTCTGCTGCTGCCAGTCGGAGTTTTGTTCTGATCTGCCGAAATATGGGTAGATTTATGGAATAGCGGAGAAGAGAAGGAGAAGGGGGAGTAGAGGAGGCATCGGCTGGCCGATGGCAGCCGTCGTGACGGCCGCCACTCTCAGACGACCAACTGGTCGTCTTGAGGAAGACGACCGGTTTGGTCCAAATATATGCTAGACCGGACCGGTCCAATAAATAGGCCAGTTCACGCAGATCGAACCCGGTTCGGTCCAGATATAGACCGAACCCGGTTCACATTCAGACCGATTCCGGTCCAAAAAATAGACCCGGTTCACAAACTGGATTAGATTTTGAACAGTCGGTGGATATCTACCGACAGTTAGAATTGATTACAACTGACGGTCGAACTTAACCGGCAGTGTATTTCAATGCAGTATGGTACATACATAGCCAGTAAGGTACAAAGGCTCATTTTATTAATTTTGGGTTGCTTGATAAATAATTTTAAGCCCTAATTAGCGTGTTAATAGTATGTGCATGATGTTACTGTATTAAGGGCAATTGTCCCTCTTTTTATGCTGACTGATAGCAAAGGATCTTAAATGATAAGAAAAACCCGACTAATAAACCTAGTTGGTTTAGAGACTTAATCATTTTATGAAAGATAATAAAATGATGACTTGAGGGTTAAACTTGAGGGTTGGGAAGAACCTAATCAAGATAAAGACTAAAATGCCCTTAGAATTGGGAGTCAGTGTATGAGTGTGAGTGACTTCCGATCAAGCAACCGAATGGCTATTAAGTCAAAGGTCAGGCTATCTGTTGAGCTATTGAGCCAACAGTTGTGAATGGTATGTTATAACTCTAAGAAGGGTTCATACTAGTAATACTGTGATACCTATTAAGGATCACAAGGTATAGATTGGGGTAGTGTTGCATCTTTCGACTGGTGGAAGCTCTGCCGTTTGTATCTAACTATGGATTTTAGAGAGCATTCACATCTTTCGACTGGTGGAAGCTCTGTGTCATGGTACCTAATGAGGACCAACTTCTATTGGCCAGGCTTAAGCTGTTATATCTTTCTATAGATTTTAGAGAGAGCATTTATATGTTATTTTGGCCCATGTTTGCATGTTTCTATGGATTTTAGAGAGAGCATTATATATTCTATTGGCCAGGCTTAAGATGTTACCTCTTCTCTATGGATTTTAGAGAGAGCTTTTGCATCTTCCGACCGATGGAAGTTCTGCACACATCCTGAGCCGTGGTTGCCAGGTGGTTTACTGTGCAATTTGGAGACGTTAGCATCCTAGAAGGTTGCGTTTCCTGAACCACATCGAGTCTAGGAGCTGATGTGGAGCCAGACCCTTCCGACGGTCATACCTTTTAAAGTAAGGAATGGGCGAGGCGGTCACCCTTGAGGGATTCAGGGCATGCCGTGATTACCGGTATTAACCGGAGTGCTAGTCACCGTGTTTTCGTGCTGTCTGTCATGTAGGTATGACATTCAGTGAGTCTGTCTATATGGGACAAAGACTTAATTATTGAACTTGAATTTGGGAAGCAATAAAAGACTTTGCTTGAAAGATTAATAAAATATTCAAGTGGAATCCTGTAATAGGTTGCATAATATGTTAATGCAAATCCTAATTTATTGTAATGTTGATGACTGTGATATGGTATCCCACTGAGTATTTTTATACTTAGCATCCTTATGTGATGTAGGTGCTGCTGTAGAAAATTGACTTCTCACAGCACACAAGGATTTGGTGGCTTAGCTATGAGGACGTTCAGGAAGCTGCATAGTACTTCTTCACTATCGGGTTTGTTCTAGACCCTGTTGTAAGGCGTGAGTGCCAACTATTTCTAGTTTATTTTGAGATGGATGACAGACTTGTACTTAGAGGACTTGCGTTGATTTAATCGACTTTGCATCTTGTTATACTATATGTATATATGGTTTTGTATCTATATTTGTGAACCCCAGTTATCACGGCCTAGATGCTTAGTCAAAAATTTTGAACTAATGATTTATCGCATAGAGGAATAATCCTATGATTTTCCGCTACAACTCTGATTTAAAAATGGTTTCAAAAACCCGGGCCGTGACAGTTGGTGTGAGAGCATAACCTTTATCTGCAAGTCTGGAAGTCCTCTTAGGATATATCTTGTTAAAGTTGTGGTTGTGGGTAGAAGTAGTGATAAGTGTTCTTATCTTGTAGGTTGAGATGGCACCGCGTAAGAGAAACATCCGGACAGTGAGAATTTCAGATATTGGCAGAAGTAAAGACAGAGAATGCCAGGCAGAAGGATCTCTACCTCCTCATCAGGTGTCCCATGAGGAGTCTACGGAAAGCTGTGGGGGACAACGGAAAACCTTCCATGGTGCGTCGTCATCTAACTTGTGAGGTGACGATGATGGGGATGTAATGAAAATGATTAGGGGTCTAGCACAAACAGTGCAAGCTCAAGTGAAACATCGTCCTGATGCCAGGAAGAAAGCAGAGAAAGAAAAGATAGCTCATCTCAAATTGTTCCAGGCAATGGCTCCAGCTTTCACGGGGAAAGAAACTCCAGAAAAGGCTGGGAGTTGGGTAAAAGCTATCGAGAAGATTTTTGAATCTATCTCGGCGGAGGATGATAGTAAAGTTTGAATGACGCGTTTGTGTTATCAGAAAATGTTGATCATTGGTGGATTTCTGCCAAGCGCACCTTCTTTAAAGATCGAAAAGTTGAAGAGATTACTTGGGAGGAGTTCCTGAAAGTTTTAAATGGAAAATATTTTCCGAGCCACATTCGGAAAGAGAAGATGCATGAATTCTTGGGTCTTAGGCAAGGTAATATGACCGTGCAGGACTATGACATTAAATTTGTAGAGTTGGAGCGTTTCACCACCAAGATGGAGGATGATGGTGAAAGAATGGAGAAGTTCATTTATGGACTTAGAACTGGGCTGCGAGAGAAAGTCATGGGAGCCTGAACTACATCTTTTGCTGACGTTGTGGAGCAGGCGTATATTTTTTAGAAGAACCAGGACAGAAATAGAGAGGAGCAAAAGGCTAATGTTGGTGTGGCCAAGAATGATTTTGGATCAAAGGCTAAGAGACTGCGAATTGATGCTGGGAGTAGCAAGTTTGGTCAGGGACATAACTTCCAGGGTAGACAGAAGAGGGGTTTTGAGCCGAGACGGAAAAGCTCAGGACAGTTTAATGCTGGTCAGCAGAGGCAATTTTTCCAGAGATCACAACCTCAATCTCAGGGGGCAAGTGGTCAGTCAGAGTGCTACTATTGCGGAAAAATTCACCCAGGGCAGATTTGTGAGGCCAAGGATCGCATATGTTTTTTCTGCCATAAGAAGGGGCACGTGGCTAGGTTTTGCCCTGAAAAGCAAAGGAATGCACAGCAAGGTGAAAGCAGCAGGCATGCACAAGCTCGTGTTTACTCTATTACTTCGGAGGATGCTCAAAAGAATGCAGTTGTGGGAGGTATGGTTTCTATTTACGACTTGGGTGTAAAAGTTTTAATTGACCCTGGTGCAACTCATTCTTTTGTATCGGGTGTGTGTGCTTTAAGTTTAAACCACCCTTGTAGCATGCTAGATTCACCTTTACTTGTGATGATCCTTGTTGGTGACATTATTAGAGTAAGTGAGTGTCTTCTAGGAGTACCTATTTGTTTTGGAGATAAGTATCTTCTGGCCAATCTTGTCGTGTTAGACATGATTGACTTTGATGTAATCTTGAGGATGGACTGGCTTTCTGTATATACTGCATTAGTGGATTGCAGGAAAAAAAGAGTAACCCTTACCATTCCTGGGGAGGAATATTTTATTTTCCAAGGAGTGAAGTCAATAGATAATGCATGTATAATCTCAGCCTTGAAAACGCATAAGCTTCTGATGAAGGGATGTGCTGCCTATCTAGCAAGTGTGATCACCTTGGAATCAGTGCAACCAAAGTTGGAAGATATACCGGTAGTGTCTCAGTTTTCTGATGTGCTTCCTGAAGAACTACCCGGCCTACCTCCTAGAAGAGAAGTTGACTTCACCATAGAGTTGTGTCCTGGAACAACACCAATGTCCAAAGCACCGTACAGGATGGCTCCAGCGGAGTTGAATGAATTGAAGAAGCAATTACAGGAGTTGCTCGACAAAGGATTTATTCGTCCAAGTGTCTCACCTTGGGGAGCACCAGTTCTGTTTGTCAAGAAGAAAGATGGTTCCCTCAGATTGTGCATCGATTACAGGATGTTAAACAAGGTAACTCTTAAAGATAAATACCCCTTGCCTCGGATAGATGACCTATTCGACCAGTTGCATTCAGCCAAAGTTTTCTCTCGAATTGACCTTCGCTCAGGCTATCATCAGTTGAGGATTCGAGATGAAGACATCCCTAAGACTGCCTTTAGGACCAGATATGGTCATTATGAATTCCTAGTAATGCCCTTTGGATTAATCAATGCTCCTGCAACCTTTATGGATTTGATGAACAGAATTTATCAACCTTGGTTAGACCAGTTTGTCATTGTTTTCGTCGATGACATCCTTATCTACTCGTCATCCTTCGAGGACCATGTGAAGCATTTGGAGCGGGTATTAGACGTGTTGAGGGGGCATCAGTTGTATGCCAAGTTTAGCAAGTGTAACTCTTGGCTGGAGAGCGTTAACTTCCTAGGGCATATTATTTCAAAGGATGGCATATCTGTTGATCCATCTAAGGTCGAGGCTATAGTCAATTGGGAGAGGCCAAAAACAGTCACCGAGATTAGAAGTTTTCTGGGTTTGGCAGGGTATTATAGAAGATTCATTGAAGGTTTTTCTACTATTGCCCTACCTTTGACCAAATTGACAAGGAAGGATGTGAAGTTTATTTGGGATGAAAAATGTGAAAATAGTTTCTCAGAGTTGAAGAATAGATTAACTAGTGCACCAATTCTTACTCTTCCTTCAGGAGAAGAGGGTTTGGTGGTGTATAGTGATGCTTCGGGAAAAGGCTTAGGTTGTGTACTTATGCAACATGGCAAAGTTGTAGCATATGGCTCGAGACAACTAAAGCCACATGAGAGGAATTACCCAACACATGACCTAGAGCTAGCTGCAGTGGTGTTTGCATTGAAGTTGTGAAGGCACTATCTTTATGGTGTGCAGTTTAAAGTCTTTACAGATCATCAAAGCTTGAAGTATATTTTCTCTCTGAGAGATCTGAATTTGAGACAAAGGCGTTGGCTCGAGTATCTCAAAGATTATGACTTCTCTATGGCTTACCACCCTGGCAAAGCTAATGTGGTGGCAGATGCACTTAGTAGAAAGTCAGAAACCCTGGATGCCTTTATGATGGTCAAAGAATGGGAATTGCTAGAATCTATGGCAAGCCTGTACATAGAACCTTCATCCAAAGGAGGGAAGTCTTTTGTAGCCAACTTTGTAGTTCAATCTGGAATTGTTGAGAAGATTATTTTAGCGCAGGCAACAAATTCAGAAGTCCAAATATTACTCAAAAAGATAGGTTCTGTTAGAGGCGCTGATGGGGGAATTCAATTCAACGGTCGATTGGTAGTCCAGTTGTCTCAGAACTGCGCAGAGAATTATTAAGTGAGGCTCATCATTCCAAGTACACCATTCATCCAGGTGGGACAAAGATGTTCAAAGATTTGAAGCATAACTTCTGGTGGGATGGAATGAAGAAGGATATTGGTCAGTTTGTAGCAAAATGTCTCACTTGTCAGCAAGTTAAAGCAGAGCACCAAAGACCTGGAGGACTTCTGCAACCATTAGAGATTCCTCAATGGCAGTGGGAGCACATTACCATGGATTTTATAGTAGGCTTACCTCTTACTCAGAAGAAGCATAATGCTATTTGGGTAATAGTAGATCGGTTGACCAAGTCTGCACATTTCTTACCAATTCGGTGGAAGTAGACTCCGGAAAGCTTGACTCAGCTCTATATCCGAGAAATTGTAAGATTGCATGGTGCCCCTCTCTCCATAGTGTCTGATAGGGATCCTAGATTCATGTCATGCTATTGGAGGAGTATACAAGATGCTTTGGGTACTGCTCTCAATTTCAGCACGGCGTATCACCTTCAGTCTGATGGACAATCAGAAAGGACTATTCAAACTCTCGAAGACATGCTTAGAGCATGCGTGTTGGATTGGAAAGGTAATTGAGATGACTATTTACCCTTGATTGAATTTGCCTACAATAACAGCTACCATTCTAGTATTGAGATGGCTCCATATGAAGCTATCTATGGACGCCCATGTAGATCTCCAAATTGTTGGAATGAAGTCGGTGAGAAAGTTATGATCAAGTCAGAGATGCTTCAGCTGTGTGCTGACAAGATGAAATTCATTCGGGAAAAGCTTCGGTTGGCCCAGGAACGGCAAAAACATTATGCAAATAGAAGGCGTAGAGATCTTGAGTTTGAGTTTGGTGACCATGTGTTCTTGAAGGTCTCACCCACACGTGGAGTCTTGCAATTTGGAAAGAAAGGAAAATTAAGTCCTCGTTTCGTAGGTCCTTTTGAAATCCTCGAGCGGATTGGTAACTCAGCATATCGACTTGCTTTACCTCCTAATCTGGAGCAGGTACATAATATATTTCACGTCTCGCAGTTGAGGAAGTACTGTCGGGATGATGCACATGTGGTTGACTATTCCATGTTAGAACTAAAATTTGATTTGACCTATGAAGTGAAACCGATCAGGATTAAGGATCGAAGAAATCAGGTACTCAGGAATAGGGTGATTCCGTTAGTCTTGGTTAAGTGGTGCAATGATAAGTTTGAGAAACTCACTTGGGAGACGGAAGAAGAAATGCAGCGTGCTTACCCAGAGTTGTTTGGGAAAGAATCCACCTGAATTTTGAGGATAAAATTCTTTTAAGGAAGGAAGAATGTAATACCCTCGCTTGCTTTTGCAAGGTGGGTGTTGAGTTTGGCCAGGTGTGGTTTGCTTCGGGCCAGGTGGGCATCATCTTCTCTATTTTTGCCTTCACCTGGTTCCTAACCCAGCCAGTAGGAGCATATTATCAACCAGCTTGAGGGGAAGCCATTTGAGGAGGTAAGTGTTGGGTGACCTCCAGCAAGCTCCGACAAAGTTCGACAAGTTTCGGCAGCCTTCGACGATTGGTTTAAAAGAGAAGAGCGAGGGGCAAACAGCAGGGAGGTGGCAGTCAGCGACACCGGGCGACGACGACAACCCCAGCAACCCTCCGGCGACCTCCGACGGGCGGCGATTCGGCATCGGTTTGCATGCGAGGTAGGATCCCATACCTCATTCATCGAGTTTTAGTTTTTCTTTTTCTTTCCTTCCGCCGACGGAGGCGATGACGACACCAATGGAGATGGGGCTTCGGCGATGAGCTACGGCGGCAAGGACTGTCGTCGCTCGAGCCGCCAAACAGAGAAAGGCAGCAGCTTTCTGTTGCTGCCGATCGGAGTTTTGTTCTGATATGCTGAAAGATGGGTAGATTTATGGAATAGCGGAGAAGAGGAGGAGAAGGGGGAGTAGTGGAGACGGCAGTCGTCGTGACGGCCGCCACTCTCAGATGACCAACTGGTCGTCTTGAGGAAGACGACCGATTTGGTCCAAATATATGCTAGACCGGACCGGTCCAATAAATAGGCCAGTTCAGGCAGATCGAACCCGGTTCGGTCCAGATATAGACCGAACCCGGTTCATAATTAGAACAAACTCGGTTCACATTCAGACAGATTCCGGTCCAAAAAATAGACCCGGTTCACAAACTGGTTTAGATTTTGAACTGTCGGTGGATATCCACCGACAGTTAGAATTGATTACAACTGACGGTCGAACTTGATCGGCAGTGTATTTCAATGCAGTATGGTACATACAGAGCCAGTAAGGTACATAGGCTCATTTTATTAATTTTGGGCTGCTTGATAAATAATTTCAAGCCCTAATTGGTGTGTTAATAGTATGTGCATGATGTTACTATATTAAGGGCAATTGTCCCTCTTTTTATGCTGACTAATAGCAAAGAATCTTAAATGATAAGAAAAACCCGACTAATAAACCTAGTTGATTTAGAGACTTAATCATTTTATTATCAAAGATAATAAAATGATGACTTGAGGGCTAAGCTTGAGGGTTGGGAAGAACTTAATCAAGATAAAGACTAAAATGCCCTTGGAATTGGGAGTCAGTGTATAAGTGTGAGTGACTTTCGATCAAGCAACTGAATGGCTATTAAGTCAAAGGTTAGGCTATCTGTTGAGCTATTGAGCCAACAGTTGTGAATGGTATGTTATAACTCTAAGAAGGGTTCATACTAGTAATACTGTGATACCTGTTAAGGATCACAAGGTATAGATTGGGGTGGTGTTGCATCTTCTGACTGGTGGAAGCTCTGCCGTCTGTATCTAACTATGGATTTTAGAGAGCATTCACATCTTCCGACTGGTGGAAGCTCTGTGTCATGGTACCTAATGAGGACCAACTTCTATTGGTCAGGCTTAAGCTGTTATATCTTCCTATGGATTTTAGAGAGAGCATTACATATTCTATTGGCCAGGCTTAAGTTGTTACCTCTTCTCTATGGAAGCTCTGCACACATCCTGAGCCGTGGTTGCCAGGTGGTTTACTGTGCACTTTAGAGACGTTAGCATCCTAGAAGGCTGCGTTTCCCGACCCACATCGAGTCTAGGAGCTGATGTGGAGCCAGACCCTTCCGACGGTCATACCTTTTAAGGTAAGGAATGGGCAAGGCAGTCACCCTTGAGGGATTTAGGGCATGCCGTGATTACCGATATTAACCGGAGCGATAGTCACTGTGTTTTCGTGCTGTCTGTCATGTAGGTATGACATTCAGTGAGTCTGTTTATATGGGACAAAGACTTAATTATTGAACTTGAATTTGAGAAGCAATAAAAGACTTTGCTTGAAAGATTAATAAAATATTCAAGTGGAATCCTGTAATAGGTTGCATAATATGTTAATGCAAATCCTAATTTATTGTAATGTTGATGTCTATGATATGGTATCCCACTGAGTATTTTTATACTCAACATCCTTATGTGATGTAGGTGCTACTGTGGAAAATTGACTTCGCACAGCATATGGGGATTTGGTGGCTTAGCTGTGAGGACGTTCAGGAAGCTGTATAGTACTTCTTCACTATCGGGTTTGTTCTAGACACTGTTGTAAGGCGTGAGCGCCAACTATTTTTAGTTTATTTTGAGATGGATGACAGACTTGTACTTAGAGGACTTGCATTGGTTTAATCGACTTTGCATCTTGTTATACTATATGTATATATGGTTTTGTATCTATATTTGTGAACCCCAGTTATCACGGCCTAGATGTTTAGTCGAAAATTTTGAACTAATGATTTATCGCATAGAGGAATAATCCTCTGATTTTCCGCTACAACTCTGATTTAAAAATGGTTTCAAAAAACCAGGCCGTGACACTCTGACTCAGGCTCCTTCATGTATGTTGGCAGCAGCGTGTAAATGTCCTTCTCTGGATCATCAGAGCTGAAATAGTAAACATCTGGTTAATTATTACTCACATAAACAGTCATATACTTTGTGCAATCATCTCTAGATTGTTATACCTTAAGATGTCCTTTTTCTATAAACCTGACCACCTTTCTGCATAAGCAACTCATTTCTTGATTTAAAACACTAAATAACTTATTTTTAATTACACAATGTCCATTCTCTGTTTTATCTAGGCATAAGATAATCAGTAACACCAACTAAATGCACACAGCTACTCTCTTCAGGGAGGTAAACAATTATGCAAAAAATCTTCCACAACACAATTGACAAATAGGTGCAACAAATGAAAGCAATCTCGGATACAACTACCATTTTCTCTTTCAAATGGGAGACAGAGGGGGGCTGGGTCACAAAGTTGAAATTTCCAATCACTTCGGAGAGATCATACGCAAACATGTATAATTTTCCTAAACCAGCATATGTCATGAATTTAAAAGAAGATCTGAGGAGTACAAGATGAGACCAAGAAGAGCTTCCTTCAGTGAAACCAAATTCCCGGATGGCACAAAATGTGTTCCAAGGCCAATATATAAAGCATCAGCGGGAGATGAGATCCTTTTTCCCGTCATTCCAAGATAAGCACCTGCGTTCAACATAAGGAACAAGTTCAAATAATTATTGAAAAAGTGTGAACATATATAGTCAAAAATAGGAGATACTTCTTAGTTAAGAGTCTGAAGTTCAAACTAAAGATTCTTTTTCAAACAAAAAGTTTCAAAGCTTATGCTTCAACGTACGTGCAATTAACAGAACTTTTAAAACATAATTTCACATGACACACTACATCTAGGCTCGAATGGATAAGCTAGCTCCCATAAGCTAGGACAGTACTGAAAGTTTGCTGCATAAGTTTCTTTTTTTTAACCAGTAAAATATTATGCTGCATGTTACCGAGTGAAATTATATGTTAAAGTGAGATAGAGGGAGTAGTATATGTAGATTGATATAGAGACGTGATGGCTGGAAGTACCACGCCTCTGCCTGAATCCAATGAGTCATCTTTCTACCATCAGACCTCCCCTACCTCACGATCCTCTCCCAGACCTGCCTCAGCCTGCAATCAAGCAAACCTGATAAATCAGTAAATCACAAGGGTTAGGGGATGAGTAACCTCATCTTCGCCCTAGACTTGCCTCCATCCTGTTCCAGGCATTTTTCCACGTACACAAGTATGGATCTCAATGTGCTGATTAAGCTAACAACTTTCACCAACATATTTATGGATCTCAAAAGGCTCAATGTTGTCTTTATACCACTTTTTGTTAATCATGACCTGATTGAAGGACAGAATATCGTTCCAAGTATGTACTAAGATGAAGATTCCAAACTGTGCACTAGACAAATATGGAAGTTGATATTGTCCATGAATCTATTAATAATAAGCAAATTTTTTCGTCATAAAAGAATTTTACTGTTTGCTTTTTTCATTTCTTCAGTGTGCTGTCTTGGATGCTGCATGTTGTCTTGTTAGAAGTTAGAAGAGAAATTTCATAAATAGAAATAATGTTCATCTTGCAAAGAGAAACATTAGATAACAGATTTCACTAACCTCTGTCAGTCTAATTGTTATATATTTGTTCTCTCAGCCAATGCAAGAAATTTATTCAAATGAGACATGACAAGATTGAATTTGATAAGAGATACCGTCATGGCAAAAACTTCTAAGACAACATGCATATCATGGATGAAAAGGACACAATGAAAGACTGTAATTGGCAAAACAATCAATTATATCATCCATTTTCGTACCAGAGAAGAATAAGAGATCTTTAAGCATTAGAGTGGTCTGTTTCCAACAACTCAACTGATAAAAAAATTCCAAAAGCTTAAAAATATACTCATTTCATCCCACATTAAATGTCCCATTTGTGCTCCCCCAAAAAGAGCTAAATTGGACACTTAATTTTGGTACAGTAGGAGTATTTTAATCTCAAAAGATATACCAAACTGCTCCTCTCCCTGGACTCTGTGCAGCAATGTAAGCGAACCCAACATCGGGAGATAAGCCAATACCATTCTCAGGCATTGCAAGCAAAGTTCTCTACCAACAAAAAGAACAAAAAATTGAGATGTTTTAGACACCATCAATTTTAATTTCAATAAAAATAGAAAGAACAGCATTGGGGCCTTTGTGAATTTGCCGCTGTGGTTCAATTATATATAGTCATTGTATGAATGTTTATATTTTTACTTATAATCGAACTACTCTAACACAAAGGCCCAAGCGAATGTAAAAGGAGTTAATGAGAAACACTTGTGATTTGGCATTGTATGAGCTAGATGTGGAGATGGTCTATCAGGGGGTTGAATGACAGAGCAGACTTCATATCGCCAACTCTTACAAAAGGGATATGGTGTTTATGCTGACAGATGGGACTAACCAATATAAAAAAACATACCTCAGTCACAATCCGGTAGCGACCATGACCTGAAAGGCCAATGCCAAAGCCCATAGTCACCCCATCCATGAAGCAAATGTTTGGTTTTCTATATTAAGATATTTTGCATGTAAGAGAGTATTCTGCAGTGAAAACCTGAGATTTTTTTTTATTGATCAGTAACATGTGTTCACAATTAACTATTTTTCTTGTGTGAACAACAAACTATTTGAATGCTAACTCTAATGAAAGATTCTGATTTATCAACATGACCGATTATCTTTACTTTCGTCAGGACCATAAGCTCCAAATTAATGTTAAAAGATGATTAAAACCAGGTAGCAAGAATGTGATAGCGGATAGAGCCTGATGGAAAAGGAGCCGAGGGGATAGAGGGATAAAAAGGATAACTTTTTCTGGAATTACCACCATAATCGACACCGGACGGTGGACCATGGAATCAATACCATAGTTGTTCAGCATCATCACCGAACGGAGGGTTTCACCAAAGAAACAAGGTATTTTCTCACAAAAGTATTGATCTTTAAATAAGCTTACAGAGAATCCTAATTAAAAATAACATACTAACTAAGATAAGTATTAACTTAGAATCAAATCTCAATTAAAATCGGTATACCCGATTACTCGATTACTCAATTTCCATGTGGTTATCGTGATTATACGACGTAGATGGCTCGAGATCGAGTTATTGGGTTCACGGTACACATAAAGCGAGTACTTGATTACTCGATATATGTGTCTACCGTGTACCCGATTACTCGATTAATCGATTATTTATGTGGTTATTGTGAGGTGTATGACGATCGAGTAATCGGGTACACGGTACATGGATATATCGAGTACTCGATTACTCGATCTGTGTCTTCCGTCTACCCGGTTACTCGATTACTCAATTTTCATGTGGTTATCGCGCTTATACGACGTAGCTGGCTCGATAACGAGTAATCGAGTAGACGGTAGACACATAAATCGAGTACTTGGGAATAATGTGAATAATGGATTAAGTAGAAATAATCATCAATCGGGGTTAAGTTGGTAACTAAAAATGAAATTAAATCAAAGAATTTCAGAAGAACCATTTGGGTTCTGTAAAAGTTGTTAAGAATGTTAAGATAATGTCAGAAAGAGTCATTAATAAATTAATAAAGTATATACCATTAGTTAATTAATATAAATTAAGTTAATTGTTCTCGGCCAGAACTAGTCCTGCACTGACGAACCCTCATAAAAAAATGATAACTAATTATACAAAAATCTAAAAATTATGCATCTGTCAGATTGTGAACTAGACACCTAGGGCTACTTATGATAAAAATTTCAGAGGTCAGTTCACTCTTTACAGAATGTAGTAACCAATTGAAGTGGGCTGTCCTGTTTGGGATAGAACACTATTTTTGGTTCTAAAAACACTAAACCCTAATATTACTATGAATTATGGGTTAAGACAATACTTAAAACCCTAATTAAGTATGATAAGACCCCTAAGGCCTTGGGAACAGTAACTCTAAAAGCTACTATAGCTCCTCATCATTCTCCACGGGTGAAAGAAACTTGACTCCGACGAGCATAACTCAAGCCGCTGGCAAATTATCATGCAGCGCCATATGGCGGTGTCCGTCCAAAGTAAAACCTGAACCAAACTAGCCTGGCCTGTCCAAGTGAAACCCGAACCGAAGCAGCTTGGCCCGTCCAAGTTAAACCCGAACCGATTGAATATTGAGGCCGGGTTCTCCCAATTACAATGTGAACCGTGGTCAACCTGTTTGAAAGGAAAAAAATTAATCTCTAAACCGATCCAAACCAGGGCGACCTTTCGAAGGGAGAAAATAACGTGGTGCCCTAGAGCGACTGTGGCGGCGGCAATGGCACGAAGGCAGAGCAATGTGGCCGCACAGGGTGACACAACGGCGGCCAGGAGAGGAGATCAAATCGACGAGGCAATGCTGTGGACAGGGCGACAACCGAGAGAAGAAACGCTCAATCAGGCGGTCGAGCAGTCACATGATGGTGTCGCGATCGGTCGCTCCGGCTGATCAGGCGATGGTGCGGTGGAATAGGGTGTGGTGCTTGGTGGTTGTAGTAGCGGTCGTGGTGGGGCGATGCAAATGGTTGGCCGCGACAATGAAGAAGAAAAAAATATCCACGGCTTCGACAGTACCCTCGGTGGGCTGACCGAGGAGGAGGAGGCGGCGGATCGGGCGGAGGGCGTAGAAGATGAAGCAGAGCACCATTAACGGACTTTAGAACCCTCCAATCGGTGGCGGCATGGTGGTGGTGTGCACAGAGACGACTAGAACAGGAAAGATGCGATTTTTGGCACTGGGATAGATCTTGTGGCCATCGAAAAGAGAAGAAACGCAACTACCAAGAATAATCGCCAGCCATGGAGTGCAGTGCTCGAACTAAGATTCAGGAGACACTTCCACGTTTTGGGATTCAATGCAGGGCTATTGGGGGTAAGGAAAAATCACCCATTGTGGCACGTTCTCGTGTTCATTGTAGCCGGGGAGTCGGCTGTATATGACTGATGGACCGGCACAATGATCTCTTTGTCTTGTTCATAGGGCTCTTAGTCATGGATGGACGGCACGGACACTGCACCAGATGGTTGATGGATGTGGAGCACTGGAAGTGTTGGGCCATCTGATGGGGAATTGGTGACAGTCGATGGTATGCGAGAGCATATGCGTGCAACGCGAGCGTTGACCCCGCTAAACTCGCGTACGACCACATCAAATTTGGTATTCAAATCAATTAATTGTTGGAGTATTAAATCCATGGTGGAAGGGGAATGAACGGGGTGCAAGTTGTTTGATGGGCCACTAAATTGATAGTGGACAAAGCCTGATGGAAAAGGAGCGGAGGGGATAGAGGGATAAAATGGATAACTTTTTCTGGAATCACCACCAGAGATTACCGCCGGAATCGACACCGGTCGGTGAACCATGGAATCAACACCATGGTTGTTCAGCATCATCAGCGAACGTAGGGTTTCACCGAAGAAACAAGGTATTTTCTCACCAGAATATTGATTGACTTTTCATTGATGATCATGCCTTTAAATAGGCTTACAGATAATCCTAATTAAAAATAGCATACTTAGGGGCCGTTATGTGGATGTTTTGCTACACTGTAGCATCCATGTTTTTTTCATATCCAGCTAAAACACCTCAGGTCGTGTTTCAGCTGGATATGGAAAAAACATGGATATTACAGTGAATCTGGAAAATCCACTGTGGATATTTACTTATAATCACGCCCCAAATGACCCATAAATAAGATAAGTCTTAACTTATAATCAAATCTCAATTAAAATCCAAAATCCTAAATCAAATAAAATCTTTCCATAGTAGAAATTCTTAATATAATTAAAATTTTAAAAACTTAAATTTAATAATAAGCTTCATGTGGGATCACTATGGCTCTGCACTCCATGGCAGACGATCATTCTTGCAGTTGCATTTCTTCTCTTTTCGATGGCCACAAGATCTATCCCGGTGCTAAAAATCGCATCTTTCCTGTTCCAGTCATGTTTGGTGCACACCACCACCACCACGCCCCCACCGATTGGAGGGTCCTGAAGTCCGTCAATCGTGCTCTGCTTCATCTTCTACACCCTTCACTCGATCTGCCGCCTCCTCCTCCTCGGTCAGCCCACAGAGGGTACTGTCGAAGCCATGGATATTTTTTTCTTCTTCGTTGCTGTGGCCGACCATTTGCATCGCCCCACCACGACCGCCGCTACAACCACCAAGCATAGCACCCTATTTCGCCGCACTACCCCCTGATTAACCGGAGCGGACCAATCGCGACACCATCGTGCGACTGCTTGACTGCCTGATCGAGTGTTTCTTCTTCCAGCTGTTGCCCTGTCCACACCACTGCCTCGCCGCTTTGGTCTCCTCTCCTAGTTGTCGTTGTGTCACCCCGCGCGGCCACCTTGCTCTGCCTTCACGCCACTGCCACTGCCACAGTCGCTCTTGGGCACCGTATTATTTTATCCCTGGTTTGGATCGGTTCAGAGATTAATTTTTTTCCTTTCGAATAGGTCGACCACGGTTCACATCCAGGGTCCCCACAATTAGGGTTGAATTAGGCTTGAAATAGGAATCCTAACTTTCTCGGATGGCTCACAACGTCATCAGCGGTCGATCAATCTTCATTAGCAGTCGACCGGTACCTTATTTTTGTTTTCATCAGACACCAGCGATCGCCGGTCTTCTTGCGTTCCCGACGGAAGAAGCGGCGGCATTGGCGAATACGCTGGAGAGAAGGGGGTGGAGGGTTTTGGAGCAGGAGGCAAGGAAGCGATATTGTACTGTACCAAGATTCATGGCTTTGAGAGCTTTGGGACAATCAAGGGTGATGACGGCGAAGCCGTTGGGGAAGACGACTCCTTTGACGAAATCACCACCGCCGTTTCCCATAAAGCTGTAAAAAATAATTCCCAATATGAGTATCTGACCAGCCACGCAAGCACCAGCATGGTTCTGGCCTACATGGCTTTTTTTTTAACCCCGACCCTAAAGGTGGCCTTTAATATTTTCACTCATTTGAAAGGCATGGGTTGAACGGTTGAACCGAATATGGAATGCCGTATCGGATATCGATAAAATATCGGTCGACCAAAGGGACAAAATATCGGAGATATTGTGTAAAAAAATATCGATAGTCGAAAACTAGCTTTTACCATATATTTTCACAATCTAACTTCTAAAATGAGTTATACTAATTTAAACAAAGTATAGAATTCAAAATATGCATGAAAATGCATAATAGGATGGGAAACAAATGGGAAAGTTATTTTCTTCCTTTTTTTAAAAAAAATTTTCCCAATTTCTTTTGCAAAAACAATTTTTTTTAAATAGCGATATATGGGTCCAAAACCGATATATCGGCGATATTTTAAAAAAATTTGAAAACTGATATTGAGATGTCTCGTTTTATTGGGTGGGGCCCGATATCGATATATCAGCGATATATCACCGATACAGAATTCCATGGAACCAATGCCTCTCACAACCTATCACTAAGTGATCTTCTGCGCTTCATCTCTCTCTAATTTCTGATCTGTTTTCGCCTTTTTTTATTCTTCCTTATTTTCAGTGTTCTTTCTGATCATCATGATATCTTAATAACCTTGATATCCTATCAAAAAAATACTATAAAAACTATGATAAAAAGCATGTGGTGGCTTAACATCTTTATAATACCATCATGATAAGAAAGAATACTAAAAATAAAGAAAAATAAAAAAAAGGCAAAAACAGATAAGAAATGAGAGAGATATGCATCGTTGAAGTTTGACCTACTATTAATGTCAATCAGAGTAAATATAATGGGACAAACTTCAACGATGCATATCTCTCTAATTTTTATCCATTTTCGCCTATTTTTCCATTCTTCCTTATTTTTAGTGCTCTTTCTTATCATGATGATATCATAAAGATGTTAAGCCACAGCATGCTTTTTATCATAGTTTTTGTAATACCTTTTTCGATAGGATATCAAGTATATTAGGATATCATAATGATTAGAAAGAACACTAAAAATAAAGAAGAATAAAAAAATGGGCGAAAAAGGATAAAAAATGAGAAAGATATGGAGTGCAGAAGATCATTAATGTGAGAGGCGTCGGTTCAACCGATGCCTTTCGAATGAGTGAAAGACATCGGTTGAGAGGCGTCATTTCAGGTCGGGGTTAAAAAAAGCCATAGGTGCCAGTGTGGCTGGTCAGATACCCATATTGGTAATTATTTTTGACAGCTTCCTAATTGGTAATTATTTTTTTAAGTATTATTTAATAAATTTCCCTTTTCTCTTCTACCCGCAAATAAGTTTATTTGTTGGAAAAAGTAAACTTGAGCCAAGCGCATGTGGTCGCGTCTGCACGCCCTCGCATCGATAGCCGTAGAATCGAGATCTCATGACACGTGAATGTAGTGGCTGGGCCGTGATTACAACCCGCCTGAGTCTTGACCATGGTTTTAAAACCCGGCTCGGCCTTTTTGGGTCGAGTCGACCAGGTAGGTTGATCCGGCCCAGTTAGTCTAACCCGACTGGTGACCCGGATGACCGGGTCGGGCGAGATTTACCTCCCCAACAAAATAAGTCTCTTCCTCCTCCCTCGCCAGAGGCCGTGGCCGAGGGCCAGCCCCCCACCCTGACGCCGTCGTTGCTGTCGCCGCCGCAGCCTAGTTGAACCGAGGGAGCCCGCGCCTCCCTCCCCTGTCGCCGCCTCCTTGTTGAGCCAAGGGGGCCAACCCCCACTGGCGAAGGGCAGCCAGTGCCCCCTCTCCCCCTCCCCTCTTTGTTTTTCTTCCCCCCCGCCATCGCCGCACTGCCTCGCCGCCCCCGAGCTCTCTGGCTCAAAGGGAAAGGGGATGTTTTTTTGTATGATGATGTCAGCAACTAGGTCAACCAGGGTTGAACCAAGTTGGACCTACTCGGCTAGAATTCTGGGTCGATGACCGGTCCGGGTTTTAAAACCTTGGTCATGACCCCTCTATCTGCATGCACCCTAATAGGGCACGATGCATGTGGTGTATGCCCCCCAGCCAGATGTGTCGGGTGCATACTAAGATGACTCTCTTAGTCAGCTGAATGCCTCTAACAAAAAAAGCACAATGGTGATGCATACAGTAATAAAAAAGCACAATGGTGATGCATACAGTAATAAAAAAAGCACAATGGTGATGCATACAGTAATAAGATGTTTCAAGGAGGAGCATTCAAATATCGAGAAATAATTGGATAAGAAGGTAGGTGGATTTTTCAAAGTTGATGGAGGTTTATATCTACTCTGTCCTGTTATTTTTAATAGATACATTTTTTTTCAAATGAACTGAAAAATTAGTTCATTTGAACTATAAAATTTGTTCATTAGAAAAAAAACATGTAGCCGGCTGGACCTTTTCAAACCCCATTCGATGTAGAATTGGGAGCACCCATTTTAGCTATGGAAACAGCTTTGATGTTCGAAGCTCCTAGATTCGAGATTGAAGGTGACTCCTTGGACGTGATTAACTGTATCAATATAGGTAGCGACTTTGGTTCAGGTCACACTAGAATGTTATATGTATGTGTGTTTGTTTGTTCAATTAGTGTGCGTTTGGCAACTAATTCTGCTAGAAACATATCAAAATTTAATGGAGAAGTGAGGATCCTGAGTTCTCCCCACAATATAGGTATTTGGTTAGCAGATTATGCTAAAATAGAAGTGGTAGAGTTCTTATATTTATTCGAAGATGACAGGGGCAATAATATAAGGAGAAAATGCATGGGCCCAAAAAATGCATTTTCTTTCTGCATTTTTGCCCTTGCCATCGTCAGTCATTAAGTGATTTCTCTTCTACTTTCCACCTAAAATCTTATCACGAGGAGATTATCCAAAGTAAGAATTTTTCACTATTTGCAACTTTTTGCTTCACTTAACTACATGCCGCACTTTTATATGAACCAAATGCACTACTCTAGTAAGAACTCAAAATTCTCCATAAAGTCATGTGGAAAGTGATTTCCCGTGCAACCAAATGCACCCTTAGTTACTACTCCCTCTGTTCCAAAATACTATGTACATTTAAAAAAATTCTCAATTTTTATTGGACCATGAAAACTACAAGGAAATCACATAACTCCTTCTCCCTGAAATCCCGTCCAACTCGTATGCTCGTTCATGAATAAAGTTCTAGTCAATCCTTCTAAGTCTTCTCCAATTTTGGAAAGAGGAAGTCACTTGATTTGGCAAAATGTACACAATAATTTGGAATAATAATATTTTCAAATGTACATAGTATTTTGAAATAGAGGGAGTATTTTATTTTTCTTCACTTACTTTCTTGCGGGGGGGCGTTAGGAAAAAAATAACGGAAAAGAAAGTGGCTCCTATTTCTTTTTATGAATATGTATATGTATATACATATAGATATTCCATGGATAAAGGAAATCCATTGCATTACCCTTTAAGAAGCACACCTCTAACCTGGCTGCCGTGGACTAAATTCTCCAATAGGTGTGGTCGTTCAAGCACCAATTAGATAATTCCGACTGGCCACCAGGAGGGTAATTATACATAAACATTCATATTATGCTTGTTTAACTATACTAAGCCAGCTGGTCTCCATAAGAAACCAATGGCTTTGTCAAGAACCCTAATGAAAGACTCATGGGCAGTAAGCTGGGGGAAGTGTCCTGCTTCAATAACCTCAATTGATGCCTTCCCCTTGATCTTCTTCTGCATGTAATATGCCACATGCATTGGGACCACATGATCGTTGCTGGCCTGGACAATGGTGCATGGGACCTCAACTTTATCAAGAACATCTCTTAGGTCACTAAGGGAGATAGTTTCTGCTAGCTAGGGAAAGGGCTACTTCTGGTCTCATCTTCTGCAAGCTCTTACCAAACTTGTCTACTGACAATGGGTCTTTCATGTCTACAACCATGGAAGCAAAGTTTACAGCCCATTCCTGGAAGTTGGATTTTATGTGAGATAAGATTGTGTCGATGTCTGATCTCTCAAACCCTCCATCATAGCCTTCTGAGTTGAGATACCTGCAAGAACAATCCAAGAGTGTGTTGAAGTTACTTGTGTGAGCTATTATCAATGTCAAGCAAGTATATCATCCATGAATCAATTATCAATCTGATTGTATGTATCAAAAAAACACAAATGATCAATCTGACTGACCAACTGGTCCAATCCGGCTTATTGACTCAAGAGTCAAGACGACAAATGCTTTGGACCAAATTCTACGACGAAAACAAAAACAATGCTTTGGACCAAAGGCTGGTCACGTTGGCTCTATTTAATTGGCTCAATAGGCCATCTAATTAATTTGATGGATATCCTGGGCTCCACCATGGAGCTAAGAAGAACAAACTGGCTTAACTGTGGCACTATCATCATAAGTCATATGCCTCAATCCAATGACTCTATAATGATAGGATAGAATAATTTTTTAGAGAATTATAAATGAGATATTTAGAGAATTATAAATGAAATCCAATATCATAACACCCCAGGTACCATTATTTATTTCCAGATGGTCCTTGCCCCTGCTAGCTATCAGTTATCTAGAACACTTTTGCTAGCTAAATGGTTTTTTATTATCTTAACCATGCTCTAGATAATTTGGTACCAATGTCCATACTTCACAATTACACAATGCTAAAATAGACTCAAACCTTACTAGTTCCTCATTGTCTCTGGAAAACAACTTAATTTCATCAGAGTACAAACCAAGACTCTTATTGATTAGATTCAACTGGTCCATTAACAAAATTATGACTGAAAATTCGCTGGTATAACAAATCCTCTTGAACTTCTATTGCAGAATTAATTAAGAATTTTCAAAGAGAAGATAGAAAATATTCGACAGTATTATTACCTAGGAGAAGCTCCAACAAGTATGAGACTCTCGAAGAGCTCCGGCCTCCTAATGGAAGCTACACAACCGACCATACCAGACATGGAATGTCCAACATACACAACTTCATTCAAGCCCAAGCTCTCAACGAGTGAGACGAGATCATCGGCAAAAGCATCAAAGGAAGAGTAAGGCTGAGAGCCAGAATCTCCAACAGGCCCGGAGAAATTCCAGTCAAAGACTACAACCTGGTGGGTCTGAGCCAGATGGGGAAGGATCTTGTCCCAGATGGACTGGTCTCCTCCATACCCATGTGCCATAACCACTGTCTTCTCCCCTCCGCCCAAGACTCTAACGTTCTTGGCCAAAAAGAGGTCATTTCCCTGCATCACCATGTTAGAGAATGAGAAGAGAGATCTAGAGACAGATAGAGAGAGTTGCTGGATGATTGACTGATTTGTGTGCCTAGCTAGTCTTTTATAAGAAAAGATTGGGGGGGGTGAGGCGGTGGTGGGTAGTGTGTTCACGAAGAGAGGAGGCTCTCTTTAAAATCCAAACACAGATCATAAATGCAAAAAGGTAGAAGTCATTGCACGCCAGTTCAAGTGAAGTGACTCAAATGAGCCCATGCTGATGGCATAGTGAATTCATGTTGCATCACTGTCGGTCAATAGCAGGTTTCCCATCATGTTGGCTAAATTATGTGTATATTTTGTGCATAAAACAGCATTTTTTATACAAATGCAGAAAAACAGTAATAGGTAGACCATATTATGTGCATATTGTTATTTCGCAAGACATATTAAGAACGAAAAGGGATACACATCTAGCCGGCCATATTGGAAGGGTGAACGTGAAGACAGAGCAATATGACATAGCTCACATGTAGAAGAATTTAATGTACTTTGATTAATATGAGCAGACCCCCATAATGTTGTCTTCTTGTAATATGACAATCTGATCAGTAACTTAAACTCTTGTTCAATTTAAGTAGAAGATAAAGAGGTATAGTAACGTTGTGGACAATGACGAGGGCAATGCAGATGAGCAGCCAAGGACTGGTTTATTGTATTTGGACTGAGACAAGCATGCTTGTCTTGACTTTGGCCCGCCACCTCTTTCAGATATGTCCAAGAACTACCTTTTCCCCTTCATAAAGTCATTGGTCCACCGCGTTCTCCGCTATTGTTAATGTAGGTTTTGCCCCACCTTGTTGATAACGTGACATGACACAACATCCTACCAAGTAAATGCAGCTCAGTCAATTACACTACATAGTACACATTCAGGGCTGGTACTCTACAACCGATTGTACTTGTAGAGATGTTTCACCTTATTAGAGCCTTTGTATTGCTACACCAGAAACAAGCACCGGATTGGATATCAACTAAGGTGGGACGGGTTGGCGGATACGTTGAAAGCTTTAACCTCTCCGTATGTTAAGGGTATTCACAATTATAGCACCCTAAGCGGGAGAGATGGGAGAAAGAGGAGAATAAGGTGGACATTAACGCCCTTAATACAGGGACGGAGTGGTGTTTTCAGCGTTCTACCCGACCTGTCTTGACTTAGGTTATCTCCAATCTAACCTTGATTTCCGTCGCTGGTGCAATAAAAGGTGTTGAAACAGAGCTAAAGTGGAGAGTACCTTTTCATAAGACAAGAATGAATGCTAGCAAATACTGCAGAGATACATGAGTCTTGTAAGTATGTGCGCAGGTCTATGACCCCTGCCCCGACCTCTCAATTAACGTGCACCATTAGATCTTGATATGGTGGTGCCTAGGCACATGCTTATTTCTAAAATTATAGTCCCTCTAGTGTGCACTTAGTGTATCTGGCCACAATATTTTGATTGTACCGTCTACAAATACAGGGGGCTGGTGGGTTTTTATGCCAGCTCTGCGCATACCATTGGTTTCCTATATATTATAAGGTAAATTGTACTTGGCCCCTATGATGAAATTATGACTAATGAAAATAGGCACATAACCAATATCCAACTTACTCTCTTCACTTTTGAGACTATTTTACCCTGATGTCCTCCTTACACATGGCAGCCATAGCATGCAGCCGATCTTTTTGGTTAATGGAAACTGAAAGCATGGTTGCTACAGTTTTGCGGTCAGGAAAGATGTCCACAGTCTAATCGCATCGGTGCTATCGTTGCTAAAGGAAGGGGCCGGCATGGCAGCGTGACTAAGAAGGTTGGTTGCTCAAGAAAGAGAGAAGGGGAAAATTGGTCTCAAGTCAAAAGCCGTAAGTTTTAAGATATCGGGGTTAATTGCCTGTTTTGATAAGTCATAGGGGATAAATGTAGTTTCACCGCAATTTACCCTACATTGTATTCCCTCCCGGCTCCTTCCCATATTAACAGCCCCAGTTGGAAAGCAGCATAGCATTTAAGAAGGGGAATTTATATAATAAATAATAAATCGTAAAAAAAAAATTATGAAAATGACACACTGTAGCAAATATTTGTAAAATAGGGTATCTAACAAGCCACGCAGGCGCCCGCGTGGCGCGGGCGCGTGCGTGGCTTTTTTTTTAAAACCAAACCGAAAGACATCGGTTGAACCGACGCTTCTCGGTTAAAAGAGAAAGGCGTCGGTTCACGCCTTAACAGTGGCGTCGGTTCAACGACGCCTTCTAGTGCCTTAACGATTTTTCGTCCCATTTTAAATAGGCACTCACTTCAACGATACATATCTCTCTCATTTCTAACCCATTTTTGTCCATTTTTTTTTCATTCTTCCTTATTTTTAGTGTTTTTTCTAGTCATTATAATATCACGAAGATGTTGAGCTATCACATACCATTTATCATAATTTTTGTAGTATTTTTTTCGATAAATAGCATGCGATAGATCAACATCTTTGCGATATCATTATGACCAGAAAGACCACTAAAAATAATGAAGAATGAAAAAAAATGGGCAAAAATGGATGAAGAATGAGAGAGATATTCATCATTGAAGTTATCACCCCTTTAAAATAGGACAGATTTGTTTTTGGAGCACTAGTTGGGCAACTAGTAAATTTTTTGGTACTCCCCAAAAGAATGAGCCCCCTATTGTCCGGGGCCTGTGGCCAATGGTGAACGGCAATATCGGTCAATTAAAAGGTGACAAGGGTTGGCCCTTAACTGACTATGGCTACTCAGCCGAACGTGCGGCACCCCATTATAAGGGAAGACTTTATGGTCTGCCCTAGAGGATGCCCACAAGGATTTTTTCCATCATTAGTAACCATTGATCATGTAGATCGACGGCGCACGGGAGATTGCTCTATGCCCTCCACCAAAAGAACGCCTGTTTGCTGGAGCTCGCAAAAACAAGCCTGTACGCCGTCTATGAGGATGGTCGATGGCTCCTAATGATGGAGGATATCCTGGCGGACATCCTCCAAGGCGGACCAAAAACATTTCCCGTTATAAGGGGCTCAATTTTCATGTAGCATAAAAAAATCTTCTATTCACTATGAGCATAACAATTTATAAATAGGCAACTATCACTGTAGAAAACATGCCAAAGTTGTGAGTAATAGGAGTCAGGCAATTCAATTCCAATGGCCGTCCATTAATGGCATGTTGAAAGGTCGGTGCCGAACCTGCAGACCAACCAATCCATCCAACTCCCCTTCGTTAATTCAGTTGGTTGCACATAGGCAAGGACGCCATCTGCCATTGATGCGCAGGCCAGCCTGCGTGAGAGACAAAGGTCCTTTTGGCATTCAAAGCTCTTGTCTACGACCTGCTTGAAAAATCTCCTGTCTTTTTCCTCCCTTTGGATCACATATAACGCAACAATGAAAAACCGCAAATTTACTTTCATCCTTTCTTTCAAGAGATGAGTTTATATGAGATCGTTCTCATATAAGGAGCATGAGGCCAATCTTTATTGCCGTTAGATTCCGATTGGAGGGTGGATATCAAATCAGTGAGTAGGTGAGTGTGTCACATCAAGGAGTGGGTGAGATCATTATGGATATTTGTAGCCGTCAAATCAAGATCCCATGGTTACGATTCAAAGTGGCCTCATATAAGCAATATGAGAGCGATCTCATTTAAACTTTTCCCTTCTTTCAATGGTATGTTTGATTTTTCTTTTTGTTACATGTATGTTTGATTACTTTAAGGATGAGTAGTTCACCACCCCTGGCTTAAATAGTTAGCCCGCGGACCCATACACAGACGGTAGATGTCAACCTTATAGTTCGCACTCTAGATAGGATTAGATGATGAATGTTTTCCCTGTCCATACAACATGGTACATAAGAGTCCTAAGATTTCAAATTTCCTCATGGATCCCAACCATTGTACCCGCACCATACATCGGTCCCCTCAAACAAATTATTTTGACATAATCCCTTAGAACACTTTTAATTGATGCCATTGATTTTCGAAATGAACTAAGATTACTTCATTTTGAAATCATTTGCATCAATTAAAAGTGCTGGGTGGGAGTATACATTTATGCTGGACAAGCATTCATGACACCATTTCATAGGCTACCTAAGTTTACATTTTTATTACAATCTTCTAATGATTGTAATAAAATTTGTACACACTTGCTAGAACTTCGTTCTTTTTAAACTTTGTTCTTTGCCTTGTATGTGCTCGAGGGGATTCGTGGCGGGAGACGGTGCTCTAAGAGGCCGGTTGCCCTGCTTCTAGTTGTGTATTAAGTACTCAAACACCCTCATTATTAAAAAATTGAAACAGATTTATTTGGGGGTGATGCTTTTCAGCACCCCAATTTTCCTAGCAACACCACATGCTCAATATAACCCAAAGCTGTTTCACTTGCCGAGTAACACCATAATATTCGCATTCCAATTTTGTCGGAGGACTCACTATCAGAATTGAGGATTCGGTAGGACCCTACTGTCAAGTAGATAACATTGGACCTTATCGCCAGATTGAACTCAGCGGAATGGTTGTCATATCTGTTGGTGGAATGCCACGGTCAAATAGTGGATTTTTGGTCGGTTGACAACTATCATCAAAATGTAACATTGGGGTGTTACTGAGCATGCTAGAAAATATGACTTTTTTCCCACCCTTCTTATTTCTTATGAAAGTGGGTATTACCGAGATATTTTAGGGTGCTGAAAGTATCACCCTTTATTTTCGGTCTTTTTCTATAGTGAAGAAGTGGATGCGCAATCATAAAAAAAAAAGAAGTGGATGCCCAAAAACACTTTCGAGAGGGCCTTTCGCTAATAAAATGTTCCATCACGCTTTAACAGCCACGTGATCCGCCTAACCCTCCTCCTGAGGAGATTCGGGCAGAATGCAGCTTCAAACCAAATTAAGGGGCCGTTTGGGGCGTGATTATTGCAAAAATATCCAGACTGGATTTTGGATTTTTACTGTAACATCCATGTGGATTTTTACATCTAGCTGAAACACATCCTGAGGTATTTCAGGTGGATATATAAAATATCCAGATGCTACAGTGTAGCAAAACATCCCATCCGGATGCTTTACTTTTAATCACGCCCCAAATGGCCCCTAAAGCACTTTGGTTGCCCAAACCCTCAGTTTCTAGTCCTTTTTATTGGGCTATTAAGAAGTAGGACTTACTGTATGGACTTGCGGGCTGTGGCCTGATGGATTGTGCTCTAGCCCATTGACAGGAGGATACCTCAATCATGAGAAAATAAAAGGAACAATTACAGGGAAGGGTTACCGATTATGGGTAAATACACTTTAGGTTGCTTATTTAAAAAAAATTAAAATTTGTTCATCTTAAAAAATTAAATTGGATTATTTAAGTGGGGCAAAGTGAGTATTAATAACAACATTCGCAACATTTGAAGAGCATAGTTGATATGTTCCTGGCGCGCCTGTGCTAGATGCTTTCTAGTCGCTCGATTTCTCTCAGGAGCGACCTTTAGGCCCTGTTTGGTTGCCCAAAAATAAGCTGGATTCTCAGGAGGAGATTTCCCAAAAGAAGTCATAAGAACTTCTTTCAATGGCATTTAGCGTAAAATTCAGAAATGACAGGGGCATTTTTTTTTAAAAAAAGCTAATGATGAGGTTTTTTGTTATCAAATGCCTTTGTCTTGTTTTGAAAATTACAGTTTTTGCCACTATGACCTAAATTCATCCAATGAAGTTGATTTTGGCCAATCAAACACCACTTTTCTTAAACCTAGATTCATCTAAAGAATTTGGATTTCCTACTCCTAGAAAGTGCTAACCAAACAGAGCCTTAATAGAGAGGCATGCAGGTTTTACTGCGCCTATGAGTCTACACTAAGTGAGATCCCACGGTTCGCGATGCAATATTTTCCAATACGCAACCTGATGCATTTTAATTATTTTCCGTACTTGTGTCAACTATAATCCAGAGGGACAACTTTTAATAACAACAATAGTAAGTTTACAAAGTTCACTTAGTTAATGATGTATATACTTTCTTCGTCCGAAAAAGACACGAATAATGTGGAGAATTGAATATTTTTAAGCCAAAACCCCTAAGTGGGAAAAGGCCTCTGTTAAGCTTAATTTTGCCTTTTTTTGGACGAAGAAAAAAAGGGAACTGTACCAATTTTATTAGGACGGAGGGAGAATGCAACTAGCATAAGCTTCCCTATTTAAGCAGAGTGATTGATTCGATTTGTGGTACCATTTTATACACGTATGTACAAGTAGACAAGCAGTCTTATACCTAAATCCACTTCTAGAGCTCAGAACAATGTCATTTGCGCATGCATGGGAGGTCGTAAACCAAACTCTACGAAATCGCAAGCCTTCTTGACGAAGTCAGATTCACAGACAAGAAGAGAAGCTTGGGTAAGAGAGTTGCTCAAGGAACGAGTCCAACACATGCATGATATATAAAGAAGCCTGTGCCTCTCTGGAAAGCCATTTTGCACCAGAAGCAAGGAGACATCGAACGAAGAGAGTGAGAGATAGAGACTCGGATAATTAGCGATCAATCGAGGTGGACTGTCATAGCTGATCCCAAGCTCGGGGAGGAGATGAATATGGGGGCAAGCGTGGAGAGCGATGAGGGCGAAAATGCTGTCGGCGGAGCTCGTGGCCAAGTTGAACGTGAACTTGGCGAAGCTAGAGGCCAAGATGAAGGTAACCTTGGCGCCATGTTGAGGGAGGGGGACGGAAGGAAGGATGCAGATGGTGGTGGACACCGGTACTTGAGGTGGCAGCTTCCGCCACCATCGACGTTGAAGATCAAAGCGATGAAGACAAGGAGGAATTAATGGAGTTATTGGATGGGAGGACAAGGAGATGCCAGTTCTTGATATCTTTGAAGCACCAGCAATGCAACAAGAAGGTGATTGCAAGCTATTCAAAGAAACAGTCAAAAGGGCGAGAACGAAGTCGGGTGGCGGCGGGTGTTGACAGAGTTGAAGCTCCTCCAGCGTTCAAGGTGGAGAAGCTCCGGCCAAGTACCAGAGGGATTGCCGCCATAGTGGAGCCCCCTGGCGGCGGCGTCCATGGCCGCCGCCCTTGATGCCGTCGCGATCGCCGCCATGTCGCTTGCAGAAACACAGAAAGGGCGGCCCTTTCGGCCGCCATCGTGTCGCCCCGTGGTGGCGACGTCCCATGGCCGCCACCCATGCTGCTCTGATACCAATTGTTAGGATTTATTTTGTACTTCATAATAAATCATCATAATGACAAAACTTCAATCTCATAATATAATAAAATATTATAAACCTTAGTTATAGAAAACATACCTTGAGCCATAGAAGAAATCCAACCGTCAATAAGGAAATCGGTTTCTCTCTCTTAACCTTTTCTTCTGTTTCACAGAGAATGCTTTTTGTTGATGGAGATTAAACCTCTGTTATTCTTTTATAGGTAGAGAGGACCGTTCCTGATAGTGTTATATATGTGTTTATTATCAGGACTGTAACTGTCCAAGATAAATACTCTTAATTATACATTCCATCAACGTATATATCAGAAACGTTATCTTTTCATGTTGACCCGTTTTACATTGCACGTGGGCCACATTAAGTGAGATATTAAAATATCTTACATTGTCCGTGAAGGTGGTGGACACGAATGTGATTATGGCGGGCGGAGGAGCGAGGGCTTGATCGTCGACGAGACTAGCGTGGCGGCGTTGAAGGCGAGGGGCGGTGAACAGGTGGAGCTGTTGACGCCTGGAGCGACTTGGTGCTTCACAACGCAGAGGTTTACATGTTCGGTGGTTGTTTCGTGAAGCCATTGTTAGAATATACATAAATAAATAAATAAATGAATAAAAAAATTTCTTTCCTAATAGGTGGACAGGTGGAGCTGTTGACGCCTGGAGCGATCTTGGTGCTTCCCAACGCAGAGCATTAAGCATGTACATGTTTTTGTACAATGAGACACTACATGTGGCTCTTCTTTGTATTTGGTTTTATTATTAGTGTATATACAGAGCCACATGCTAGTTTACATGGGAATTGATGTACTTTTGAGGGACATGGGCAAATACATATGTGGACGGATTACTAGCAAAATGGCGACATGAAAAATTTCAGTAGTATGTTCTTTTGATTTTTTTTTTGCTACAACCACCCCACGGGAAGTGAACCACACGCTCACTCCTTAACTATATGCCCATGTGGGCAAATACCTCTTTCTAAATACGCTCGGTTGAATTCGAACCCAAGAACTCCTCCATGCTACTACTACCACTTGCGCTATGCGCTTCTCGGTTGTTCTTTTGATTCTTTAAAACATGCTTTTAATGTATATTTTTCTTTGATAACAGTTAGGGTCTGTATGGTTCTCAGGAAAGCATGGTTAAGAGAAAGAGAAAGGGAAAGTAGGGAAAGAGAAACATGATGAAACAAGATTATTTTCCTTTGTTTGGTTGTACCTAGAGAAAGTGGAGTCCAATACAAGATAAGTGGAATCTCTTTGTTTTGGTTTGGTTTTGAAAGGAAAGTGGAATCTCTTCCCTCCCCCCTCTTCCCCCCCACCCTGCTACCACCGCTGCCTTGCCCCGCGTCGTCGCCCTGCCATCGTGCCCACGTCGAGCCTCTCCCCCCCCCCCCCCAATCACAAAGGTGAGATCTTTGAGCTCAAGTGGGTCACCTCGCCCTGGCCCTGCCGAGCCAACCACAACACCTTTCCCCGAGCTCTCTGGCTCGGCGGCGGGGGGAGGGAGAATTTTTTTTTGGTATAATGATCTTTGCAACCGGGTTGACCCCAGTTGGACCTGCCGGGTTAGAATTCCGGTTGGGTGTCTAGTTAGAATTGGGTGCCTAATTTGGCATTTTAATATCCTCATTGCCTAACAATAAGATGAGAAGACAGGAATACACTTATGGTTAGGCAATCTTACTAGTTCTTCATTATTTTAATTCTTAAATTCCAATTTCTTCTAGTAAAATTCAGAATTCATTTACAATTGTTTAACATGAGAAGTACTCAAAATTTGTCCCACATTAGAGAAATCCTTGTCGATCCCGTACTGTAGCGCCGCCCCGGCGTGCTCATTGATCTGTGCCAGCACATTGATTCCAGCCAGCTCCGCCGCCTGCATCAACCCCCTCCGCTCCGCTTGCCCAAAATACGCTTGCACCGTCAAAACCGCGTCCTTAATCGACACCTTGGAGTGGAACTCCACCAAGTGCATCCCGTACCGGAGCATCATCACTGCCAGCTCCTCCGCCGTAAATACCGTCACCCCATCGTCGTTTTGAAACCCTGCTGCGCCCCGCGCGTCCTCCACCAAATCAAACAGAAGATAAAGCGAGTCGATTAAGGCCTTGATGTAGGGAAATGGTTTCGCAATCAAGTCGCGCACGGGGGAGTAGACCTTCTTAGAGAACCTGGTGGCGAGGCCGGCGGCCTCCTTGGTGAGGAGATGGCTGCCGAAGTGGAAGACGACCAGGGCCAGGGACTTGTGCTTGGACATTTCGTTGATGGCGACGGAGATGGGGGACTAGCCGGGCTTGAGGTTGACGATGGTGACCTTGAGCCATTTCGAGCGGTAGTCGAAGTTGGAGATGGCAGAGTCGGTGGGCACCAGGAGGAGGGCGGTGAAGGAGAGGAGCAGCGCTACCACCGCAGCCAGCGAAGGTACCGGCGGAGGCCTGACTTTGGCTAGGGCAGGAAGGGAGACGAGGGGCGAGTGAGATAGATCTAGAGCTTAGCCCGACGATTTTCCCCAGCAATCCCCCCATCTGATGGTGGAAAATTTCGGGCCCTATTTTCCACCCAAATCCCCCCTCTTTCCTCTGCTTTCCACCCACCTATTTTCTCTTTGTTTGGTTCATAATGGAAAGATGGGGATTCCCCTTTCCCCTGGTTTTCCCCTGTTTCCAGGGAACCAAACAGACCGTTAATGTACATTTCAATTTTGAGGAGTGCAGAGGTAATTAGAACCCATTTTCTATGGGTATACAACATTCACTTGCGTATATAGTTATAGAACTGATCTAAAATTTCTTTTTTTTTCTTTTTTTTGATGCCCGATTTTAAGTTTTTGCCTATTTGGAACATGCCCAATGCCTTGGAAATAAAAAAAGGGGGCATTTTTTTGGAAGCTGGTAACTGTACACGACATATATTGGTGACGTGGTGGTTGTCTATTGGCCAATAAAAAAATTTCAGTGGATCTCACATGGTTCACTTTTTCACTGTCTAACAAATAACTGCCACATCACCGATGCATTGCTTTCTTTTGTTTCCTTTTTTTTTTCGGGAGGGGCAATTTCATCCAGAAATTCGGCTTGTCCTTTTAACCGGTCTGGGCCAGGTGAAAAAATTGAGGGTTCAAAAAGACCCAAAGGTATGGAAGGTAAATTTTTTGCTTACTAAAAGGCTTTGTAGATTAATGACTATCACTGGTCTACAAGTAGTGGAATCTGATGCAATGGAAATGAATGACCTCTCTTGATATGGCTTCCCCACCTGCCTCCCTACAACTTTTGGTGATGACTCTTCACTTTCACTATCCTCGTTAGCCTCCTCATTTAGATTCAGAGACCAGCCACGAGGTGAGTCCATTGGAGAGGTAGTGTCCTTCCTACCTGTTGCATCTGGAGAGGGAATATGTGAGGAGCCAGTGTTATTCTAGCCTCCTCCCCTTATTCTGAGAAGTTGACTTGCTTGCCAATTTCTTGAACCTTGCTGCAAATGGGACATTGGGGGACATAGCATCCACCACAGGGGAAGGCCTTGGCAACTCTGGCTCTTGCATCTTAGCCTCATCGTCTGCCTTCTTATACATTTTGGGAAGCCCTTGTCCCACTTCTAGTACTTGACACCTTTGCTTGAGGGAGTTGATATCCCGTTCATGCCTATACTTTATCACGCGGACTTCTTCCCTCACCTTCCGATTGAGCTCATACATGTGAAGGCAAACTACAGAAAGGAGGCGATTGTGCTCTTGGATGGCCTCCAAACTCATAGGCCTTTTCCGGAGGAAAGACATAAGGTCTACAAGAAAAAAAATATGTGAATAACACATGCAATAGTAAGAAAGATATGCACCAACATGAGATAAAGAAGGCAAAACACTGCAACAAAACCATAACTAAATCAAAATAGCATTTGTGAAAATCACAAATGAAAGAATATAACCTACTTCCGGAAGAGCATCATCTGCTCCCTCCCCTACTTCTTCTCCTCTTTTTTTCTGTTGTTTGGGCCTCTTTTGTTGTCCAATAGAGTCAGCTCTACTGCTCTCGTCCCCATCACTGTGTACATCACATGTTCTATCTCTGGGCCTCTTCTCTGCAGCTGAAGGATTTTTCTCTGCTTCCATCTCCTCCACAGAATCATCAGCAACCATATCCTTTTCAATGTTGTCTGCCACATCCAAGCCCTTGCCAAACCACCTCTAGTGCAGACTCAGTGTCAGTGCACTCAAGCCCATCAGCAATATGCCATTTCTTGAGGGCTCGTATGCTGAGCTTGTAGTCAGGTGCCCTTTGCACCAACCACTTCAAAATCCTAGGTTGCAAGCCATCTGCCCGCTGAAACCAACCCTATCCAACATCCCTTGCTTCCACCAACTCAAAAAACAAAAACTGCATAAACACATAATTAATAATGCAATTAGTACATCAAAGATTACAAAAATAATATTAGAAACTGTCACAAGTTTGGTACTTGACATTCATACCTGTAAAATAGCCGAACAATCAAACAAATTGAATCTACCTTTCCTCATGTCCTCGTATGCATTTGCAACTCCAATCCATAGTTGCACATGCACTTCTCTGCCCTAAGGATAATTTGAGAATGTACTCAAGTCCTCCTCATCCATCATAGTCTAGAACTTCATTTCCACAAGGTCTCCTTGCCTAGGTAGGAGGAATACTGCAATTATGTACAAAATCGCCAACCTAATCTTCTCTTGTACCTTTGTCTTCTTTCCTTTAAACAATTCCCGAATCATTGTCGAAGTGATTTTTTATTCTCCTTTAAACATTCTATCCTTGAAGGCACTAGAAGATGAGACTTGATATTTCTCCGTTGTAGTGTGTAGAGGCAGCCCGAGAATTAGAGAAACATCCAAGGGCTTAACTTGAACCCTCTTTCCACCAATATCAAAAGTCAGCCCACTGACCCTCCTATCTAGAATCTCGCATATTAGTCTATCATAGACTTGCGAGTGCGAAATCTTCAATAAATCTCCAAATACAGAATTGGAGAGGTATCGATGGGCTTCGCCTTTTATTATCTGGCTAAATTTAGCCAGCTTCTTCATGGTACACTTGCGGTCAAGTTTAAGCAGCTACAATTGGATAGAAAATTGTAATCAGTTAAGCATCCTTACAGCAGCATTCTTGCATTACATCATCACACCCTATACAATCAACCTTCGCAACCAATGCAATTAATCTTCGCAACCTATGACATTCACCTTCGATACAATTATATCAACCTTCGCAACAAAATAACTTTCACAACATCAAATAGAATTACTCAACCATTGTAACCTATCCAATTAACCTACGCAACCTATGTAATTTACCTTCGCAACTAAATAAATTTCACTCAACTTCATATAATTACTCAACCATCGTAACCTATGCAATTAAAATTCACAACCTTTTATATCAACCTTCACAACTAAATCAGTTAAAGCTATTATTCCTACAGAATCACAACCCAACACATTTTACGCAATTATAATAACTATTCAATACACAATTCTCGTCCACAATTCAAATAAAAATAACATCGAACAACATACATTCATGGTAACCATTCATATTCCCGACAACAACACTATCTCAAACAAAACCACCAAAATGAAGTGCTGATGAGAAGAAAAAAATACACTTTCTATAACCACTTACTTCCTTTCCAGCGTCAGTCTTCTTCTTCCCTGCATTTTTCTCTTTGCCCTATGTAGTCCGTGGAGCCATTTGCGTCGATGAAGAGGGAGTCGACGGAGAGGGGCGTTGTCCAACTGGCGAAGATGGCGCACGGAGAGGGGGAGGGTGAGAGGGGAGTCGGCGGACCAGGGCGTGAGCAAAATAGGGCGTCAGCGGAGAGGGGCGTCGTCGATCTGGCGAGTAGGTAGCATCGGCGGAGATGATTCTCAGCGGAGAGGGAAGCCAGCAGGGAGGACAGTCCGTGGAGAGAGATGTCATCGAACCGGCGAAGGGGCATCGATGGAGAGGGGTGTCGGCTAAGGGGCATCGCCGGAGTTGCGTCGGCGGAGGTAGAAGAGGGTTTCGAAGCAGCTGCGAAGGGAGATGGGAGATGGTCTTGGAAAATGGAGTGAGTGAGGGGAGACACTGGAAGGGGAGAAATGACGTGCAGCAGGGCGACTGATCAGAAGGTACTACTTTACAACTCTAGGCTACACATATTTCCTGGAAGCTCCGATCTCGGTGGTCTGGGCCTTTTATTGTCAAAGAAGTATTTCCACATGGTGCTGTTGAGGTCCAAAACCAAAAGATGGGAGTATATTCAAAGTTAATGGCCACCGTCTAAAACCCTATCTAGAGACTGCTGGTGACCTGGATGACGGGCTGGTGTATTTAATTAATCCGATAATTACAGAATGATCGTGGCCCAGTCTGGCTGAAGACGTTAAACTTAGCGCTTGGTGGGAGGCAACCCACGTATTCAGGTGTATTCTCTCCTTTATCTGGTTTTCTTTGTTATATGCTCATTGTCAAGCTATTTTTGTTCACATTGAGGACAATGTTCATAATAGGTTTGGGGGAGGGAATATTACTTTCATAAAAATAAAAATCCAAAAATAAAAAAAAAAATTAAAAAATTGAAAAATCATAAAAATTTGAATTAGTTTTTTTTTTAAGTTGTTTGTTAGTGTTTTTCATAGGTTTTAATAGTTTATCCCGTAATAATGCATGTTACAATTCTTAGGAGATTAATTTCCATTGGAAGTGTGAGTAAGTATACTGGAGGATAGATACACTTAACTGAGCATATCTTTCTGTTACAGTCCTCTTGGAACATGTGCTTGAACTAAGAAAACTCGCTCAACACACTAGTTACATAAAGTAATATCATCTAGAGATTTGTTGAATGCTAATCTACAGTGGGATGTCTTTAGTCAGAGTCATTGGATGATGTGTAGTTATCTGTTGAGCTTAAAAGATCATGATAGACCATTTACTTGGCTATGGCAAGGGATTGGAACCGGAAATAGGTTGAGAGTATAATACAACCTGGACAAAATAAAGATGTGCTTGAAAAAATATATATGCTGAAAAATGAAAATGTGAAAAAATGAAAACAAAAATGAAAGAAAAGGGGTTGCTTGACTTTATAGGATTAACTTAGGCTGATGCTCGGGCCCGAAGCGGTCTCTTAAAACCTAATGCCCTAAGCCAAACTGGCTGGGAGTCATTGGCCTGAGTCATTACTAAACCTAGGCATCTTGAAGTCAGGCCTTACACAGTCCTAGCGAGAATAAAAAAAATATCTATGGTGTATTATCCTCTCAAATCTAGAATGTTAGACCCGAAGGAGGCGCGCAGATCTGTGCAATCATGAACCTAAAGATTACGATGACTATGTAGATTCTGATGTTCTTTGGTTAGTGGATAATACTGGATCTGTATAAACAGAAATTTAGAATGTATTGCTACAATGTTCTACACTTTCTACTATTTACATTATCATGTTATATAATATTGAGCAGAAATTTCCAAGATGAAAGTGTGGAATAAAACCACTTACTTGAGGGCTTCTATATTCCTGTTGATTATGAACCAAGTACTGTGGTTAATTCTCTTAAGCATTGTAGATATATTTGTCGGGATAATAGGTTTGTGTGTTTTGCAATGTTTAAATTTTTGCTTTGTTTTTGCACTTAGGCTAATTAGATTAATAAATACATGTTTGTGGGTAGCATGGCTGCAAACCCTCACGAGGCAACACTCGTCCTACTAGGGACACCTAGAGGTTTAACGGCTTGTTGCATACGCTCAATGCAATCGTGTCCCTACGAAAGTGGTGTTTACTTTTATGCATTAGTTTATTTAGTTATTTGTTTGATTTTGTTTTTTTTGCTAGGGACTAGCAAAATCTAGGTTTGGGGGTGTGATCTACTCATGAAATATGCATTTTATTATCTCCTAAAGCTTATGATTATGCCAGTGTTTGATTAGAATAACTACTACTTTAATATAGTTTTTGGTTTTTGTAGGAAACAAGAGTAATACACAGAAATGAGGAGAAAAGTAACTCGAATGATTAAATCATCATAAATTCGTCTACAAATATCGGATTGGACTGATTCAAGTCTCCTGTTAAATTTCAAGAAGTCAGCTTTCCAACGCCACCAACCACGCACAATTCGGAGTTCGGGACATAAAGTTATAGCCATTTGAAGTTTATGATCAGTAACTACGATCGATCGGCAATCAATGCGATCGATCGCCAGAGCCATAAAAGCAGTTTATTGAAGGAAACGATCGATCGGACCTCAAAATGATCGATCGTATCTACTGGAATTTTTCAATCGCGCAAGACAGTAACTACGATCGATCGGTATCATATGGCGTCGATCGGCAAAGCAATCGATCGGAGGAAAATAACGAAGGAATTGCGATCGATCGGTAGGCAAACGATTGTCAATACGGAGCGATCGATCGCCGTGTGCGGCAAACCGAAATAAGACCTATTTCGACTTGGATTTGGAAGGGGACTTCGTGGTTTCTCTTCAAACTTATAAATAGGCCTTATGGGAGAATGTTTTGGGCACCACATATTCAACTCTTGGAGAAACCCTTGGAGGCTAGAGCAAAGGAGAGAAGAAGATGAAGAACATGAAGAACACAATAATGGATTCTCTTCCGATGCGAGGCTAAACACCTTTCCAAGGCGTAGATGAAGCCCAATAATCTGGTTGTGTAGTTTCTTTTCTCTCATCTTATGTTTTTACTCTAGTTGGTGTATGGATTTTATTGTGTAATCACCGTTAATTCAATAAAGGTTTGTTCTTTGTACTCGAGAGAGACAAGAGTGAATTCTTGTGAGTTTCAATCCGAAGAATACTTGCGTATCCGAGAAGAACATGAGTAGACTGAGGTGTTATATATCAATAAAATTTCATTACTTTATACTCGAGAGAGATAGATCACAATTCCATGTTTAATTGTTTTATGTATTACATCCGAGAGGAGAGCACTATATTTTGAGTTGACAAGTGTATGTCCGAGAGGAATATGCTAGCCAATTGGAAATCTTTATTCAAAAGAGAGAGAGAAACGATACACTAGTTATTGTGGTGGATTCGAAGCCTTGGTCTTCTCCTTATTGATTAAATCTCAGCTTAGTTTAGTTTAAAGTTCATTGCTTTCACTACAACAAAAATGGCCTTTAGCCTAAAAGTGCCTTTTCAGTGGTTATTACCTCTATTACGACAGACAAATTCCGTCGATCATTCCGTCGATAATACCCGCGCCGCTATTGCTCAGGGACGACGGATAACAGTGAACCGTCACTAACTAACATTATCGATAGATATAGCGACGGACTTCAAACTGTCGCTAAATCATTTTTACTGCGGTAGATTTACTGTCGATAAAAGATCTTTAGTGACGGATAAATTTGCGTTGGGAATATATTTTTTCGACGTATATTGCCGTCACCATATATATGTAGCGACTGTTTTCATCCGTCGGCATATAGGTTTTAGCGACGGTCTTATAGACGGACTCGAGACTCCGTTAGTTATCTATAGCGACGGTTAGCTCATTTGTGACAGATTTTATCTGTCGGTACAGATTACGAAAAAATTAAAAAAAAAACAGCAGCTTTATGCTGCTGTGCTAAATATGGATAACAAGCATTATTCATAAATGCAAAAGATTGTTCAATTTATTAAGAGTGCATGGAAAAAAGAATATGAGGACACATACATGCATTAATGCATAATATGTTCTTAATCAAAACTTCTCCTTCGGTATGCATGAT